>LOEQ01001486.1:28885-57844 GCA_001685075.1 Bramus lutescens | reverse complement strand
GGGCCAGTTGAGGCGCCCTCTCCTCAGCTGCTCAAGGAACAAGCTGGGGCCAAGATATTAATTTTTCATTTGCTACCTGAGTCTGTCTCCCCCCAGTTGGACACAAACTTCCTTCTTCATTAATGACTTGTAATAATTGTTTCTCTCAGGCACATGCTGTCAGGCTTGGTGGCAAGCATCCTTTTTCACTAAAACTCCTTGCCACCTCAGAACTTTCAAGGAAGGGGTGCTGTCATTTTCCTTGTTATTTTGTGTCATTGAGAACATAGAGAACAGAATAGGTGTTTAAATTGGAGCGTAGCGGCAAGTTGCTCCACTATTATACAATGAATTTATCATGCTCTCTTGTTTCACTTTAAGTCATATGCGAAGTAGTAGATTAGGACCACAAAATGATTTCTAACACTTTGTAAAATGTATCTGTTTTTCCACGTCTGTGCCCTTTCTTGCTTGGCTGCACTTTATTTCATAGTCCAGGTACTCTGTCTAGAAATGTTGCTCTGAGAATTATAATGAATTGACTAACAGATCTTAGTAAATCTTCCAATTTAATTTTAATATATATTTAATTAGGTTTGTGTGTGTGTGGAGGTCAGAGATCAACATCTGGTGTCATTCTTCAGGCTCTGTCCACCTTTAGCTAGTTAGTTAGTTAGTTAGTTAGTTAGTTTTCATTTTTTGACACTGAACTTTCCTTGGCTTGGAACTCACTAGACTAGGCTGGCTGGCCAGCTAGTTCCAGAGACCTGCCTGTCACATCTCTAGTGCTGAAATCACAAATGTATGGTAACACATTTGTCTTTTTAAACATCTCTTTTTGTTTGTGCGGGTTTCAGGAATCAGATTCTTCTGCTATTGTTTATATAGCCAGTGTATGTTGACTAAGCAGTCTCCTCTGCATCTAATGGGTGATCTTGACCATTAGGAAGACACATTTCCCTGGTGTCACTTTATCTTGTCTCATCTTATCTGTTTGCTTTAGTTTTGTCTACTATATTGTTGCCACGTCCTAAGTATCATATAGCAAAATCAAGACTACGAGAGTTGGAGAGGTGGCTCAGAAGTTAAGAGCACATATTGTTATTGTGAAAGACTGGAGTTTGATTCAAACATTCACAGTTGTCTGTAATTACAGTTTTATGGCATTCGGTATCCTCTTCTGGCCTTAGCAGGGACACATGTGTATTCATAGAGACGTATACACAAGCTCATAAATAAAAATTAAATTAAAACTCTTTTCAAAGTCAACATTATTCTAGAATATACTGGAGGGACATTTGTGGGACGTTTCACATTTTTCTCAGCTTTCTGTGATGATCATCCTCATCTTTGTAATGCATAAGACAACCCAGGGATTTTCACTCATATTTAACAAATAAAGGCATGATAGTATAGCCCAGAGGGCTTGTACTGAGGATACTGAGTCTGACCTTTATCTGTATCCAGTCAACTGTGATACAGTAGACAAGTTGAAGTGAGCTGCAGACTTGTGAATGTGCATGTCACCTTTTATAAGCCATTTGTCAATGAACATTTCAGAAATGAGTAGTTCTTTTAGAAATAAGTTGGTGCATTCTTTATTATTTCTAGATATACATTATCAGTAAAATTTTAAAAAGTAGCTGGATTTTTTTTCTTTTTTGCCATTGTTTTGGGTTTTTTTCTTTAATTTTTATTGTTCCATTCAATTATTTACACTTCCTTCCCTCCTCCCACTTCCCTCCTGCTCCCCCACACCCTCTCCTCCTTCTCCCTCCCTGCTTGAGAGAGGGAAGGGAACCCTGCCCTGTGGGAAGTCCAAGGCCCTCCCCCCCACATCCAGGCCTAGGGAGCTGTGCATTCATATAGGCTAGGGTCCCAAAAAGCCAGAACATGCTGTAAAAACAAGTCCCAGTGCCTTTATCAACGGCTTCTCAGACAGCCCCCATTGTCATCCACAATCAGAGAGACGGGTTTGATCACATGCTCATTCAGACCGGGTCCAACTGGATTTGATGAGCTCCTATTAGATCAGGCACACTGTCTCAGTTGGTGGACCAACCCCTTGCAGTCCCGACTTCCTTGCTCGTCTTCTCCTTCCTTCTGCCTTTCAACTGGACCTGAAGTAACTGGATTTTTAACATGTGCTCTGACACATTGGTAATATCAAAGCTCTAGTAGCAACAGCCAGTTATTAATGCCTTTATAGGTAAGATGAGATATAAACCACACCCACTGGGTTGAGATGATAGTGGATAGTGGTACAGACTTTAAATCTTACCGATCAGGAAGTAGAGGCAGGAAGATCACTGCAAGTTCAAGGATGTCTTAGTTTATATAATGACTCCCATGCCAGCCAGGACTTATGTAGTAAGAGTATGTCTTACATTCCCCATCCCCCCAAAAATTCTAAAATAAAGGCAAGAGTAGCTCATCTTTATTATTTTCCATTATCTGTGTCCTGAGGATGGTTTAGTAGCTTTCTGAGCCTTTCTGCTAATATTGGATTCTAGCAAGTCTAGTCCACAGAATTCTGAAGGGAAGGAAGGAGGGAAAATGGCAAAAAAAAAATACCCATCAGAGGTTTTATCCCTTTATAAAGATCAAATTTGAGCAGTAAATGCCAAAGCCAATATGAAGGTGATCAATTCGGGGTCACAGAAGGCCACTGGCTTGTTACTTTCTCAAAACCCTCTGCATTTTATGACCCATTTCCAGCATAATACCAGGTAGAAGAGGTTCCACTCTCAGGTTGTCAATTCCACAAAATCTTCAGGATCTAATGGGCAGGATGTCCAGGCCAGGAAAATATCTGTTTTTTGTGACGAGAGAAGCAAATGCACAAAAATCATCCATATTTCCCCGTGTTCTGTCTCACTTCTCTGTTGACTGATGTGCTGCTGTGAAGTGATCTTACTTGGCCTGTTTGCATTCTACATGCATTACATAAGAATATCTAAATAACAACATGTTAGATGAAAGGAAGCCATTTCGTGCAAGGATTTCCTGCTGTGCCCTAACCAATACAGCTTCTTACAAGAGTAGTCACCGTTATCTAACTTGTCTGGACTCCAGTTTAACTTGCATTAATCTGTTATTTTACAATGTCCTGCAAGTCTTGGCTTGTTGCAGCAGGCAATCCCCTTACATCCCAATAGAATGCTTGTTCCTCTCCTTTGAATTCATCTGGATTCTTTATTATCCAAGCATAGGCTTGCAGCATATCCCAGCCTGACCTCTTGGGTTATGAACAGTTAAACAGTTGATGTGCAAACAGTCTCCTGGGCAGAATGACGAGTGTGTTCTCTCCCCCAGAACGGTGTCCACATGGTCATCCCTGGAATGGGTGACGAGATTTGGCTTCAAAGCAAAGGGAGCTTAATTACACTGATAAAATGAAAGTTACCAATCAGCTGATTCCACTGCAGGGAAATTATTCTGAGCTATCCAGTGTAGACTCAAATGAAAAATGATAGAGCAAGTGGGCGTGGGGCACATGTTTGTAACCCTGGAACTTGGAAGGTTGAGACAGGAGTATGGCTGTGAGTTCAAGGGTAGCCTAAACTACATACCAAGGCCCTATCTTAAGAAAATAAAAATGTGTTTGTATGTTTTCTTTTTAGAGTAGAAACATAGACAGAAGTTAATGTCAAAGAGATACTATGCAGCAAGCAGGCTTTGGAGATGGAGAATCAGATCCTCTAATCAGGAAATATGGGTGGAAAGAAAGGAATCAGATTCCTTCCCTGAGTCTGCAGAGGGGACACAACAATGCTGACATCTTGATTTACATCCAGTTATTATACCAGACTACTGATTCAGAGAACTGTAAGAAAGTAAAGATGATTGCTTAAGCCCCTATTTGTGATAACATTTGACAGCAATGATAGGAAATTTAAGAAGACACCTCTGTGGTGTGTACACTCATTCTTAATACCCACTGATTGCACTCTCAATGGCCATGAACAGGCGCTATGGAAGCATTTTGATCACTTAGCAGAAACAGCTCATTTGAAATAGCTGTGCTCTCCAATAGGTGGTGTCTTAGTCTGGGTTCCTATTGCTTTTATAGAACACCAGGATTAAAAGCAGCTTGGGAAGGAAAGGGTGCATTTCATCTTGTGCTTCCAGGTAACACTCTGTCCCAGAGGGAAGTCAAGGCAGGAGCTCCAGCAGTTCAGAAACTGGAAGCAGGAACTGAAGCAGAGGCCATGGAGGGACACTGCTCACTGGCTTTTCCCCGTGGCTTGCTCAGCCTACTTTGTTATAGCAATCTAGAACTACACACCTCAAGGGTGGGACCATCTGCCAATAGGCTGAGCTTCCTCCATCAATAATCCATCAAGAAAATGTCCTGTGGTCTTGACTACAGGCAATCTGATGGGAGCATTTTTCAATTGACGTTGCTCTTCCTAGGCATTAGCCAGAACACTTGGGTTTCATGGCTTTCCAACATGTTTGTTGCCAACAGTTATGTGGCCAGCAAAGGGCAAAATGAACAGCTTGCTGTTTGTCTGTCAGACTGCAGAAGGTCAAAGACTCTCAACCCTTCCCTAACAATGAACTTCCTACTTCCTGTCAGCATGATAATAGCCTGCCAGTTCTTCTGTAGAGGTTTTGGTATCGCATCATTATGCAATGTGGGAAATTAATGTTTACTTAATAAATTGTGTATTTCCTTTATGTAAGGGCAGAAAATATGTCAAGGTTTATATATTAAACAGAGAGTTAAAAACTTGTTTTAAAACAGCAAAGGCGAGTTTTGAAGTTATAATTAAGAAAATGAAAATGCATTTATGAATGACTAAAATTGTTTGGCAGGTGATTACACAGGCATTTTATTTAATAATGAGGTTTTCAACAGCAGGTGTATCTTTGCCATCATCTATTGAAGCATGTAATTGAAGGAAGAATGGAATAATGAATGGAATTGAGACAGATGATTAACTCCTAATACTTAACAACGACCCTCAAAAATGTTTGCCAGGAGCTCAAGGCTCTGCAGCTCCACTTGAGAAGTGGCATGGTGTTGCGGGAGCTCCTTCCGCTCCTTCAGCCAATAGCCGCTGAGATACCNCTTTGCTGACTGTTGGTGTTTTGTAAGTTTTACCCTTAAAATAAATACCCCTTTAATTCCCAACTGGTGTGGGATTGTTTATGACTTACGCCTTCAGCATGGGTCTTACAGCACAGGGCCCCTTGTTTTTCATCTTCTTATCTCCGTGTGTCTTTTTATTTTAAGCTCTGGTGTGACTCCATTCTTTATCTAGATGCTCCCCAGGCAGCCAACCACCTTTCCGAGATGAAACTCTTCTCTCTTTTCTCTTCCCTCTTTCTTTGCTTTGCCTACCTTGTTTGGACCGGACAATCCTCACACACAGTCACCTCCATACCCTCAAATAGCCCTTCCTGCTTCCCTGCTTTGCATGCTAGTGTTGTAACAGGTAATACTGATGCTCAGCCTCCCGAATGACATTTTCTGTTATATGCCATCTTTCTTGAACTAAGATTCACTGTGTGTCACCTGGACTATGGCTGTTACTGGTCTCCTTGTCTCCACATCTATCCCCTTCCAGTTCATTCTCTCTGCTGGGAAGCTTTATAGTATCATATCTCCTTTCATCAGAATTCCTCAGCAGCCCTTTCCATATGCAGGATGAAGACTCCGGAGTTATCTGCAATTTCTCCCCTCAACTTCCTCATCTCTAAAATGGAAAAAGAGTAGTTTTATTTTTAAATGTATAAATTACTTCAGATATGTATAAACCTTGCTTCTACACAGAACTACCCATCTAGTTATTTTCAGGATCCCAACTTATATAATTTTTAAGTATTTTCATCTGCATCCTGCTTGAGGTTTTTTTCATTCAAATAAAATGTACATGCACAAGAACCATCATATAAAGTTACCTATGGAAATAATTTATTATTTATTTTAGTATAATCAAGGCTTTAGAAATGAGAAATGAAACCACAAATATTTGTTTGCTTAGAAGCAAAAAGAGTATATCCAAATTTAAAATAGCATAAGTATTGGAAATTGTATTAGTACATTATAATTTTCAAAAAAAACACACAGGATCTTAGCAAAATTTATCATGTAGCCCATACAAGAAACTGGCTAATTTTTGCATGATTATTTTATCCACAAAGTCTATGAAATGTTTTTAGGCATCAGCAATGGAAAAGCCAAGGATAAATGAGTTTTTCATAGTTTCAGCAATCTGGGAAAATATCTAACATTTCCTTCTTTTAAGAGTGAGGGCTGGATGGTTGGCTATTTGGGTTTCTGTTTGTTAGCTCATTTAATGTGGATTCAGTATTTAATGCAATTTTTGTCTTTGTCCTTCTGAATGTGAAACATGTTCATTCATCATGACACCAAGAGAAGATGAAAGTATTGCTCCTCGTGTGTTCTGCTGCTAAAACAAAGGCTTTTCTTCCTTGCGTTACTATGGATGAGCATTTCATATCCCCATACTCATGAAGTATCAGATTGCTACTGTAGACATCAACTTCAACATTTGCTCCATACAGATTACCCCACACACACATACAGATACTCAGCTGATGGATACACATGTGCTTATGCTCCCATTGGCAATAGAGTGCTGAGCCATTGCCATGGCAACACAAGGTTCCAAAGTTACAAAAGTAAGAGTGTGACCAGATGGGGGGAGCACAGTGCCCAGTGACAAACTTTGAGACTTATTCTCAGCACGCTGGCAAGTGAAGAATTGGCATGCTTTCCTTAGGGTGTTTGTATAACAACATAGGTTGGACATCTGTGACTCTGATCTTGTGCAGAGCTGTAAAGTTTTAAACTCATGATCTATTTACGAAAAGCCTTCAGTCTAGTTTGAACTTACTCTGAGGTGAAAGTGAGCTAATTGTGTGCAGTATGTCTGAGCCAAAAGAACAAAGTAGGCTTTTAAGTGTCTACAGTCATCATGGAAAAATAGATCAAATTATAAAGCATATCCTAGTATATTTTCTACATATCAAAATTATATACCTAAATGAAAAGTCATCTTCCTGACTACCCACAGATATATGTGCCCATAAGACTGAGATGTACTACATTTTTTAAACCAGTATTATTTGGTTTTACCCTAGGTCTCTGGGCTATCTAGAGACTGAGTAATTTTTACAAAACAACTAGAAAAGTACAAAGTTAAAGAGCCTACCATTGGCCAGGGACATTTTACTTATTCACTGATGCTGGAAGGTGGAATGGCATGTGTAGCAGGGAGGAAGAAGAGAGATACCAAACTCACCTTTGTTAGCAATTCCTTCTCACAATCATTAAAGCACTCCAGTTAAAGAGCCAATGCACTTGGATCCGTGCTGACCTAAGTACTTTATACAAGTCCCACTTTTTAACATTGTCCCACTGAGTACTGTCTCCAACATGTGAACTCTAGGGGGCACACATAAATCACAGCAACCCTATTTCTATTCTAATACTTGACTTCTACGCATTCCCTTTCCTCCATTATCTTTTGCTCTGTATACCATCAACAGCTGAATGTGTTCATCTTTAGAATGTATGGTTTGACTTCATGCTTGTCATTTTGATTGTTCTGTCTTCTCTTCTGGGACCACATTTCCCTATTCTTTATCCAACTTTCTCTGTTAATTCATGAAAAGATTGACTTCCCTTCTTATAGGGCTTCCTTCTATAACTCCATTGACTAACTTGTGTGTGTGTGTGTGTGTGTGTTTGCTTCTGAGAATATCCTCCAAAAGAATATAATCAGGTTACCATAGAGACAGTGGCATTCATATCACCATTCACAATAGCAAATTATGGAATAAGCTTGTGAGCTCACTGAGGGACGAATGGATAAAGAAAGTGTAGAAAATGCACTATGGAATTTTAGCTATGAAGAATTGGATTATACCATTTTAAGAAAAAGGCATCTTGCTGAAGATCATCCTGTTGAGTGCAATAAAACTGATGCAGAGAGACAAGCATCACGTGTTTCCTTGTTTTGTAGACTCCAGGTATGGCAAAGAAAGAGAGACATGAAAATAAGCAGAAAACTACTCTGGATGTGGAAAGGGTAAAAGGCAGAATGATAGCTTGTATACAACGAAGTATGTTATATTTTATGCTTGTATGGAAATATTGCCAGGAAACTCTAACTTTGTGCAACTTACATGTTGTCACAAAAAGGCATAATAATATTTTCCCCAGAATGTATGGCTGAAGGGACAATACCTAAAGCAGACATGCAGACAATGCTTGATCCTGTGACATGTTTCATCTTTCATGGTAGGTTTTTTAAATTAACAATGGGTACATTTAGGGGTTTTTGTAAATTTTCTGCATTAGCTCATTATACTAAGATGTCATCCACCATCTTTAATGGGACATCAGCATTTATGATGCTAGCCCTGGGGCAAGTGACAAATGCTTTCACCTCAAAGAAGAACAAAATTGATTGCATTTCATCCTGTGTTGTTCTCAGAAAATGAGGAAGATGCTTGCCTTAAAGTTGGTTGGGGATGAATTTCTTACATATGTCTACAACTTTGTTCAGGTCTAGGCACAAGGCACTTGGAAATTCTTTTTATTTACTTCTGAAACAAAAAATTAGTTCCTACTGCCTTCTTTCTGTGGCCAAACAGGTTCTTATTATAAAGTGTTGGTCAGTATACATTTAAAGACAGAAAGGCCTGGGGCTTTGACCTCATTCAATCCTATTTTATCAGGTAGTTAAAGTAGTAAGTATGCATCCCCAGGCCATCTCAGATGATGGGGAAGGTAACTCAGGGACACTTTTTCAGTAATGGGGCTTAAGACAAGATGGAAGAAGCATGGCCAGAAACATTGCTCAAAGAGGCATGTGACACAGAGATATTGATCCCGTGTCATGGCCTAGTTATCTCAGTTTCTTCCCCTGGATCTCATTAGGAGTCTTAATTTTCAGTTCTGAAAAGAAGATGAATAAAGACCAAGGTAACTAAGATAATACGATTTTTTAGTGATAATATGAGGAGAGTAAATTAATTGCTAGATTTAAGATTTTCACATATACACTCATTAATGAACAATGGTGAAATTCAAAATAGCAGATGATAAGATGTCATTGCATTCTGCTAAGAACATGCTGAAAATGGAATTTTAAACTGCCATCATCAGTATGAGATTTGGCAAAATTCCAAGGAGATGGTGATCTGCCAGGAATAATGAGAGACTTAAGCCAAATTTTTCTGACTGTTTTATAGACCTACCTAAGTTATTTTTATGAGAGGTTTGGAGTTTGTAACTCAAAACTTTCACAGAAATTGCCTTTGTCAGGAGGAAGATTTAGGATGAATATTTTATTATTTGGAGTCTATTTAAGCAGATTATGTATAATGAAATAATAACACAAGGTCTGGCTTCCAATGACGTGGTGCCAGGTTTGAGAGACGTTGCTATTGACATGATTGTTGACTCCATTTTTAAATGTCCAGTTTTGCAAGTGGCAATACTTGCTGACACAATCAAGATTCATGTTTGCTCACTCAGTGACTCAAGAAGCCTTTTTTAGGCACTTTAATAACACACCCAGAATTATATCACTTGCTGATTCCACAAAGAAATCACATCCTAACCAGAATTTCAGCTCTCTAAGATGGCTGTGTCAACGCTGAGCAAATTGGCACACCAGAGACTATCAGTTCTGTCAAAACAGGAATAAAGCATTATGTTTGCTTAAGGTCTACATTAGGTTCTATTTATAAAGACGTGGTCTGTCTTTGAGTCATTGGTAGATAAGAAAGACTGTACTAACATGTAAAAATATTTAACTGCACATAAAATTAGCATAGATTCATTATGCAAATGAGATATGAATTTCGAGGAAAGTGAATATTTGGATATTTGTGAGTGTGTGCGTTTCCTTCTTGCTAGTTCCTATAACTAGGAGAAATGGGTTATCACATACCTACTTCAAACTCCATAGAATGAAATTCTCTGTAGCTACAAAGAGTGAGGGTTTTTTTTTCACTCAGCAAATATGAAATTGATTCTCTCTTGGAAGGATCAAAGATCTTCCTTCTAAGTTACCAAATGAAGAAAATGATCATTATACGTGCAGCTGGTGGCAAAATGCAGATTTGTATTTTCAGAACCAAAGGCAAAGTATGCCATGTGGAATTCATACTATGTCCTATTTCAAGGAGTGCAGACTAGAATCACATCATCTCAGGATGGGGTGTGGCCACTGCTGCAAAGGAGTATTGTTTCTTTGTCCCTGAGAGTTCATGGGGCCGAGTTATGAGAGCTTTGTGTCATCAGCAGCTCCAGCCTCTGCTTTAGGAAACTGCATGTTTTAAAGGCAAAGCCTATTCACAATGGGAGGAACTGTCATGGGCATGTGTGCTTTGTGTGTGTGTGATGTGTGTGGTGTGTGTGTGTGCTCTGTGTGTATATGTGGTGTGTGTGTGCACGCTGTGTGTATGGTTTGTGTGGTGTGTATGTATGTGTACTGTGTGTGTGCTCTATGTGTATGTGTAGTGTGTGTGTATGTGTGTGTGTGCTCTGTGTGTGTGTGTGGTATGTTTGCTCTGTGTGTATGTGGTGTGTGTGTGTGCATGTGTGCTCTGTGTGTATGTGTGTGTGCTCTGTGTGTGTGTGGTATGTGTGCTCTGTGTGTTTGTGTGGTGTGTGTGCTCTGTGTGTATGTGTGGTGTGTGGTGTGTGCTCTGTGTGTATGTGTGGTGTGTGTGCGCGCAGTGTGCGTACATTTCTGATTGTCAGGATTGGAAGTACAGCATGAAGCTATTCTTACTAAAGCATGTCTAGTTGATTTATAATAGGCACTAGACATGCACAGCAGTATTCCTCTAGACCATTTACAAGCTCAAACACTCAACTATGGGCAGGTTTTGACTTTGGTCTGATTTTTGTTCTGTTGATAATCATATGTTTCTTGTTTATAAACATTTTGGTGTGAATTGATATAATTTCACATTCACTGAAATTTTCTCCCACCACATGGCCATATTCATGTGTTTGCATGCAAGTGCACACATGTGTGTGTTTATGCTCAAAACTGTTTAGACACTTAAAATAACTATAGTCAGACATGCTAAATACATAAAGGTCAATAGGCTATCCTGATTTATTATTTTAGAAGAATTTAAGAGAATTTCATATGTGGGTACTGTCTTTATATAATTTTCATCTCTCATTCTCACTTCTCCAACTTCTTTTATGTCTCTCGGTACTCTCTTTCAAATGAATGACTTCTTTCTAAATTACTATTACACTGATCTATCCATCATCTGTATCTCTCAACCATCTGTCTGACTGTCAAATCTAGTGAGTTCATTTAAGATCACTCATATGTGGATGCATTCATAGCTGGTCACTGGGGACAGGATAACCTGTCAGGGAGTTCATCTCAAAATGAAGCTGATGTTTCCTTCTCTCAGAACCCAGTGCCCCCTGCAGTTGTTGAATTAGGGGTGGAAATGTGTGATATTTTCCCCACCCGCACTGGCACATCAGCTGGTATAGTCCTTAAGTGGGTCTTATTTGGGAAACCATATTGTTGAGATTTCATGGATGTAGCTTCCCTGTTATGGACTAGAAGTTGCTATCTCACAGATGTTGTGCTGGTCCTCTGTCTCTTACAATCTTACCACCCCCACATAAGACCTTGACTCTAACATTCCTACTGATACCCCTAAAATAAATGTAGAGCTGAACCCAGCGGGGAATAACCAGAGTGCACTAGCCCAGGAGAATGTTGGCCAGTCACAGGGTCCCAGGTTAACCTTCAAATTTTGTCCTATATGACCTGTGCACAGAGGTCTCAACTCAAGTTGGAACCATAGATCACAAAGCATGCAGGCCTGTAAGGATGAAAGTTACAGGCCTGCTTAGAGACATATATTCTCTTATCATCCTTGTAGTTAGCATCCACTGGCACCAACTGTAGGATGTCATGCTTCTGACGTTTAAATGTCACATTACTGCTCTTTCTGAGGATTGAGTTTTAAAGCATAGCTACTGTGGGCTTAAAATTATTGTCTTTTTTTCATTTTCTTATTGTTTATTTATTTGTTTATCTTTATTTATTGAGACAGTGTTTCATCCAGCCCAGGCTTATCTTGAACTTGCTTTGTGGCATAGGCTGACCTTACATTCTTTTCTTTTCTTCTTATGACCTCTCTCTCAGAGAGAGAGAGAGAGAGAGAGAGAGAGAGAGAGAGAGTGTCTCTCTCACACACTCTCTCTCTCTCTGTCTCTCTCTCACACACTCTCTCTCTCTTCTTCCTCCCCCTTCTCCTCCTCTCTTCTCTATTGTGTATGTGGGTATATTTGAGCATGTGTGCTTCTGTGTGCCATGAATGTGCAGTTACTTACAGAGGTCAGAAGAGGATATAGGATTCACTGGAACTGGAATTGCAGGCAGCCATGAGCTGCCCAGAGTGGGTGCTGGGAAGCAAACCCATGTCCTCCGTAAGAGCAGCAAGTTCCTCCACTGCTGAGCCACCTCTCCATTCCCATGCCTTGCATTTCTTGTCCCTTCTGTCCCAACTTCTCAAGCACTAGAATTTTAGACATGTACCACCACATAAAATATTGTTTATTAAAGATGTAATGTCTATAATTTTCCTGATCAATTTTAGTCCTTTTTTTTTTCTCAAATGCCCTTGACCTATTGAGAACTAGGCAGACCCCAAGGGATTAGTGTCTTATCATGTCCAGCATTAGCTCATTTGGTGACATTCACTACATGGCAGCGGCACTCTGGGACAACCCTCTTTGAAAATGTAACCCTTTAAGAACAGCAATTTCTCGGGAAAAGAAATCACTATCAGCAGTTTTGAAATGCTGTCTGATTTTTAATCAAGGTTGTGTAGATTCTTGTGCTATCTCTATAAAGATGGACTCAAGGTAAGAAGCAACATGGCTACAAAGCGTATAGCATTGTTCTTCCATTCAGTGACCCCATGTGTAGGTCCTTAGAGGGAACAGAACTCAATCTTGATGGTGTTCTGGTAAGTCATAGCTTTGAGAATTAAACAATCTACTTGTTCGGATTCAAAGACTAACTTAACTGCTGTGTAAGGTTTTTGTTGCTAGCCTCGCTTTTGTTCTCGGATGGGTAATCACCATACAAAATGGATGCAAAGAGTGATGAAGAGTGGCTAGAGTCATGGGAGGCTGTAGGAAGTCTCTCATGCTTGTTCTTTTTAGTTGTCATTTGTCATAGTCCCATTGATATCATTATAATAAAATTGCACAATGTTCATAAATCTCTTCAATTAGAGTTATAAATTTTGAGAGGTCTTTCAATGAGAGTTCCATCATGTCTTAGCTGATGCTAGGATAATCAGTTCTCCTGGAAGACCTTGACTGTAATCATTCTTTGAGGCAGTGATGTTTTAATAAAACTTTATTATGACAATGTACACAGTGGGCTATCTATTAATGTCAGTACATGGATTATAAACCTTTTTAATTGAATTATGTACTGGTTTAGATAAACTGAATCATCTTTGGTTGGGTATCAGGAAAAAGGTACTCTGCAAAGACCATTAATTTAATAACATAGTTCAGCATTTGTTGGCTTTTTGTCTTGAAATTATTTATATGGGCATGGCTCCATAGAGTGATATATGAAGGCTGGTAGAGTGTATATGTAAGTTCTAGCTGAGGAAAATTAATGTTCAGTTTGGCAATGTAATGATGGGTACCTCCTTAAGAGTTATTTTTCTAGTGTGTATTTTTTTTACAAATTACCATGTATTGTATGTAATTATTTCTGTCTCCTTAGCCTCTCTTGTGTGCAAAAAAGGGTATTAATTTTGCTCTCAAATATTGAGCATGTACCTGGTACAGTACCACAAACTTGCAGAAGTACCAATAAATGAGAGTGTCTAGTGTTAGGAATACAAGTTGCTTGAGTCTATTAACTAAAGATCTTGAAATACATTTGGACTTAGTATCCTATTTCCTATTGGCAAGTCTTCTGTAAAAATGTCTTAGTTCTTACTGTCTCAAGGGTCAAATTTGTGATTTTGTAACTAAGTGTGAGGTATCTTCCCTGATTTAAGTTCTGAGGTTGTCTAGGCCTCATTGTCAAATAATCATTTGAATTTTTCAGATCATCCTTGGACAAATTGTTATATTTACCAGAGTTCTCTCTTCCCCTTCCCCCCATCTCTCCTTCTCTTCCTCCTTCCCTCTTTTTCTCCATCTGTTCTTATTTCTTTCTCTATACGTCTCAGCATGACCTAAATACTCCATCACCAGTATCTCTGTTCATGTCTTGAGTCTTGTGTGATTTCCTCTGACTGTACCAAAAACCCATAAAGCTGGTAATCTGCACTTTATAGTCCATATCTCCTTCTCTGCCCCTGCTCCCTTCCTGCTTTCTGCTGCTCTTCTTCCTCTTACCCACCCCAAAAAACACTTGGAAACCTGTATTGATAGGTGCTGGGAACAAATGTGTGCATTCCTGGGTCATTTTAAAATGTTCACCTGGGCATTAGCATAAAGTTACAAGGAGCCCAGAAACATGCCTCATCCCTACAGGCAGAAGGTAATTGCAATGGCTTTGTGGACAGAGAGGTTGAAAAAGATGAACAGAAAAGTTGAATGTGAAGTTGAGAGGAGATGCACTTGAGATTTTGTGGAAGAGTTCCTGTGTATAAACACAGTAAGCCCCACGAGAATGTGTTCTGGGTGGTTTAAGATCCAGCAAACTCCGAGCTCAATGCTTTCCTCTCTTAACTACAGTGACATCACTTTACATGGGAATTCCTTGTTTCTGCAGAATTTCAGCATGTTATGACAAAGGCTGAAGCCAGATATGATGCAATGCTGCATGTTCTGATGGCATCAGGGAATAAGTCACAGGCAGACTCCCAGGCAATGTGATTCCGGTTCTAGGCTGTGTGCTCCAGTCATGCTTTTCTGAGAGTGTGAAATGCAATCTACTCTCAATATTTAAGGCTGCCATGCAGAGTGCATCAGAACTTCTCAACTAGTTTATATTTTTATTAGAAAAATCATTATGGACATCTAGCCAAGTTGAAAAGATGGTACAGGGTTCCTGTATAACACACTTTAGAGAACACCTTTGTTAATATGTTTTATGGCCATAGTTTAGTCATAAAAATTTTAAAACAAATAATATAATATTAGTATATAACTAGTTAATATAATTAATAAATAATTCATATAAAAGCTATCCAATAAAATGCAGAGTTTTATTAATGTTTTTCCAAGTTTTCTCACCAATATCCTTTTTTATTTCAAGATTCAAGAAAGGATATTGCTAATTGTTTTCATTATTATGTTTGTTCCCTCCAGGCTCTCTAAGTCCCTCAGTATTCACTTTTGGATTGGTGCTGACCAAGTACCTCAGTTTGGCTCTACCTGACATTTTCTCTGATTAGGTCAAGATCCTGCATTCCAGGGAAGAATAATACAGGGGTCCACCATCCGATACTAGGGTACATGCTGGTTACCCTACCTTTTTACCATGATGCTAACCTGATCACTAAGCCAGATGATTTGTACCAGGTTTCTTATGTCCCTGCAAAAGCTCATTTTCTTCCCCCTTTTCAATCTATATCCTTTGTGATAGAAGTCATTAAATACAGCTCCTCCTTAAGGGAAGAGGATTTAAATTCAGAGGATTTACGGGCATGCATTAAAACCATCAGAGAAATAAGTCCCATTTTGAAGGTGATACTATGAGGCTGTGCAAGCATTTTAAGTTAACTCAAAAGTTTTGCCACTAATTTTAATTCACCAATACATTTTTACAGTAAGTATTGTCATAATTATTTAAAGCGTATTTTGTCTCTTTTACTTATTTTCCACTTATTGGTTAGAATAGAATTCTTATGTAAAGGACATGCAGCCTTTCTCTTCCACTTGCTTATTACTTCTATTTGTGCAGATTCTATCTACTTTATTGAGTTTATTTAAAATATCGTGAATCAGTTTATGATAGACTGCATACATGATGAAGTCTGATAAGATTACAACAGAGATAGAAATTTCATAGCACATATTGTGCTCCTCTGGGTTTAGATGTGGTTATATATGCAAAGATCACTGTATTTCGGTTGCCTGTATCATCCAGCTCAGTGCCATGCTGTGCAGGTTTGCAGCTTAGAAATAGTAAACTACACCCCAGAGCCTACCTATATGGTGCAACAGACCATCCAGGTTTGTGGGCATCCAATCTCCATAAGTGCAAGGACACAATGGCCCACAGATGTATCTATTCTGATGCATCCCATTGCTTAAGTAATGCATGGCTATAATCTTGTTATTTATTTTATTGCTACGATTTTTCTAGCTTTGGCCATTGGTTTGTTTTCACAATTAGTAGTCTTTTCACTCTTGCAACGATCAGAAAATATATGTATATTTAGCTATTCCTCAGTAACCACAAGGAATTGATTCCACATCAGTGTGGATGCCAAAACACATAGATGCTCAAGTTCCTTAAATGGTACACTTCATATATTCTCCTGTAAACTCTCTAGCTTACTTATTTGCCTACTAATGTATATAAATAGTATATAATTTATTATAATGTATTGTACAGGAAATAGTGACAAGAAGAAAAGTGATCTATACAACTGTTTTCCAAATGTCAATCATGATTGAATTAGTAATTGTGTTATCTACAGATACTGATGATCAGCTCTATGTTAAGGCAGGTCCATAAGCATATCTACATTTCTGCCATTTTGTTGTAATTTTGGGGAAATATACTGTTCCAGATATATGTGTGCCTGAGTTTTGACCAACACCACACAACTTTGATTATTGTGGATATATGGGACAAGGTAAAATTATGTAATCCAAGTGCCTTGTCTTTATTTTTTTAATATTGGTTTAGCTATTCTTTAACTTCCATATAAATTTAAAATAAACTTGTAAATATTCCTTAAGCAAGCTTGCTAGGTTTCCATTGGGATTATATACAGTCTTTAGATTAATTTAGAAAACAAAGTATATGTTGGTAGCTCTTTCATAGATTTCCTTCTTGTGCCTGCAGGCTTCTGTGCTTGCCCTTAGCATTTAGAAGGAGGCCATGTCCCCCACCCATCCCAGTTGCTCATTGCTGGCATTTAGAAATAAAGGTCATGTTAAAATATTAACCTTATATTCTGTGACTTTGATAAACCCTCTTATTGGGCTGTGGTAGACCAGTGGAGCCACCTGAAAACAATTTTTTTAAAAGATCTTTGACCTGAATTCAGTCACAATACATCAAGGATATTCACATTATCTTTTCTCTTTCAATGACTTTTGGAAGTTTGTGTCTTTGAGGAATTGAATACTTCCACCCAGGTTATCCAATTTCTGAAGATGGAGTTGCTCAGAGTATCCCATTCTATTACTATTAAAAGGATATTTTAAATGGCTACAAAAATCAATACACATTTCCTTTTTCATTTCCAGTATTAGCAATTGTGTTTTCTCTCAACCTTCTTGTTCAATTTTTCTTTAGTTTTATGAATTGGTGTGGTATCATGGATTTCCAAAATGGTCTATTTTTAATTTCATTGATTTCCACTCTAATAATTATTGTTATCTTTCTTCCGCATACTTTCCATCTAAATTGATGTTTTTGCCTGAAGTTTTGGAAGAAAATGCAGGTTAAAAATTTGAGACTTCTACTTGAAAGTAACCTTCCATCTTCAGACCCATCTGTACTTTATGTTGTAGAATATTATTTTAATATGTGCTACATTTGTTTATGATGTGAAACGTTTGTTTAATTGATGCAAGATGTGTTACATTTTTCATGTTGCATTTGTTTCACTCTGTGAAGGTGTTACTTTACCCGTCTAAAACACCTGATTGATTTCGTATAGAGCTGGACAGTCGATAGCTTGGCAGAAAATGGTAGGCAGGGCTGGCAGGCAGAGAGGATTAATAAGAGGAGAAATCTGTGAGGATGAAGGAGCAAGAAAACACGGAGAGGAGTCGGCTAGGAGGCAGCCACCGGCCACACAGCCAGCCGTGGAGTAAGAGCGAAAGTTAAGATACGAAGAAGTAAGGAACGGAAAAGGCCCAGAGGAAAAGGACAGGCAGGATAATTTGTGTTACGGAAAACTGGCTAGCAATAAGCCAAGTGAAGGCCAGGCTTTTATAAGTAATAATAAGTCTTCATGTGTGATTTATTTGGGAGCTGGAAGGTGGGCTGAAGTAAAAAGCCAAAAGAGCAAAAACAAACAACTGTAACTTTCTACTTTCACTCAGCCCCACCAATTTTATGTTGGATATTCGTTTTTCATTCAGTTCGGAGCACATTTAAATTTATCTTGAAATGTTTTTCTTCGTTCCCTAGTTATTTGGAGAATAGTTGGGAATTTTCTATCTTTTTGTTATTGACAGAGAATTTAATTCTGTTGTGATCGGAGAGCACACACTGTCAAGTTTTTCTGTGCTTCTGCTCTGAGCGCACTCGAGAGGATTGTTTATTCTGCGCTCTCAGGCGGAATGTTCTATAAACGTCAGCTTGATGTAGTTGCGGCCACTCGTTCATGTCATCTCTCCCCCTCTTTACTCTCTGCCCACTTGGTCTATCAAGCAAGAGTGGAGCGCTGATGCCAGCAAACAGAGCTGTATGTTTATCTGTTTCTCTCTCCCGTTCTATGCCGAGAGAATCTGGGTGCAGAGGCTGGCACTTAAGACAAGACTTCTGACTCCTGCCCCATGCCCGCTCCACTCAGGAGTCTCCAGACTCAGTCCAAACATCAGAGTTCCTGGCAGTGTGTGGCTTGAGGTCCTAGGAAAGAGGGTGGGTGTTCCTGCTCTGTGTCTCCATCACTTCCCTTTCCTTCCTAGCTTGTATTTAATCTGGGCAAATTTGATAAAAACTAATTTAGCTAAATCTCACTAGCTTACACAGACTCCAAAGGTAAGCAGCTTCTGGGCTGTTAATCCCCGTACTCACCTGCACTTTTCTATCCCCACGTTTCCTTATAGGTTGCTTCCAACTCTGTCTTCCTGCTACTTAAGAGTAGGGCCTAGCTACTTGCTGCTTTTGCAGGTTTTTCCCCTTGTGAGGACATGCTTTGTGCATCTTACAACTACAACCAATCCTCAGAAGTCTTTACAAGTTTATTTTATTTGGGGGAATTTTAGAGAATCAAAACTTCTGTAATTTTGTTTGCTTTTTTTTGCCTTTCACGTGAGAATATTGTGTGTGTGTGTGCGCGCATGTGTGTGTGAGTAAGTGTATATGTGAGTGTGTGTGTGAGTATGAGTGTGTGTATGTGTGGGCACAAGGAGTGTGTGTGTATGTGAGGGTGTGAGGTGTGTGTGTGTGTGCATGTGTGTAGCTCTTGTGCTGCATTAGAGCTTGGCTTCCCTGCTGAATGAATGAATCACTATTAGAGAATGATCTCCTTTGTCTGGATTTTATTTATAGCTTCCTGTTCTTTTTAATCACTGATTTTTTTTTCAGAGTGGAAATACATGCTTTTCTGCCTCTCTCATGTTAATGTGCACCTCTGTGTTCTTTTCCCCATGTGTGTACAGTTCCGTTGTAGGGGTGATACTCCAGGCCTTGCTGCTTCTCTCTGAGTACAGGCTAAAGAAAGAGAGGCACTCTCATGGGTGTTGGGGCACACGTCAGTCAGTTTACGCCCTCCAAAGAACTATTTTTCCAGGGTTAACTTCAGGTTGAGTGGCTTCGAGTTCAGGGCATGTGTTGTGCTGAGGATGCAGAAACCATTTTTTTTCTAAGAATTACACCTGCTTTTTCTTTATCACAAATAACTACTCTCCTTGTCATCTTAGGTGGAAACTGAAGAATTGCTGAGCTACAGAAGGTTTGGGTACCAATGCTGTGATACCCAGGAACCAGCACCCCTAATAATGAGATAACATTTCGTTGAATTTTTGTGACTTAGAGCTCAGTACAGTTATGAAATAAAACATGAAGACAGTCAAAACACAGCATTGAACTGTTAACTGACCTGAGGGATAGTAATATTAAGCAACAAAATCGAACAAATTTCTTTTCAATAGCTTTACTTAGAGCAAAGGGGTGGGCAATATACATGCACCCTATGTTACTGATGAAGGCAATACGATTTGTAAAATTATTCAAACCAGAGTTCTTCTATCACACTGGAAACAAAACAATAACCTTTTTTTAGTATTGATATGTTTAAATTAGAAATGTCACTTCTGCCTGGTGACACCAAGGCAATGATTCCCAGTGGTAGGTCACATTCCACTGTTTTATAGAAATAAACTATATATATAGGTGTATAAAGGAATCATTTCTATACCATATTTTATAATGTATATTTATACATTTATAATAAATATAACATATAATATGTAAGTATAGTGCATTATAATATATATTCTTAAATATAAATAATTAAAATATAGTAATAAATATGTATTTATGGACTATATATATATAATATAGAAATGACTTCTTTGTACATCTGGTGTGGCCACACTTTTTCTCATGAAACTTCTCTTTGTACCCACTGGGATTTCTAATGGATGCAGAAAGAAAATAACCACGAGTTGAATGACCTTTTAATATCTGTAAGATAATTCAGAATCCAATGAAAGGTCCCTTAAGCTTGTATCTCCATTAGTACAGTGTTTAAAATGATAAGAATGGAACATGGCCTATTTTACAACATGAGAAGATGTTGTAAATAGCGTTATTTGGAATTCAGGAGCATCTGAGCTTCTAAGTGTTTCCTAGCACTTTCTGCAGTTAGGAAGAAGGCGCCCAGTTAATTATGTGGTTCCTAGCCAGTCTCGGTGGTGCAAGCCTTTAAACCCAGCACTCTGGAGGCCATAACGGGTGGATCTCTGTGAGTTGGAGGCCAGTCTACAGTCTGACGTGCAGGACAGCTAGGGCTGCAGAGAGAGACTCTGTTTCAGAAAACAGACACAAGATAATGATAATAATAAAATAAAATATTTCTGGGGAAAAGTCATGTGGTTCATAACCACAGCTCAGCTGACAATACTCATCACTTACTAATGGATATGGATAATGGAAATCTGAGAGGAATGTATCCACTCACATTGGAGCCCCAAGTTTAGACATGTCTCCCAATTCTGTGACCTTGTAAGCTTCCTACGATCAGAAAATTCAATGACTGGAAACCAAAAAAAAAAAGATTATCAAAAATGTGGATGCTATAGGATGGATATGAAGTGTTCTCCGTATACCTAATCTGTAACAGAAGTAGGAGGTGATAAAGGTTGAGACCTGGGGCCTGGTGATAGCTAAGTCATTAAAGGGGCATCCTGACCAGGAGTGTTAAAAACCCAACCCCTCCCCTTTCACATCCTATCTGCCATGGGGTGAACAGGCTTTGTTTGACCGCGGATTCCCTACCACAAAGTAGTCATTCATGGAACGTGAAGCACTGAGCCAAACTCTGCCTTTTTCTCATATTGGATTGATTATTCAGGGATTTTGTCTCAGTGATGAAATTCAAACTGACATATGTGACACTTGTTAAATTTATATTTACATTGAGATAAAGTTCCAGACATTCAGTGTACCCCAAAGAGTGTGAAGAAGGCAGAATGGGAGCTCAATAATCTGATTGCCCAGCCCGACCTGGTGACAGAGTGATACACTTCTGAAAAAAAGTGCAAAAAACAAACCTCAGTGTAGGTTTGAAATTGACCTTCATAACAAAATTTCTAATTCACATTTTTCCTACAGAGCAGGGCAATTATAATTTAATGGAATTCTCTTCTGATTTCTTGAAGACTCACCCACTCAGTTATGTTATCAAAGTGCTAATTAATCCAAATAAATAGTAAAAATCAGTTCAAATTCAAAATTAGATTTGGATTTAGAAATCAGCATGGGGCTAACCCATGTATGGGGAGGGACACTATGAAGTCTTTCCTATTGAATACAGATGTATATATGTTTCACCCTCAGACGTGCTTCATGGTACAGCTTCTTTTTCCTGAAGGAAAACACGCTCCCACATTAAGATAATAATAGTAATGAAATAATAGATTAAATACTGGTAATCAGTAATTATGTATTCACTGACTATGTGGCCAGTGTCTAGGGAATAAGTGATATGATCTATAATTTTAAAGAAATAACAATGAAAGACAAACCTCTCTCAGCTGTGATTTTTTTTCTTTTATTAAAAATAGCCCTTTTCTCACATGATCTATCCTGACAATGATTTAGCCTCCCTCTATCAATCTCAGTTCTTCCCTACCTGCCCTCCCATCCGGAGTCACATTAGAAACCAAGCAGACTTCTAAGGGATTGTAATATAATATAATATAATATGCAGTAAAATAAAAATAATACAGTGTAATAGGAGAAAACAAACAGAATGAAAAGAGCCCACGAAAAGGCACAAGAAACATACAGATGCAGAGACCCACTCATTGGAGCACTCAGGAATCCCGTAAAAACACTAATCTGGAAGCCATAATATATAATGCAAACGCCTGAAGGGTAAAAAAAAAAAAGAATGTGTGTATTTGTGCCTGTATATATATGTGTATGTGTGTGTGTGCGTGTGATATTTTTTTAAAAAATCACTGACACTATATTATGAGGCAAGGAATCTCTAATAATGCCATTAACTTTGTTTTCTGTTGGCCATCTAGTATTGGCATGGAGTCTACCCTAAAGAGTAGTTTCTTTTCTCAATGAGACTCCCTTGGAAAAGCAATTAATTTTCAATTAGAGCCATCTTCTGGATTATGGCCGGGGCATATGTCCATTTCTCTTTTCAGCTTTAGGGCCCTTCTAGTGCAGCCTTATTCTGGCCATTCCCATGCTCCTTCAGTCTCTGAGTTCATATGAACTAGGTTCTGTTGATTTGGAGGGCTTCGTTTCCTCAGTGTCTCCATCCCCTCTGACCCTTACAATCCTCCCACCTCCTCTGTCACAGGGTTTCCTGAGCCTTGGCAGGGGGATTTAATGGAGACACCCTGTTTAGGCTGAGTTTTCCAAGGTCTCTCTGTACACTGTCTGGCTGTGGGTCTCTATATTTGCTCCCATCTGCTGCAGGAAGAAGCTTTTATGATGATGGATGAGCAAGGCACTGATCTATGAGTATAGCAGAATATCATTAGGAGTCAATATATCGCTGTTTTGTTTCTATGCCAATAGTATTTGGTTTTACCCTAGGTCCCTGGCTTATCTAGTCTCAGGCTCTTGGTCACCCAGCGTTAGGTATGAATGGGTTTCATCTTATGGAGTGGGCCTTAAATCAAATCAAATATTGGTTGGTTGCACTCACAAGATTTCTGCCACCATTGCCGTAGCCCATCTTGTATGCAGGACAACATTGCTGATCCTAGTGTTTGTGCCTGGGTTGGTGTTTGCGTGATCTCTTTTATACCATGCAGAGCTCCTTCCTGTACGGAAGATGCTAGAATATAGTGGTGAAGGCTCTGTGTAGGCATGAGCTTTACTTTTCCATGTTCAATGAATTGTGTAGGTGTTATGTGCAGCAAGGAAACCTTGCTATCAATTTGTGAAGAACAGCCTATCATCTTGGCAAGGGTTGTGTGTTTCGGGGTTCTATTAGAAACCCTTTGGCTAACAACTCAATTAGATATAACCTATTCCAGGTACTGGAGGAATCATTTGGTTACAAGAGTTGTCCAGCTGGGGATTTGTCTCCCCCTTATTTGGAGATTTCATTTAGAACCCCTCTTTATAATCATATATGTTATGAAGGTTCTGTTGTATTATATTTTCATACTACTCCTCAAATGGTCTTTAGTTTTCGGTATCGCTCCCTATATTCTCTCCCTCTTCCCTCTCTTTTCTCTCCCCTCCCAACTTAATCCTCCCATTCTAGTCCCCCCCACCATCCACATATAAATATCTATTCTATTCCTCTGTCCTATGGAGGCCTGTCAACCCTCCCCCAGCCCCTTAATCTATACTTAACCTCTGTGGTTCTATAGGCTGTAGTTTGTTTATCATTGACTTAATAGCTCATATTCACATATAGGCAATTATATACTATATTTGGCATTCTGGATGTAGGTTACCTCACTCAGGATGAATTTGTTTTCTGGTACCATCTATCTACCTGCGAATTTGATTTATTTTGTGACAGCTGAGTAATATTCCACTGTATAACTGTACCACATCTTACTTATCCATTCATCTGTTGAGGAGCATCCGAGTTGATTGATTTATGGATGCTAGGAATAGAATAACAATGAACATGTCTGAGCAAGTGTCTCTGTGGTAGGATGAAGTGTCTTAGGGTATATGCCTAAGAGTGGTATAGCTAGATCTTGAGGGAGATCGATTCTCATCCTCCTAAGGAACAGCTACACTGATTTACATAGCAGCTGCACAAGTTTGCCCTACTATAAGCTGTGGATGAGTGCCCCCCTTACACCCCATCCCCATCAGCATGAGCTATCACTTGTGTTATTGATTTAAACCATTCTGACACGTGTAAGATATTATCTCAAAGTGGGTTTGATCTCTGGTGACTAAGGATATTGAACATTTCTTTAGGTGTTTCTCAGCCATTTGAGTGTCCTCTTTAGAGAATTCTCTCGTAACATCAGTGCACCATTTTTAACTGGGTTATTGGTTTTCTTGATATCTTATTTTTTAAGTTCTTTCTGTATTTTGGATATTATGCTTCTATAAGATGTGTAGTTGATAAAAAAATCTCTCCATATTGTAGGCTGCTGCTTTGCCTACATCACAATGTCCTTTGCCTTAATGAAGTTTTCATTACATGAGGACCCATTTATTAATTTCTGATTTAAGTGACTATATTTCACTGATTCTTTATATCTTTTGTTCATTTCAATTTGGGGGGGTTCGAGCCCTGAATTTGATTATTCCTTGCAATTTACTCCTTTTGGATGTGATTTCTTCTTTTTTTTCTAAAGTTTTCAGGTATGCACTCAAGTTGCTATTATTAGGTCACTCCAGTTTTTGTTGTTGTTCTTATTGTTGTTTGTTTTATGTCGCCACTTAATGCTATGATCTTGCCTCTTAGAACCATTTTTATTGTGTCCCTTGAGTATGTTGTATTTTAATTTTCATTCAATTCTAGTAAGTCTTTTATTTCTTTCCTAACTTCTGTCTTGACCCATTTTTCATTTATATTCAGTAGGTGGTTGTTCGGTTTCCATGAGGTTGCAAGCTTTCTGTTGTTTGTGTTGTTGCTGATATCCAACTTTAATCTGTGGTGCTCAGCTAGAATACAGTGATTATCCAAGTTTTCTTGTATCTGTTGAGACTTTCCTTGTGGTCAATTTTGAAGAAAGTTACATGAAGTGCCGAGAAGAAAGTATATTCTTTAGTGTTTGGGTAAAATGTTCTGTCAGGTCCATTTGATTTACAACATCAATTAGCCCCAGCATTTCTCTATTTAGTTTTGTCTGGATTACCTGTATATTGGTGAGTGTTGGGTGTTGAAGTCTCCCACTATCCATGTGTGAGAGTCAATAGGTGATTTAAGCTGTAGTAGTGTTACTATTATGAACCTGGGTGCCCCTTTGTTTGATGTATCAATGGTAAGAATTGCAATATCATCTTGGTGGATTTTTCCTTTGACGAATATGGAGTGACTTTTCCTGTCACTTCTGATTAGTTTTAGTTTGAAGTATATTTTGTCAGAAATTAAAATGACTATGTGAGCTTGCTTCTTAAGTACATTTACTTGGAATATCTTTTTCCATCTTTTTACCCTGAGGCGATGTCAGTCCTCAATGTTGAAGTGTGTTTCTTGGTTGCAGGGAAGGATAAATCCTGTTTTCTTATCTGTTTTGTTAATCTGTGTCTTTTTATTGTGGGACTGAGACCATTGATGTTGAGAGCTATTAATGAGAAATTTTACTTTGTTGATTTTTTTGTGGGATGTGTGTGTTGATTTGCTCATCTTAGTTTATTTATTCCTTGTGTTTATTTGGGTGTAGTTAACCTCTTTAGGTTGGAACTTTCTGTGTGTCTGGATTTGTAGATAGATATTGCTTAAATTTGGTTTTACCATGTCTTATTTCATCATCTCTGGTGGCTGAAAGTTTTTCTGGATAGAGTAGTGTGTTTCTGGGGTTTCTTAGAATAATACATCTCTCCAGGCCCTTCTGGGTTTTAAAGCCTCCATTAAGAAATCAGTTATTATTCTAATAGTTTGCCTTTATATGTTTCTTGCTCTTTTTCCCCTTCTGCTTTTAATATTCTTTTCTTTGTTCTGTATGTTTTGTGTTTTGATCATTATGTGCCAAGAGGAAGTTCTTTTGTGATCCAGTCTGTTTAGTGTTCTGTAGGCTTCTTGTACCTTAACAGGCATTTCCTTCTTTGGTTAGGGAATCTTCTCTTACAATTTTGTGGAAAATAATTTTTGTGTCTTTGACCTGGGTTTCTTCTCCCTCCTTTATTCCTATTATCCTTAGGTTTGGTCTTTTCATTGTGTTTCGTATTTCCTGTGCCAGGATTCTTTTTCTTAGATTTATCCTATATTTTTACAAAGTTTCCATTTCTTCTTTCACAACTTCAGCGTCTGAGATTCTTTCTTCTTTAGTGTTCTGTTGTTGAAACTTGCCTCTGTTGTTCCTATTTGAATTGCTAAATTTTGCATTTCCAGATTTCCCTCAGTGTTTAGGTTTTCATTATTAATTCTGTTTTCACTTTCAGGTTCTGAAATATTTTATTCATTTCTTTCCATTGCTATTTTGTATGTGTCTTCATAGATTTCTTTGAGAGGTTTATTCATTTCCTCTTTATGGGCCTCTATCATATTCATATAGGCTGTTTTAGGGTATTTGTCTTGGGCTTCAGCTATGCTAAGGCTATATGCTATTGCTGGGCTCTAGTGGACAAACAGCACCATGGCTGTTAGTGATTGTGTTTTATGCTGGCATCTAAGCATCTGGATTTAGGATGATTGCATTTCTAGGTACTGATATCTGGCCTTGTCTGTTGGATTGGTGTTTTGCTTCTTGGTTTCTTTCTGTGGTTCGTAGGAGGGTGTGGTGGCTGTGTGTTTTTTGGTAGAGAATTCTGGGACCCTGCTAGCTGTGAACACTGGTGGTTCCCGGGAAAATGTGTTTCTAGGTATTAGGAGCTTAAATTTAAGATGGGGGTTACAAGGAGGGGGCTGTGTGTGTACATAAGTAGGAGGAAAGCTGTATTCCTCCAGGATCTGCTTAGTCCCCTTGGAATGGGGACAGAGAGACCATATCAGGTAGTCCGCAGCAGAGCTGTGCTGCAGAAGCTCCTTCAGCCAATAGCTGTTGAGATACCAGCCCATTGGGGCGTGGTCTCTTTCTCCTTAAAAGCAGCGGCAGCCCTTGCTCGTTCTTGCTCTAGCGACTAGACTCCTTTCTTGGCTGTCGTGTAGGACGGTGTTCTGTAAATTTTTCCCCCTCAAATAAATAACCCTTTGAATCCAAACTGGTGTGGGATTGTTTCGCGCTTTAGAGCTGGTGATGACATCCAGAGTGGATATGGAGGAGAGGAGGGAGAATGAAGATCTGAAGCTACCTGCTCTGCTGGACTGCTTGCTGCCTCATCAGGCTTGGCTGAGGGTTCTCAGGGAACTCCTGTTGGATTCGGTGGCTGGGCTAACAGGATGAGTCGTGAGGAAGGTTGGAGGAGATCTGCTTGATCCGGTGTAGATGGGGGTCAGAGACAGGGAAGACCATAGCAGGTGTCCTGATGCAAAGATGGGGGTGGAATTGGGAAACTGGATTTGAAGGAGCAGGGCAAGAGGTGAAGATCTGCAGTTAGGCCACCTGCTACTCCAGCCAGTGTGAACTGGGGTTTCCGACAAATGTCTGCTGAATTTAAGGACTGCGATAAAGCATTGAGTGGACAGAAGTTTGTATAATCCCCTGGATACAGGCACAAGGGGTAGGGTAGGAGCTATCACAGGTGTTCTGCTACAGAGCTAGGGATGAGACTGGGGGTTCTGAATTTTAAGGAGATGAGGAAGGGGTGGTGATCTGAAGTTAGCCTATCTGCTTCCCCAGATTTAGTGTTGTGTGATTTTTTTAATATCACCATTTATAAGAATCATTTTCTTATCCATAGATATCATTTGCATTTGAGAGATTGTGGCTCTGACATGCACAATCTCGAACAGAAATCTGTGCCATTCGTGTTGTGTGATGATGGAGCATCCACAAGCGTGAAGACATCCTTGTGGATGTCTCCTCATCCAGCCTAGGTGCCAGCCCACGTGAATGTGTCACTCTCTTCAGTATAGGTGTTCTCACCTCTTGTAACCCAATTTAGAAACTCATAGACATGCTCAGATATTTGCTTTCGTGGTGATGATAAATCCCACCAGGTTGACAAAAAGTGTTAACCATCACAAATCTACCTTTAGTCCATATGACACCTAAACATGTCACTTTTCAGTCATGCCCATTTGCTCCTGGCCCCAAACGTCTCATCTTCTCAATATGCACAGTGTGTTTAATAATCTCTAAAGATAACCACAGTGTTTTTATCAGTTCTCACAATGTCTGAAAGCCCCTCGTCTCTTCTGAGACTTTATGCCATTTGAAAATCCAAGTCCTTCTCTGTACAATAAAGAAACTAAATATTTCTACATTATAATGTCTGAGTAAATGTGCCCTTTCCAAAGGAGAGGAATGGGAGCCTGGCAAGGAAAGATCAGACCAGAGCAAGACTGAAACCCAGCAGAGAAAATACCAAATCATGCATCATGTGGGCATCTGGGGTTGGTAATGTGATCATATAGGCTCATAAGTGTGCAAGTTCTCTACTCCAGTTCGGCTGTGTGCAGCACTTATACACTTTCTCTTGGGCTGGCCCCTCTCTGTGCACACAACTTTGCTCAGTGTCCCCCATATCCGGAATATCCACCATCTCAGCGTCTCTATTGCAGCTTAGGTTGAACCTCTACAGCTTCACACCACAGTGGTCTCCCAGGATCTCCTGGCAGGAATCCTGATCTCTCTCTTTGTCTCTCTCTGTCTGTCTATGTCTGTCTGTCTGTCTGTCT
>LOEQ01001486.1:0-26336 GCA_001685075.1 Bramus lutescens | reverse complement strand
TTCTTCCTCCTTTGGTGTTTACCTGTCCACAGGTGGTGCACCTGAGAGTAATGTCCTTCATGAGGCTCCCCAGCTGGCGGATATAGTATCTGGGCCTGAGGAGCTCAGCAGCTTTTGTGTGACTTGGTGGAACTCTGTTACCAGGAACGGTGCTTGGTAGCGGGTTATGGAGACATTTGACATCCATCTTTGCAGAGTGCTCAGTAGGAGGCCTTCAGCCAAATGTGGGATGGTCAGGAACAGTTCCTGCCTGAGAGTCAGCTTTTCATTTTCCTTCACCAAAAGAGGGTAGTGGCTACNTTCTTCCTCCTTTGGTGTTTACCTGTCCACAGGTGGTGCACCTGAGAGTAATGTCCTTCATGAGGCTCCCCAGCTGGCGGATATAGTATCTGGGCCTGAGGAGCTCAGCAGCTTTTGTGTGACTTGGTGGAACTCTGTTACCAGGAACGGTGCTTGGTAGCGGGTTATGGAGACATTTGACATCCATCTTTGCAGAGTGCTCAGTAGGAGGCCTTCAGCCAAATGTGGGATGGTCAGGAACAGTTCCTGCCTGAGAGTCAGCTTTTCATTTTCCTTCACCAAAAGAGGGTAGTGGCTACATGCTGCCCACCCAGCCGAGATTGGGTCAAGTTTAAAAATAAAAGTAAAGCATAAAGAGCCAGGCATTGGTGGTGCATGCCTTTAATCCCAGGCATAAGCAGGTGGGATCTTTGTGAGTTCGAGGACAGCCTGTTCTACAAGAGCTAGTTCAAGGACAGCTAAGGCTGTCACACAGAGAAACCCTGTCTCATAAAAAAGTGAAACATAAAATATTTAGATAAAATGTTTGCATATTTTTAAAACTACCATTGAGGTCCTATTTGCTCCCAAGCTTATATATCAGTGAAAATATTTAAAAGGGTAAAATAAAAGTTGAAACTGAAAATACATTCAACTTTGTATGGCTTTCAATTTTCAGAATTTATGCAGTAACCATCAAGGCTGGATTTCTCCTACTAAATGTGCCCATTTCTCAAAGTTTTCATATGTGTAACTAAAGTTTGAAGACTGTTGTGGAAGTTTGTCATGTGGCTTTTAAAGGATCTTGTCTGTCTCCATTAGGGTTTCTATGGGTGTGATAAAAGACTATGACCAACTTAGAAAGGAAAGGGTTTATTTCATCTTATGACTTGTAGTCCATAATCCAGGAAAGTCAGGGCAGAAGTTGATGCAGAAGCCATGGAGGGGTGCTACTTACTGACTTGCTCCCCACTGCTTGCTCAGACTACTTTCTTATATTTCCTAGGACCATTCCACCAGTGGTGGCCCCACCCATAATGGGACGGGCCCTCCCACATCAATCACTTGTTAAGAAAGTGTAATACAGGTTTGCCCACTGGCCAACCAATATTTTCTCAACGAGTCTAGCTTGTGATTTGTTGACATAAAGCTAGCCAGCAAAGCTGACCCATTAGGTACTTGACACAGAATACATTACTGTTAAACTATAACCTTCCCTTTCTTGTGCATCCCTAAGATCTCATATGAAAAATAGTATCGTAATATTTTAAAACACTCCAAATTCCCACTCGTTACAAATTTAAACACTTTCAAAGTGCACCCTCTTTAAAATATTCAGTTTCTTTCAGACTTCACGCCTCTCGAAAATACCCAAAGTGTCTCTAAATTTCCAAAATCTCTCAACTATGTGTTCCTGTGAAGTCAAAATAATTTACATAATTTTTTAATTCTAAAAGAGAAGAATCAGAGCACAAGTCACAATCAGACCAAGGCCAAATCCAAGTCCAACAGCATAAAGGTCAGCCCCAGACTGCTGGGACTCAGTGATCTTCTGGGCCCCAAAGGGTTTGATGGTACTTCTCCAGCCCAGCTATCCACTGCAAATGCAGCTTGTCTCCATCTCCACAGCTGCTGCTGTCATCTGTGATCATCCTGTGTTACTGACATCTCAAAACGGAGGGCATCTCAGCTGCTCCTGGGCTGCACCTTCACCAACAGTCTCTTGTAGGATCGTTTCAGGGTCTCTACGCCTACCACCTGGTAGCAAGCCAGAGCCTCTCTCCATGACCACTTCAGTCCCAAGGCCACAACTGGAGCCGCACTTTCAACAATGGCCTCTCCTGGTCTTTCACAGTGCCCAGCCTCAGTTGCTCTCTGGATTATCTCTTCAAAAGCAGTACCACCAAATGAGAGTCTCACACATTACTAAGTTCTGCTGTCAGTACAAGGCACAGCCTTGGCTGCCTCCAAACCACATGTGTTGTGTGCTGAGACTGAAGAAATACTTCCCAGGAAGTTTCAGTTGTCCCAGGAAAGCAAAGATTTCAGTTTAGTGTTTCTGGTGGCTTAGAATTCTTTAGTACCGGCTGACCAGAACCACTGATTCTTAATTCTAGATATTACATAACTAGCCATGCAAGAGTCTGGACTTTCCTCTGAAGCTTCAGAAGCCACCAGTGTCTGCAGTGCTGTCACATTCCTGCCAAGTTCCCACAGGACAACCCACTGAGCTCTGAGCACTCAATAGGTGCTTCAGTTCAATGATCAAATGCTACCATTGTCCTCCCCCTTCCCCCCCAAAAAAAAACACTTGGTCAGGTCTGTCACAAAACTACCCCACGACTTTGTACCAATTTCTACTTTAATTAGAGTTTCTATTATTGTGATAAAACACCATGGCCAAATCCACTGTGGGGAGGAAAAGGTTTATTTCATTTTAAAGCTTATAGTCCATCATTCAAGTCAGGGCAGAAACCGGAGGCAGGAGCTAAAGCAGAAGCAGAGAGGAATGCTGTTCACTTGCTTACAGTTACCCAGAAGACAGATGGTTCAGGGTCAGTGAGAACGTCCAGCTGCTGCCTCTTCAGTCAGCACTGCATGCAAGACAAGCATCATTGCCCATGATAGAGGTGTACTTGCGTGCAAGCGTGCTTGCGTGCATGCATGTGCAGGTGTATGCATGGGATGCAGACCAGTAGATCAGTACCTCTGACGATTGGCTTGTGTATTTCCTTGCTGTAAATACATACATGTATGACTTGAGGGTGAGTGAGTTACAGGCATTGTGACTGCTGATTCAATTCAGTCACCATCTTGGTCGTTGTCAGATGTCTTAAGTCTGATTCTCTGTGCTCTCTGAGATTTTCGACGGGTGTGTCTACCTGCAGATTCCTCACTAGGTGAAACCTTGTTGGCATATTAATACCATTTGATAAGAAGTAATCCTCAACAATCGCAGCTGTTGAAGCACTGTGACAAAATGTGAGTTTGGGGGCTTTGCTGTTTTATGGACACGAGATATTGTCTTAGAGTTATCTTTGATGTGATTAAATAAATGTATAAAATGAAGTTCTTATGATAATCACAAATTAAATCTTAAAATGGAACCTGCCCAGCTCTAAGGCACTAGCCTTAGCTAAATATTAACAATATCTGATTTAAATTACAGAAAGCACTCACTGAAGCCCTAATGTGAAATGACCTAAAATTCCTGCCACTCAGAAAAAAATAAATTTCTAATATCAATGTGTCTAAATGTGTCCTAAATGTGGCTTCAGTGAAAGAAAGCTCCAGCTACATGTCAGTGTCAGAAACCCTCCTCTGGACATCTTCCTGGTGTGGGAGAATTGTCTATATTCTTTCAATCATGTTTTAAATAAACACTGATTGACCAGGCAGGAAGTATAGGCAGGAAAACCAGACAAGAAGTAGAAACGATGCAATGAGATGTCCTCTTAAGACCCTTCCTCCTTCAACTATCCTCCCAGTCCTGCGCAGACCAGCCAGTAGGCCCTCATGTTAACAAATGGCGCCCACATGGATAATTGCATCCACAGAAAGCCTGAGAAAGCTTGGGAAAGACTAGAGTAAAGCATTTCAGTTTTCAGCTGTAACAGGAAAAAAGCTGTGCTGTTTTAAAATGCCGGCTTTCTGGGCCATCCTGTCAGGGTCTGACAATGGTGCTTTTGAGTGTTGTTTATGGACACACTGTTGCAGCTTGCTTGCTGGCAAGGACCTTAAAAAGCCATAGAGTTGTGGCAAAAACTTTCCATATTCCTTAGCAAATTAAAGACCCATGTGGTCAAAAAAGAGAGATATACAGTAAATTTAGAACTAATAATGAGCATTAAATTACGAAGGTTTTATGTTGAGAAGAATTAGAAATAAAATTTTATGGATAATTTTTACATTTATAGATAAAAAATACTTACTATTCATGCATATTCATATAAGTAAATATAACACATGATTGCCTTTGTATAAATTAAGAAATGCTTCTAACTTTTGAATACACAGTATTTGTCATCTGTTAGGAAACTACAGCAAAATAATGATTTTGTTAGGAAAGGGGGACTCCTATTTTAGAAAATATTAGAAAAAAATGTATTCCTATCAATTAAAAAGAACCATTATAAAATGAACCACCTCTAGTGGTAGCACAATATATAACCTCAAAATGTAAGCAGAGGCCAGAATCCTTCCGGAACCCTGTAGGCAGAAATTGCTCTTTAGTTCCTGACTGCTCAGACCCAAATAACCACAGAAACTATATTAATTACAACACCACTTGGCCAATGATTTAGGCATATTTTTAGCTAGTTCTTACAGCTTGAATTAACCCATTTCTATTATTCTGTGTATCACCATAAGGCTATTGTCTACCGCTAAGTTCCAGTGTGTCCTCCTTTGGCAGCTACGTGGCATCTCCTTGACTCCGCCTACTCTCTCTATGTATATCTGTTCAGATTTCCCGCCTGGCTTTGCTCTGCTAAGCCATTTGCCAAAACAACTTTATTCATCAACCAATAAAAGCAACACATATACAGAAGGACATCCCACATCAGAATCCAAGTCCTCTCTGAATGTGTTAAGGTGGGGGATATTATGGGAACACAAAATAGCCTTGGATCTTAAGATTAACAAAGTAACGTTCTAACTTTTCAATAAGACCCCAAAGCATCAGCTCTGCAGTTGTAAAAGGCAAGCAAAGCCAAGAAAACATCATTCAGCCCACGTGTGGGAAAGGTAGACATTTTGGAAACAACAAGCAGCTGTGTGTGGCATAGTTATCTCTGCACCTGAGTGTTACCGGTCTGTTTCCAGGGCACATATCAGCAGGAATGAGAATGTTTTCATGTTTTAGGAATAGCTAATCCAGTTAAATATGAGGTGGAAAAATCAGACCTAACTTTATATTCTGAACTTCCTGTAAACTCTGCCAGTATTGAATCCCAGTCAACAGTCAACAGACAGCAGACTTAACCAAAACATTTGATTAGTGTGTATTCACTAGTAACTTACTACTTGGACGTCATTTCCTAGGAAAAGCAACATGCCATGACTCTCTTTAGAGATTCTATTGTTGCTGTGGTTACAATGATTTGCATTGACTCCAACTAAGGCAGTGAGATAAACATGAATTTTCATATAAATCAAATTAATGAAGCTGACTTTAGATCTCTTGGGCCAAAGCCTTGAAGAAATTATGATTTGTACTCTCTCTGTATTTTCAATAGCTACCTCCAGACAGTGAAGACAAATAAAAAGGAATCAAAAAGTAGTCCTGGCTGCAGTCAAATTAAAAAAGATATGCAGCTGGAAGGCTGTCACATCACCGCGATGCTTCTCTGTCAACAATTGCTATGTTGGTAGAGCCCCGCTGTGATAATGAAGCATGGTTTAACCTGAGCACTGAGAAGAATGCTATGTGATGTTTAAGTACTGCTGTCCTCTCTGAGCTCTAGAGAAATAGAAGGTGTCGCTTGTCTCAGCGTTTCTAGGAATTCTTGTAACGTGCAATAAGCACACCACCACTGTACAGCGCGCCTTCTAGCCTGTCCTATGTGCAGTCTCTCCCAAGCTTACTGTTTTTATGATGTCAGTTTGTGACATTGTCAGGAGACAACTTTGAGCAATAGAGAATTGGGCCTTAGACGGTTTTCAGTAGAGACCTTGTGCTTCATGTGAAAGGAAGGACAATTGTAGAGCCATATTGAAGGTCAGTGTTCTGGGGGGCGGGCCATAAGAGGCTTTGCAATAGCCATGTATGACAAGTCAATCCATCTAGGATCATACTGCCCGCAGTAAAGACATTTGTTGGGAGATGGATTCCAGTCATTACCATAAAGTCTTACGCATGTTGCTTGAGTGATTAATAAAAAGTCATCTAGTCAACAGGGCATTATTGATCTTTGTCTGTTAAAATTGAGCCATAGTTTCTTTATTTATAAGATTTGATGGTTTTGTTTTGCTTGGTATTGCCTGCATTAGACAGTAATGCTCAGGAAATTTCCGCACCTAGACAAATAGTGAGGCGAAGAAAGATCTGGTGCCCAGAACTCTTCAGGTTCTCCTAAAGATGAAATCCTCACAGAAGAATTGGCTCTGAATGTACAGGACATTGATAAGTGGGACTTAACCTTTCTAATGCTCTTCATTACATGGGGCCGAAGAGATAGATAGTTTACAGTTAAGAGCACTTGCTGCTCTTGCGGAGGACCCAGATTTCATCCCCAGGAAGTATACAGTTAGCGCCAGACAGTGAAGACAAACTAGGTCACTTTAGTTCCAAGGATTCCAGCACCCTCTTCTAGCTTCTGAAGATACTGCATGCACATGCAGGGAAAACACTCATACACATAAAATAAAAATGACTACATTTTTTAAAACCTAAGACATATAGAGTTTACCAAGGACATGAGAATTACAAGATTTACTATTCATTTCAACCAATTGGCCCACAGCCTTTCTGGAAGTGGGTGATTTATAGGACCTGAGCCAAGCGTCTACTAAGGAAAACTCAGAGTTGCCTCAAAAGAACTGGAAGCAGAGGCTCAAAACTGCAGATCTGAGGCCGGGCCAATACCCCAGAGACCTCTTCACAGATTTCATTCCCTTTCAGGGCTGCTTCAGGGGCTGGGTCAACAGTGAAAATTCTGAGTGTTACTAGAGACAGACCTTTTGTGCTTCTCTGGACCATTGATTTGCTGCTCAGAACTTTCTCCTTTTTGTCAGTGGGGGATGGAACTTGGGCAGTTGCACCCCTGGCCCTTGCTCAGCTTTTAGCCTACTGGTGAACTCCCTTAGCATACTTCCCAGCTCACCTGGAAATGGTCTGTCTTTCTGTGTGAGCGTTTCTCTTGCCGTGCAGAAACTTTTCAATTGCATGTAATCCCATTTGTCAATTCTTCTTATAAAATCCAACAGAGTAAGCGCAGGAGATAAAAGATTTCCAAAGGGGTTGAAAGGGCTTCAGAATGGCACTGCTTGCTCCCTCCCCTTTACAAGACAGCCTCAGCAGCAAATCTGAGGTGGCATAGTTACCTTGAAGTTTTGAGCATTTGCAATGACTGGAGAGACCACTTTGTTGAATTCGTATTGGGTATAGAAAGTCCAAACAATTTCAGGGCTAATAAGGTGAGGGTTGAGCTTGGCATAAAGAGTAAGCTACCAGAGTGTCGGATAAAGGGTCAGGCATGTGGGATGCATGTTACGGTTGGCCTTGGCTGCGATTCATCATGAAGGTAAGCAGAAGTGAGTGCCCATCAGCCTCTCCAGNAAGAGTAAGCTACCAGGGTGTCGGATAAAGGGTCAGGCATGTGGGATGCATGTTACGGTTGGCCTCGGCTGCGATTCATCGTGAAGGTGAGCAGAAGTGAGTGCCCATCAGCCTCTCCAGTCGCTGTCGCTTGTGCACTATACCTCACGTTATCCTGTGTGCCTTGCTTCCCCAGTCCCTGCCTCAGTCAGGGCTCCTATGGCTGTGACAAAGCACTATGAATAAAAGCAAGTGGAAGTGGGGTATTTTGGTCACGCTTCCACATCATAGTCCGTCATTAAAGGGAGGTCAGGGCAAGAACTCGAGAGAAGAAACTGGAAGCCGGAACTGCAGCAAAGGCCATGGGGGAAGGCTGCTTCCTCGCTTCTTCCTCGTGTCTTGCTCAGCCTGGTTTTCTTACCATCTAGGCACCACCAGTATCAATCGTCAATAGATCATTAATCTATTAAACACTCCCACAAACTTAACTCCAGGCCGATCGTACCGAGGTGTGTTTTTGAATAAGATTCTCTCTTCCCAGATATGCCTAGTTTTGTGTCAGGTTGACAAAGTCCAACCAACGCAACTGGCCCCTTGGCAACTTGACACTTAAACACTTCCCTTACTAATCTATAACCTTTCCTTTCTTGTTCATCCCCAAGAATTTTAAAGAGATTTTGAATTAAAGAGATTGAACTTGTAAAGTGTTTGAATATCTTAAAACTGTGAGATGTTTAAAAGTTGGAATGTTCTGTATTCTGATGTGGATATTAATATGCACTGCCCACAGCCTGCAAGTGCAACAGGTATGCATGGCATTGGTACCCAGAGCAGGATGGTGTACAGCAGCCTGGAGCTCCTGCAGAAACATGCCATTACTGGATAGATCCCACCAACCCATATCCAGGATGGAGACACTGTGGCTACCACCCTTTACTGCTTCCCCTGCTGGGAGGGATGCAGGGGGGCGAGGGGGGGACTATTGACCTCAGGCTGAAAGCACAAAGGTGTAGTGTGGTTAGCATCCAGGTGGCAGACATCAAGGGCAGGGAGGTATGCAGGAGTCACGAGCTCTCACTGAACCTTCCCCTAGATGTCCTGACTAGTCACAGCATCACCCTGACTCTGGGCAACAGCGGGATATCCTTGATGAGTCTCAGCAGTGGTCCAGTATTCATGGTGCTTCAGACACCAAAAACCTTGAACCACACCAAGGATCCATTGCAATGAGTATTTGCTGCAAAGCTGTTTGGGCAAAAATATGTGCACTGCAGTTTCTGATACCACCATGGCAAATAAATATTGGGTAGAAAGTTGGGATAGAGGAACAGAGCAGTGAGTGTGTGGTGGAGAGGGGTGTGAGTGAGGGGTGTGGCAGGCAGGGGAACATGTGTCTGCTGAGTAGGGCAGACAACGTGGTGTGCAGCAGCCTGGAGCTTGCTGCCACCTAAAGCCATGTTGATGTCCAAGGCATGCTGCTACTGTAGACCACGTTGATGTGAATGACCTGTGCTGCCACCTAAGGCCATATTAATGTACATGGTCTGTGCTACCGCCAAGGGCTGTGGCTAGATCCATGATCCTACTGCAGTCAATGGCTGAATTGATGTCTGTGGTCCATGTTACCCCTGAAGGTCAAGGTTTCCTAATCTGTTATCTCAAACCATTCCCATGATAATTGTTACAGCTTTTGTATATTTTCATTTCTGTTCAATAAGTAGGATACAGGTTTATAAGTAATGGTAAAGAAAAATGAGGAAATTCCAGTTTTGGTTTTGTGTGTGTGTGTCTGTGTGTGTGTATGTGCACGTGCATGCACACATGCACTCTATCTGCATATACAACTTTGTGTCAGAAGAGGGCACCAGATCTCATTATAGGTGGCTGTGAGGCACCATGTGGTTGCTGAGACTAAAACTCAGGAACTCTAGAAGAGCAGTCAGTGCTCTCTTAACTGATGAGCCATCTCTCCAGTCCCCAGTTTGGATATTTTTAAATAATTTATTTATTTTCATTCTATGTGCATTGGTGTTTTGCCTGCATGTATGTCTGTGTGAGGGTGTCAGGTCTTGGAGTAATAGACAGTTGTTAGCTGCCATGTGGGTGCTGAGACTTGAACTGAGATCCTTTGGAAAAGCAGTTGGTACTCTTAACTGATAAGCCATCTCTCCAGATTTGTTTTTTAAAGTATTAATTGGTTAGACAACTTATTTTGGAAGGATAGAGGAGTCCTTATAGAACTAAGCTCAACATGTGTCCACATTTATACTTTGAACAATTATAATTTTGCCCTTTATGGCTTTCATAGAAGATGAAAATTTGATTGAACCTTCTAAATTAGACCTAGGCTTGTGAGTTTTAGTTAACTACATTAGGCCAAGTGATTTTGTATTTTCAAAATGACCATTTTATAGATGGAGAGCCTGGATGCAACCTCTTCGGCAGGTGCCTGGCATGATGTCTGGGAGGAGAAAGTGAGCAGTGTGACTTGCACACCATACTACCCCCATTAGATCAGCTTCAATTTCAAAAAGAACCATCTCTTTCTTTTGATAATTACTAATAAAAGAATTTCCTTTGATAATTTGGTTCATTTGAGAATGTGAAAGAATTGGAACAGTCGTTCTCTGTATTTAAAAGTTTCACTTCCCTTTCTGCAGTAAGTTCAGTTCAGTCACATAGAACTGGGTTTGAAGTATGCCCCACTCAGTCAAATATCAGTGGCCTCGGGTGCAGAACAGAAAGAGATATCCCCACAAGCATTCCTTGCTGCCTTGTTATGTTGTCTTTATACATCCAAATGCCAATATAAGCACTACTCGTAACATTCATATAGAAGGAAGTCTCATTAAAGCAACTTTGTGCAAGGGTGGTGGCTTGTTCCATGTGAGCTCCAACCTTTGGATACAATTGCTCCCTGTTACTCGCCCAGTATTTATATCAGATTTTAACAATAGCTAAACTACTAAAAAGTATCATCATTTTTTTTTGTTTTCAGTGTTTGTCATTTTTTATTGATTGGTTATCTTTTTTTATATCCAGAGGATATAAAATTATATAATTTTTTAGTTTTCTTTTGGGATTTTCAGGTATCTAATATATGTTAGCATATTTTTGTATTTGTTGGCCATTCATAGACTTTCGGAAAGATCATCCTTACTTGTGCATATTTCTTTTAAACAATTTTACTAGAAATGGTTTTTTTGCAATTCAGATGCTTATAAAAACATACATGTGTGACAAATATACAATTCATCTATATCAAATATATCACCCACAATCAGGACTTATGGCACTTTTAGCACAAGATTTTTAATTTTGACATTGAATCATCAACTTTTATGGTTAGCATTTTTATTGCCTTAGATAAAACATTTTCTTTACCCTAGGTTCATAAAGATATCTTTCTGCACAGACTTTATGACCTTCAGTATCTAATCTTTTAATTCACCTCGAATTGAATTTTGCTTATGATAAGGAGTAAGATTTGATATCAATTTCTACACATTACTAAACTATTGGCCAGAGTCACTTTTTCTCACCGCTTATCCACCATGTGCAGTAATTGAGTGAGCACATGTGTGTAGGCTCATCTGCCTCTGGACTTTTGATTCTGTTCCTTTATCACACCTGTCTGTGCCTACACCAGCGCACCATGCTTCTTCTATTGTTAGGTCATGTTGATTGGATAGAGTCTGTGCCACATTGATTTAATTTCTTTAGGTCAGTTTGTGGTAATATTTGCCCCTTTCTCTTAAATATTCATTTTGGAATCATGTTGTCAAGTCTCTCTGAAAATGTTCTTTAGATTTTGACATGATTTTTCTTGATTAGCCTGTGCATTCAGTGGCTTCTGTATTTAAACTCCATTGAATATCTTTTTCTTTGGTGGTGGACAGAATTTAGTTTCTTATGATGATGATAATATATGAGAGAACAGTCTCATTTTTCCTTTTCAAATCTCTGTTTTGGCTCAGAATTCTAGAGTATTCAGTCTGACTTGTTTTTATTCTGGTGTAATTTTAGGCTGTGATGAGGTTTTGGATTTTAGCACGAGCAAATAGCAGAGCAAAACTACTTGCGTCATGGACAGTCTGGGGATTGGGATGTCATTCTGTACTTCAAGAACTTGTTCCAATGACCAGAAAATCTTCACATAAGCCTTATCTCCTAAAGTTTCACCTTCTTCCAACAAACATCAAGCTAAGAACCATGCCTTTACCCCATGGACCAAAATGCAGCAGATAGAAACACAGACAGACAGATGGGTCAGTGGATGGATGGATGGATGGATGGATGGATGGATGGATGGATGGATGGATGGATGGATGGATGGATGGATGGATGGATGGATGGATGGATGGATGTGTGTGTGTGCTATACATATACAGGTAAGCACAATCTCAGAAGACTGTTGCAAAGACAAATGATCAAGAATCTTTGGTGAGCAATGACTTCTGTGTGGAGAATGTAATGTGACAGGCAAAGATGAACATGAAAGATTTTCTACTGGTTGTGTGAACAGCAGAAACAGACAACACACAGCCATGCTAAGTATTTCCCACCTCTTTCCTTTTCTTTTGCATCAGCTATTTTCAAACTTTTTTTTCTCCCAAAAAGCAACAGGAAGTGCAGGAATGGAACTATGGGTCTTTCTCAACAGTGCAACTGCATTTACTCCTCAGGAGGTCCAGAAATCTGCGTGTTACTTTACTTTCTCTAAAGACAGAAAAATCAGAGCCATGAATATATAATTAGGACAGTGTCTCATAGCTTTGAAATAGTGTAATTAAGGTTTGGATTCATGTGTCTATGAAAGACCACTTTAGTAACTAGTTATATAGTTGTGCCACAAGATTCTTTTAAGGTCAAAGGACATCTTCTAAGAAGAAGAATTCTGCTCAGTTTTTATCAAGAAACTAAACAGTATAAGATGACCTAAAATTTAAGGTATCAAGTTACCTTAAAATTAAGGTAAAATTAAGATATCAAAATCATCATCTTTGATGACAGGAGCAGGAAAATTGCACATCTGTTTTGAAACAGGCTTTCAAATAATACCTATAGTCCTGGTCATAGGAGCTGCATTGCCTCATTAGGTGAATCCTCATTTAGAACATCTTCACTTTCACTTGCAAGACATTTTTATGTAAGTCATCATATAATTTGATGAAGTTGAGAATTTCAACAAATAGGCAGTAGTTCCATAATTTTAAGGTATTATATTCTTATAGAAAGAAGTATCCTTCTTCCATGCCCAGAGTCCTGGCATGACATATTGAGGAGTTTTGGGGACTGTGGAGAAATGAGTCTTACTTCTAGGACGCAAAGAACAGGTTTCCAAACACCCCACATTCAAAGACACACTCCTCTTAAAAATGGTGAGATCCACCTAGCAAAATTGAAAAGCACATATCAGTGTAGAAGGAATCAATCTCTTTCTCTGTAGACAAACAGGCTATTATTCTGGCATGAGCTTTGCAAAGCAGGAAAGCTGTGAAGTCCTTGTTACAGTCTGGCATTCTTCAAGCATCTTCTGGAGCACACAAGAGTTCCCATCCTCTCAAGTAATCCCAGGAGACGGTATCTAAGGTGCCTGTCAAAGGCGCTGGTGTTTTGTTGGGTTTTTACGCAGTAAGTGCTAACTGATTTACTCATGGTCTTACCACGGGTCCTTGTCCCTTTCCCATTCAGAATCTGTCCTTCTCAGTTAATTCTGGATGTTTGTGGTTCATGTTAAGCAGATATTCATTGGCAGAGAACCCCCTAAGACTTGGATTGCATAGTTCCCCTGCAGCTGAGATCAGCAGGAAACATAGTCAGCCAAAGCAGCGGAGTGGAACATGTGGGCCTCACTGTTTTGTTTTATTTTTTTTTAATTTTCCAAGCTTTCTCAAAATTAACCTGCCAAGCAAAAGACTCAGAAAAATCAAAATATCTCAGTTATTTTGGCTGGACTCTGGAAAGGATATCTGTGTTTGTATAATGAATGATAAATGCCCTCTCTTCCGTCACTTTCGGGGAAACCAGACAACATCCTAAACTTGCAAACCCATAAGCTCTCAGAGCCCATCCAAGTACCAAATCCCTCTCGAGTAAACATCCTTTGAAGAAGCCAAATGAGAGGCACAGAGGAGTGTAAACCCCTCAACGACTTCACTTTTCTAAGAAATAACTTTCACTGCTTTCTTTCAGTGAATGACAAGTGTACAAAACTAAAATAAAATTCTTACTTTCCTGTCTCTGGGAACCTCAAGAAAAGAGGAAAATTACAGTTTTCCTTTTTTTGTTGTTTATCTATACATTTTTAACATATCCACACTCTAAAAATTATGTAGCATTTTGTTTTTTATTTAACATTTTTGAGAAAATATTTTTTCCATTTTAAAATTTGTGTGCACAAGTACATGCATGTGTGTATGTGTGCACATGTGGTTTTGTGGGGGGTGTTCACATGGCTGTGCATGTGTTTATAAGAGCACACATGTGTATGTGAATATGCACATGTGTGCATATATGGGGTGTGCACATGGGTGCATGCATGTAGAGGCCAGAAGAGGGTGGTGTGTATCCTGCTTTGTCACTCTTTGCCACCTATCCATTTGAGGCAAGCTTTCTTCCTGCAATGTGAGCTTGCTCTCAGCCAGGATTCTCTCCTGGCAGGGGACCTGGAGTTAGTGGTGTTTGGGGGACACCCAGAGTCTCCAAGCATGTTGATGTCTATGTGGGAACTCTCCTCAGAACTGAGAAATGCCCACTCTTATACACAGAGCCATCTCTCTCATCTCCCTACCCTATTAATTAAGTTTTATGAGCATATATTCAGTGTGCATAGTGCTGATTTCCTTATGACGTACGAGGACCTGATTTTCGCCTCATGCTCTTCCCTCTCGTCCCCTCCTCTTTTCTCCAGGGTTCTTTGCTTTCTCCATCTTTTCTGCTTCCCTACATGTGTCTGCATATTAGAGGAGTGTGTTTATGCGTGAAGTTGTGTGTCTCTATACAGTCTAGGATCCACAAATGAGACAAAACATGATTTTTTTTCCATTGTGTGGATTCATTTGCCTAATACAATGATTTCTAGTTGCATTTATTTTTCAGGAAAAACAATTTCACTCTTTTTCTTGGCCAGATAATGTATGCACGCCCTTGTCTCAACAATGTGCAGACATGCTTTCTTTGTCTATTTGCCTGTTGTCTAGCAGCACAGGAAGAGCACTAACTGCAGAAGCGACCACAACTGACTGATGGACTCAGGACGGAAATGCAATGATTTCCAACTTATCAATAGTTGCCTCTTCAAATCCGGTAACTGGTAGGGATTGGTTAAATAAACAGGGATAATGCAATGTTTGTGAGCTATTACATACTGAGGGTAGAACTGTAAAGAAAAGAAGCAAAGTAAGACTGTGGATTAGTACTGAGCAGCAGGAAGAACTAGAAGTAAAAATACACAGAAAATGGGACAATGATGAGGAAGGGAAGAGATGAGTCAGCTTTGGCCAAATGCAGAATGAAGACAGAAAGAAATGCAATTGACAAAAACCAAACCCTAAGGGCTTTGAAGCCTCAGGCAAGGAGACCCCTAACTCCACGTCTTTTGGACGAGGCAAAATAATAATAATAATAATAACATTAATACAGAAAGGGAAAAGGAGAACTGGGAGGTGAAAGTTGGTTTACCTAATTGAAACTAAGTCTGCAACAAGGTAAGTATAAAATGTATACTTATATGAAAAAGTATACTTATACTTTATATATCTTTATATATATATATATAGCATAAAATGCATATTGAAGAACTGGGTGGAGATGTAGTCTGTCTGTGTTCACTTACTAGAAACAGTTGAGGGCTTCTCTATGTCATCAGTTTCTTGGGTAGAGGTACAGTGGCTGCCTGTATGTGGTTCCCCACATATGCAGGTGTGGGTCTCTATGTGGTTCCTTGTGTGGACACACAGTGATCTCCTTGCTGTGTATATGTATAGAAGATAGATGGTGTATTTTACTCTATAAATATATACCCAACAATTTAGTTTGCCAATTAAAAATAAAAAGATGTATGCCTTGACAACTATAACTTTTAGATCTTGGTTTGTATAGTCAAAGAAATATGTTAAACAAGTGCTTTGGTATAGCAAGTGTAAGTACTTGGAAAATATCTGAGTATGGCCCTTAAGGGAAAGGAGACGCATAAGCTTTCTTGAACATTAAGCAAGGTAAACAAACGTGGCAATACCAATGAAAATGTGCATAAATATTTCATGTTCACGGCATAGAATTGAAAGAAGCCGAGTATGGTACTGTCTAGTAACAGTGCTCGGTAGGCTGAGGCAGGAGGATGCAGAGTGAGTCCCAAGCTGCTAGCCTGAACAAAACAAACAACAGCAACACAATCCTTAAAAGGACAAGAACCTCTCTGTCTGGTTCAGTAGCGCCATATTCCATGTAACAGACCTGCAGTCTTTAACGGAAGCGTGGTTAGTTCCTCAAAGGCCGCATATTACACTGTGACCACAGGTACAGACAGATGGGCAGGCAGGGCTAATGGATGTTCATTTTATGTCGCTTTACCATTCTTGCTGTTCCAGTAGGAGCAAACAGCTGGAGAATGATGCTGGGCAAGTACCACAGTTTGTACTGCATATGCTTCTAAGCCCTTTGGCCATCCAAATCACAGGCACCCAACAGGTCTCCACAGAGCTCCTCCCAAATTCCCTGGTTTTGTATTATTGTTATTAACGGTGAATCCATATACCCTAAAATCATTTAAAACTGAACCATTTTTATTCAGTAATGTATGGGGTACTGTGGAAACTTAAATAATAAAAAATGAGAGCTTGAAATTCCTTCCCTGTCATAGTCTGACTGAGAGGAAGGGCAGTGACGCTAGAAGGAACTGATGGAATTGGAGCATTGTACTAAACTTTGCTGAAACTTATTACTACAGTTTCATTATTTATTTCCAGAAATACACAATGTCTTCCCAATGGACTTCTAGAAAAAAGCCGAAATTTCTTTAAATCTTTGCATTAGTTACAGTAAAACAGTTAACCTTACTGCAACCATCCCCAAACCATTGCTTGAGCTATTAAGTGAGCTAACTCACAGGGACAGAGGAAAAGGGTGTTCAGGCAAAGCCAAACTCCCATCAAATGCTCATGGACAGATAATACCTTTACTTCCTCCACACTTCATGTTTGATGCCTAGTCTATATATTTCCTAACAATACAATGAAGAAATCATACAAAGAGAGGCAGAACACTAAAAGATAAAGTTCAGAAATATAATTATTTAAATCAACTTATATTTAGTCATTACATTACACTCCTGTGTTTTTATAAATTTACCTATTTGTTCCTTCTCGTTTTCTTCTCTACTCTCCTCTCCCTCTTCATCTTTATTTCTTCCTGAGAGTTTCTTTTGTCCTGTGCTGTACGGAGCACACTCTCTCTTCATCTAATATTCATCTTCACTTGTTCAATCAGAGTGACTCTCTATCACATGAAAGTACCTTCAATTTAGCAAACTATGGATTCTAGATATAGACAATTCCCAAATAAAGACTATCAACATTATGGTTGTATTATGTTAGGTTTGCTTATTATCCGTTTGAAAATATATAAGTTGAATTACTGCAGTAGAAATTGGAGTGGGTTTGTTCTTGAGCAGTCTATAAGATCCTCATTGATTTTTATTGTAGTTTATTGACTCTCAGCTTTTGGTTTTACTATTAACTCTCCAGTTGACCTGGATTATAAACCCTCTGAGAAATTTACTTCTCAAGGTACACTATATTCAGCTACGTCATCATGAAAATTTAGTTTTCCATTACGAGAGGACATGAAATACGAGGGGAATACTAGGTTACACAGATTTAACAGATTTCATTTCTCAAATGCATGGTATTCATGAATAGAACATGTAATATGTAAAACCTTCTAAACTTACCTAGCTGCACCTTCTTTCTGTTTTCTTACAAAGAATATTTGGCAAATGTTTTGCTAAATATTATCCAGTTCTGCAAAAGCAAATATTTCTAATGGTGACATTTGCATTCTCTTTTCAAAAGCACCATGTTAACTATAAATTTATTTGGGGGAAAATAAAGGGAATTTGCCAATGCTGATTTATGACCAATTATAGTATTAGGACTAATGCCTATCTTGGTTTTGGAGTAAAGCATTCTACTAGTGAGATAATTCTAATATCACTATTCCGGTAGAATGTAGAATAACACTTACTTCACAGATGCCTTCCACCCCAGTGCTGTGTGTTGCTGAGCCTCCCTTGATCTGTTCCTGTGACGTTATCTGATGTTTGGTATTTGCACAACATGAAGTTTTGCTGTGACTTAAATGCCAAAGCCCACAGCTGGTGTGGCTTTTATTTCTCATTTGGCTATTTTAACTTCAGTGAGGTGGTATTTCACTCACGGTGTACAGTAAACAAGATAATGATTAACTCCCCGTGCTAGCATGTGTGGTGTAATTTGTCATACTAGAACCTGCACCTTAGAAGGTCTAGAGAGCATAATAAGCCACATGATGTCCCGCCTCTTGGTCCTTTGCAGTTCATACAGCCTCATGAGGGGACCATTGTCATCACTGACCACAATGTGGTGCTTTGCAGCAAATACACACCTGGATGATATTTTACTCTTGAAAAGTCTACAGAGCCATTCTCTCTGTGTGGAGACAGATGGCGGGTTTACCAATGACCTATCTGTTCCTCTTTCCATTTAGCAGTAATTCTTCCACAGCAAAAGCTGAAGTGTGCAGGAAACTACAACACTGTAGCCAATTCCCACATTTATGTGTGCACATGAAGTCATTGCATGCAGTCACTGTGATCATGGGGCCACATGTGTGGTGCTGACAAATGCTTTCTACAGGCCTCGAACAATTAGTGAAACTCGACTATCCACATCGAATGCCTTGTCCATACATCTCAAGTGTTTTAGCTTGTTTACTACTTAAGAGGGAGGAGGCCATTTTACAGGAGACATTGTGTGACTAGAATAGATAAAAGAAAAACCAAACTCATAGGACTCATACTTTCCCACAGTCAGATGCCTCTGCCGTCCACGGCAGCTATCCACTCTGCGTCTGGAAGGAACTGTGGTTTACGCAGTAACTCAAATGCCAAAGACAAAGCAATAAATGGGTCAGCACCCTTGAAAATATATCCACACAGCCCAAAGCCTGAGAGATGGAGGTCAGTAATATCTTTATATACAAACATTAATAGGTAGAGTTTTTTCTAAGATTCCAAAAGCACAAAGGAGACTCAAGAGCTGTGGCTTAATAACCTGTAGGGAAAGAGCACGAAGTGGAGCTTCTGTTTTAACTCATAGGAGAGAGAAGGTGTGTGCACATGGAACATAAAAATTAGACTAGAGCACAAGTCCTGCTAGGTGTCAATTTAAGGAATGACAAAGGAGGACATTCCTGCAGCCTGTGACATGGAGGATGATTGCCTCCTCATGAAATATATAGTTCTGTTCCTAATATGGAGACCAGCAGTGACACTGGAGGCAGCGTGTGAAGGATGCATCCTTTGCGTGAAACCTCTCTCTCTCTCTCTCTCTCTCTCTTTCTCTCTCTCTCTCTTTTGTAAAGCTTCATTCTTGATTCCTTCCTCTTCCTGATGTCCAATAAATCATCCAGTGACCTGTCCTACTTTTTAAACATCCACAGTCCTGATTTTTCTCTCTCTGCTCCGTCAGGTCCAGTCCTCGCCAGCCTTTCCCAGATGACTGAAGTCACCTTCTCACCTTCTTGTCCTCCCATTTCGTTTCAACATCTCTCCTTTAGTAGACACAGTGATCTTTCTAAAATATGAATCTGATGCCATCATGTTGATACTCAGGCCCTGGCAATCTATCACTCAAAGGCGTGAGTCATGGACCAGAACAAGGCATGTGAGGATATGTATTGCCTTGTTCCTCTTTTCTGGCCACTTAATAAGATAGGCCTCACATATTTTGTCACTTATTTATCTTTGGGAAGTCTTAGATATCACTGTCTGGCATCAGAATCCCTTATGAAACAGACAGCATTGTGTGCCCTTCAGTGTGCAATAGGAGCCCTCTAGCTACCTCTGGGGCACACTGTGTAATGTTCTCACAGCATCAGATGCCTGCAGCCACAACTGTCTCTGTTCTTGTCTGTATTCTTCCCTAGCCCATGAGTAGCTCTACCATTTGGTGGCCTCACCAGCTACCGACAGTATTGTTACATATGAATGATACAATAGTCTCACTTCCTGCTGTATACACACCTGAAATGCTTCCCTCACTTCTTTCACAGGTATGATTTCCAGAGCATGGTTTTATTCAGCCAATAACCAGTGAAGAGCCAGCATGAGCACAGGACTAATGGAAGCATATACATTTGCCTCTCCCTCTCCCAGAGGGATTTCATGGTTAAAATGCTCTTCCCTTCCTTAGGTGAAATGGTGGAGGCCTCACCCAACCCAAGAAGAGAATCGGTGACCCCACTAAGTCTGCTGGAGTTTAAATCTTCAACTCAGGTCACCCCTTTTCAATGCTGATCAATGTCACCTCTGTAAAACAAGGGAGCAAAGTTAGTTCTGATCTTAGAAGCTACAGAAGGGTCATAGCTGAGTTGTCTAGCTCATACAAGGAATAGTTTGGTGGCACTTCTGCAGAAACAGCCTGGGACCCTGAAGAGACAGACGGAGGAAGAGAGAGCATTGGCCACTGCACCTCCAGTGCACTTTTCCTCAGGCGGCAGCTCCTCCCAACCTGCACAGACACAGCTGGGAGCCTTCTGTAGGGGCTTCTTTTCATTGGATCTGTATATACTACATAATGCCATATCTCTGCTAAAAGCAGCTCTACCCTGTGAAAATGGAGGCAGTCGCAGGCAGACACAGAAGGCCCATGTGGCTCACAATATGGTAGATCTTACAACACGGAAATTCTGATATCAAAAAGAATGACTTTAAAAAAATAAATGTTCATCATCAAAAGGGATGAACCTGTAGGAAATGGTAACTGTTAAAATAAGACCAAATTTAGACCTAGCATAATTTGAGAGACTCTTTTGTTTAACATGCATTATTTACATATTAAAAGTCTTCTTTTGGAAGGCCAAAAGTACACAATGTGAAATAAAAATGAAATAATTAAATTTAGTAGTTAAAATTCTCATAAAGGAAAAAATATAATGCAATATTAGTTTTTGAAATCTCATTGAAGAAATTACTTAACAAATGTAAGACCTACAGAATTTAATAAAGCCTCTATTGTGGTCTGCAGAATGCAGAGACCAACCTGGTCCCCTTGTTAGTCTTCATAAAAGAACATCAAATATATATTCTTTGTAACTCAGTGAAGCTGCACTTACACTGTTTTCTTTGTGTGTACTTCTTTACATATTTTTAGTTCTTATACATGTGTATGTATTTATGCATGATAAGACACATATATACCAAATGCAAGTATATATACATCAGCAATACAAAATGCATGTGTTATTTCTCGTTCTGGATTTAGACAGTGATTCTAGATTGGAATATTATTAAACGGAAAAGCCTATTTCTTCTCTTTCTGTTGCTGTGTAAACTATCTGACAAGATGCTTACAGGGACTGATTTTTATTTCACACTGAAAGAGTGTCCATGGTAGTGGCAAACCTTAGAAGGACTGTGTGGAAGCCCCCGGTCATACCGCGTCCTCACTCACAAAGTGAGGTTTGTTCAGCCCTGTGCAAGTCAGTCTCTTTGGGAAGCTGGACTTAGGATCACAGAGTCATGTGCCTCCTGTCCACAGCACCTGCGCTTGTTTCAGCAGGATGTGATGACTGCTTGCTTCCACATCAGTCTCCTTCGAGTACAATCCAGGACACCATGCTAGGGAATGGTGCTGCCCAGAGTGGACCAGTCGTCCTGCCTCAGTCGTCCTGACCAAGACAGCCTCCCACAGGAATTCCAGAGGCCTGCTGCCCAGGTGATATTAGAGCTCAGCAACTGGACAATTGAGATTAATCACTGGGGCCACCAAACAGCCCAAATAATTGGTCTTTTTCACATTCGAGTAATGTTGGGTTACAGAAAAACCATTTTCATTATCAGACATTCTGTTTCTCACTTTTTCAGTTTACTCTGAAGATCTTACAACAGTCCTGACGCTGTGAAAGATCAAGGCAGCCGCTTCTGTCCCTGATTGCCCACCTCTCTCCTTTATCTACTATTTCCCTTTGATTCTGTGGAACAATAGGGAGAGTAGAATTTGCGACAGGGTTTTGCTGTGTAGCCCTGGATGTCCTGGAACTCACTCTATATACCAGGCTGACCTTGATCTCACAGAGATCCTCCAGCCTCTGCCTCTGGAATACTGGTATTAAAGGCATGCGCCACCACCATCTGGCTCACTGTCTTTTTTGGGTCTGTAAGATTTGCTCTTACCTGGGAGCATGGATCAGAGTTGATCCAAAGTCAAGAAGATGTAGAAACTAAGTGCCAACGGTCAACTGTCCCTTCTATTATGTAAGACAGCCTTCTATCAGAGATATATCATAGGCAGAGCGGATTTAAGCAAGGACTGCTGGGAGCCTCATAGATCACGGAAGTTCAGGGTGGGAACCTGGCTGTGCACATCTGACAGAAATCATCCTTTGTATGTGATGCCCTCCTGTGTTTCTCTTGTGGATCCCTCTGACAGCTGCAGAAGATCAGTCTTGCATTGCCAGCTCCAGTTGGGTTTTCTTCTGTTACTACCATTCTCAAATCAAAGATAGCCACAAACCAAAGAATGAATCTGATTCTTAATTTCACCAGGCTTTGCCCATTCGTATGTAAAACACAGTCCCTTTGGGTAGCTGGACATAGGACCACTGAATCACTCCTGCATTGTCCTTGACACCCTGCTCCTCTTTCAGGCCCTACTATCTCCCTGCTGGTCCTTTCCTCCCACTCCACATAGCTTGGGTTGCCCTGGATTTGTAAGCAGGCTTCACGACTGTGTTTTCTTCCCACTAAAGTTGATGCTATCCACTAAAGCGCAATTAATTTTACTAAATTGCTTCTCTGCTCATGTTAGTCCCCGATTTAAAAATCTCTGGTGCCTTGTTATGGCTTAAGGCAGTGGTTTCCCAGAATGTTAGATATGACAGAGCAGTAAGTAAGGCAATTAAAAAAATCAAAACTAGAAAACAATTAAGAAGGTAAATCACTTATTATTCATATAGAATATGAATAATACATTTTTTCCAAATGGCCATCTTTGCCTTTAGAAGATGGCAGTCTAAACCTAAAATGTGTGATAACTTCAGACTAGAACACAATCTGAAACAATGAAACAGTATCACTCAGGGTAAAGTACCTCTTAGGGAAAGCTTAAACAGCAGTCCCAATTATCTCCATGATCCTCAGACTGAGACATCACAAGATTTCCTGCTGAGCCTCTGGCTTGGGAGAGAAGTGAGCAGCAGGAAGCTTCCATAGCACTGAGTGTCTATCCAGCCATTTAGCTTCTTATTCGAACCATGGCTGAGTTCTGGTAATCTTGCTTCAGAAGCAAGATGCATGTTGCTCAACTTCCTCAGGACTCAGAATCCTCCACTGTCCAATGACTAGGTGGAAACCAATCAGGGCATTCTTTCCAGGGCTATTGGTTGATTGACCTGCTCAATGGTGGGAACCGTTGTTCATTTAAATTGGGCTTTCTGTTTCATAAACTCAATTTAAAATGCTGAGGATTAGAGGCAGGCTTTTTGTCGTCGGAGCGTGAGGGATAACTCAAAGAATACAGCCCAAATTCTTTTTATTGCCTCCTGGTTAGCTTGACACCTGCAGGGAATAAAGCGGAACTGGGTAACAAAACCTCCTGCTTCACACTCAACAATTGGGTGTATGCTGGGAGACATAAGAGAGTACCTACCCTTAGGTTTGAGTTAGCTATAAAATGCTGCTGGTTTGGATCCCACTGGTCTTGGATTTATTCATCACAAACTATACCTATCCTTCTTGCCTCAAAGTAGACTTCAAATAGACCTAACCAAGACAGAGGAGTGCACGAATAATCACTTGATCATATCATCTTATTCTAGTTATTGGTTTGTTTTTACAATGAAATTTATCAAGCTTGGGATTCTGCATCTGGGAGGATGGACATGATATGGAGACTTCTAGTGCCACCCAGGAAAAGCCAAATGAAAACAAGAGCAAAGAAACACAAACACAGGGATTAACCTGGAAGGCGTTAGCTCCAGAGTATCACTTACAAACCCACCCGAGTTCCTCACTCTGAGAGACTCCACTGTGTGTATGTGACGAGATGAGAGAGCTTCATATACTAGACTGCGATGTACCCACATCCATTTCCCTTACCTGACAGCCAATCACCGTCTCAGACACATCCCATCATAACTGAGAATTTCCCAAATACTTCTTTGATATTGACAACAATATTAAACTGACAGATGGGCTCATAACAGGAAGCCTTTGTCCTTTCCCTCTTTATGTCTCTCTGACAAGTCATTTCGAGTTCAAAATAGAATTCCATCTCAGTGTCCCCATGCTGACCACATATCACATCTGGCCTTGACAATGTCATTTTCTAGCGCACTGTGTATCCAAGTCCCCTGGCTTCTGTGGCCAAGTGGAGGGTCTGCTAGGTGGCTGTCTCCAAATACCAAAGTGTCATTCTCACTTTAGGAGTGGGCAGGCAACTTGCTAGCCATTAGTGATGCTTGACTGAGTGCCAGGAAGAAGCCATTAGCTGGTGCATTGCTGGGAAGAAGCCATTAGCACCCAGCTGCCAGGCAGGGTTTAGAATGTGGAGCACCTTATATATTCACAACCTAGAAATGGCGCTTCTCTCTGTATACTGCAGATGGCTTGGGAAGCATGAGATGAATTTCCCTGTATGCTCGCTGTGGTGTTTTAATTCCTAAGACAAGGAAAAGGTAAAAGAAGGGGGGGGGGAGACAGTTATGTTCCCAGGCATTCATTTATGTGAGGTTGCATAGAAATCATAAAGTTTTGTTTTTAATCATTGTGGATATACAAATAACCAATTTGGAAGTTGCTTGTAGACCCATGTTTTACCCATGACAAGATTTTTGTTAAATGCAAACCCATACTTTAAAAAGTTGCTGTAAGCAAATAAAAATGATAATAACAATATTTCAAAATCTTAGGACCATGACCCCCACCCCTATTCAGAAGATGGCAGGTTTTGTCCTCCAGGTCTGTGGTCTCATTGACTCAGGCATTTCTAACGAGATTAGGAAGCCCCTCTAATGTGCATTCTTTTGGCTACTGGATCCTCCTTCTAGGCCTTGATTCTCTGTGTTTCATACACCTTGGCCACCTTTGCTCACTCTGTTTCGGTCTGGTCCTTCACTACCTTCACTGTACCCACATTCTTTTCAAGCTGTATCTGTCTGTCCCTGCTACCCATTGGGCTGGCAGTAGGGACAATGAATGGGTGAAAAAGACGAGGGTATTTGGAGTTATGTACTGATTGTATAAGGGCACTTTATAGTCTAGGTTGCCATTGCAGGCATTGACTATAATGTGCTCAGTTGAAAATGGTGGCTCACCAAAAGGATACAGAAGTCCTTTGCAGAAATCCAGAAGGCACAACACCTGCACTAGAAAAGGCGGCAAGCAGCCCATGTTTGCTGACCTTCGCTGCAGTGGTTTACAATCGCACACTAGTTTTCCGCCGTGAGTCGAACTTGTTTGTATTCCTCGTATTTTCTGTTTTTCTGACAGCTACCAACTTAGTTTCTTATCCTCTGCAGAGAGGAGAACGTGACCCATGCCAGCTTCTTGTCGCCAGGCTAGAGCTAGACCCAGTCTGTCGGTAGTTGTCCTCAGCTCAGGAGAATCACCTTTGGTCTCATCAACCGTGCAGGAGCAGCAAGTGGCCTCATGTGTGCAAGCATTCCCCAGGCTTGAGAAGGAGGGGCGGCCCTTGAGCAGGTGTAGGCGTGTTACCCAGGTGGAACATATATGATTATGGCCAAGAGCCAGGATCTTTCTCCACTGCTGTGTACCAGGTTCTCCAGTCACAGAGTGCCCCATGTGTACCGACACCTGAACTACAACTGTAAGAGAAACTTACAAAACTATGAAATCGGACCTTTGCTTTTATCTCTTTAACCCACCACAAACACCCTGCTTTAATATTGCACCAAGAAAATGCAGCAAGCATATACTTGTTTCAAGCCTACTGCGTACAGTGGGCTTACGAAAACTTCGGCAGTAGAAGGTGGCATTCTGCAGGATGTATTACATTCGTGGACTGACAGATGAAATATAAACATCACGTACGAAAACTTGTCCCACGTAGGAAACCTGGAAACTGTGTGTCAGAGCCAGAAAGAACATAGGGGTGAGTAGCTGAGTCAATTCATTATCAATCCCCAGAGGTCCAAATTAAGGTCACACTGGGCTTAGGAACTTGTGGTCAAGATTGACGTTAGGAAAATATAATTCCTGTGGACCAGAGAGAGAGAAGCCTTCATTCCCACACTGGCAGCTTTCAGTTTCATGCTGGGGTCACTTTAACAGCCAGGGGCTGCACAGGCTCACAACCGCTGCCAGCTTCACACACAGCCCAGCCTTCTACACCCCACCTACCCACAGCTTCCAACCTTACACACAGCCCAGCCATATACACTCCCCCCACCCCCAGCTTCCAGCCTTACACACAGTCCAGCCATCTACACCCCACCTACCCCCAGCTTCCAACCTTACACACAGCCCAGCCATATACACTCCCTCCACCCCCAGCTTCCAGCCTTACACACAGCCCAGCCA
>LOEQ01001485.1:246347-275365 GCA_001685075.1 Bramus lutescens | reverse complement strand
CACACACACACACACACACACACATGCTTTTTAACTATTTAAGGAGAAGAGAGCCCAAAACTAAGATGGAGATGAAGAGGTGGCACAAAGATTTTTTGTTTTGTTTTTAGAGACAGGAGACAGAGTTTCTCTGGCTGTCCTGAAACTCATTCTGTAGACCAGGTGGGCCTTGAACTTACAGAGATCAACCTGTTAATATGCTCAATTACAGATTTTCAAAGTAAAAACCAATCTGCATTTCTGAAAAAAAGCATGTTTGGACTTGATGTGTTATATTTTGTATGTTTATATACTAAAATCCTGTTGCAACTTATAATAAAATAGTTCCACCTTGGCCCAGAATAGAGTATAATAAAGGTTTGTTTATTTAGGGGTAGACTCACTGGAAAAGCAGTGATCAGCAGTTCTCTGTTTGAGAGGGGAACTGGAACTGAATCCAGCAGTCAAGGGGATGGTACACATTTTTCATCTGCATTTATAGTACATGAGACATTGTCCAAAGTGGGCCAGTATCTTAAAGGCTATTGACTGAAGGAGTTTCCACAGCACCTCCCTCTTTGTCTAAATAAGATAGTTCTAAGCCTAATACAAAACTATATACAATAAGAACAAACATCAAGTATTGTCCAGAGAAAAGAAGAAGCAAAAACAAACATATAAATTAGAATTATAACCAATATGAACAACATCAAACAAGAAACATATGCTAAATGTTTCAATAATTATCATATCCTAAGGAGTCTAAATCTTATGTTAAAAACATCCTGGCTAACAACAACAAAAAAAAGAACCTTCATCTAGCAACTGATAGAAGAAGAAGCAGAGAGCCATAACGGAGCACTGGGCTGAGCTCCCAAAATCCAGTTGAAGAGTGGGAGGAGTGAGAATCAACTGTGACCAGACAGGAAAGGAACCAGCATAAGACCAAACAAGGCCCTCAGAATGTGGGTGACAGTTGTATGGCTGGGGCAGGCTGCAGGGCCACTGGAGTGGCACCAGGATTTATCCCTACTGCTTGTACTGGCCTTTTGGAACCCATTCTCTTTCGATGGATACCTTGCTCAGCCTAGATATAGTAGGGAGGGCCTTGATCCTTCCTCAAAGCAATGTGCCTTACCCTCTCTGAGGATTGGATGGAGGTGGGGTGGAGAGAAAGGTGGAAGGAGTGGGAGGAGGGGACNCTAGATATAGTAGGGAGGGCCTTGATCCTTCCTCAAAGCAATGTGCCTTACCCTCTCTGAGGATTGGATGGAGGTGGGGTGGAGAGAAAGGTGGAAGGAGTGGGAGGAGGGGACAAAGTGGGAACTGGGATTGGTATGTAAAATGATAAAAAAAGGTTTTTTTAAAAACAAAATAAAAAGAGAAAAACATTAAAAAATAAAATATAATAATCAAAAAAATCTTGGCTAAGTCATGAGAGGAAAGTAACTATGACTATCTAGTCTTCAACCCCATCAAAGACCTGAGAAGGGAAATTATATTGCTTGACTAAACAGGAAGTGCAATCAAGCAACTAACAAAATGGGCAAGAAATGACAGAGACAACCAGCTCCCTGGGCAATCACCCAAAGTCTCATTTGCAAAGTTGGGGCAACCAACTTTGGTTAAGGCCTAGAGTAACTGAGAGACCATTTTCAGAGGCAGGAAAATTTTCAAAACCGTCTTACCCTGTCTTGGCAAGGTTTGTCAGTTTTTTTGCTTATATCCTGCTTGTCCAGTCTGGACACCATGCATTCAAGGGAGGAGTAGATCTTTGCGCAAAGGCCAGTTTTGCACAGAAGAAAACAAGCTCCAAGTGGAGTATCTTCAGTGCCCAGCATTCTCTCAGGAATAGATCTGTGATGCCAGGAGCAATTGTGTCTCACATCAATAGAATCCTAAGTTACTTAAATGCCATATTCTACAATTTTTTGAAGTGGTTGAAGAATACATATCTGTGCAGAATACAATCTCTGTGCATCCAAAGAACCTGATTAGTCTAAATATAAGTATGATAAACATGAATTACTATTGACCTATAATTCTTAATACCTGTATAGCTTAAAGAGTAAGGCTTCATATTAAAATATTAAACAATTGTTAAACAACTTTGCAGCAAATGAGAACAATGACCTTCCAATGAAACAATGTATAAGCATCATGATCAGAAATAGAAATGTAGAGTGCAATATAATAAATATATCCTAAAATTGCATCAATATACAAAATATCTTAAGCAGAGGTAGAAATGCAAATTTCTATAAGTAATAGCTCACAACTATTTTCACCTTTACTCATTATTATTATTAGTGTGAATAAGCTCACTCACACTAATATACCTATTATCGCATCCAATCCTTTTTTTCCAAAGAGAGATCCCTGAGCCTCTTAATTTCCACCCCCAACTTTATACCACTTTTAATCGATCCCTAATAGATGTCCCTAACCCTGAGGACAAATTTTGTTGGGAGAGGGGATGTCATCTTCTAGAATTACTTCCAGCTGTCATGAGGCAATGCTCTATCTATGGGATCCTGTAAAAACTAAAATGATGGTTAAGTTTCAAGATTACTGTCTGGAATAATTTCAAATAGTCTCTCAATAGTTGATAGGCTTTTTCTGAAGTTCTTATTTGAAGTTCTGGCCAGAATGTTATAAAAAAGGTGCACCATCTCAGCTAGTCAAGTTGGAATCATCTTGAGCAGCTTGTAGCCCCAAACCAATCTTAAAGTAGTGCTATTGACATCATGATATCATATCAACCAGTTGGAATCATTGTTGTGGGGCCCCATTTTCTTCCTGGAAACTTCAAAGATTACTGCAGGAAAATTTATTGTTCATTGTGGAAAACTTAAACTTTATTCATATAGACATATATTCAACAAGGTTCCATAGAGACAAAAATAGGTATGGGGAGAAATAAGAGTTTTCCTAAATTCTTTCTTCTTTCTGTTCTGTACCAGATGGCTCTTGATATGAGACAGAAACTCTGAATTTTTCTTTTAAAAGCATGCTTGGATTTAGAGAAGGACAAAGCCATTGTGAAACTCCAAAGCCAGCTTTGATATTTAAGTGAGTTGTGACTATTTTTAAACTAAATATATATATTCAGTTAGTGAAAATTTATCCTGCAGAGGATATTGGTACCATAAGTCAGATTTCTCTTTGCTTGGTGATTCTTTTTTCTCTTTAGGCATCTAGATGTCCAGGGCTCTCAACGTTTTGAAGATGAGGATTGTCCCTCAAAGGCAAGATCAGAACCCTACCCCAACCCTAATGAGGTTTCCTTACCACCTGTAGGATTGTCATTTCTGTGGATGAGCTGTCATTTCTCTTTGTAAAGAGGCTTCTCCTTTTCAAACAGAATCTTTATTAGTTCTATTGGTATCCATAGCTTTTCTTCTCCTGTGGATACAAAAGCAAAACCCATTCTCCAACCTAGCACTTCTCCCGGTTGCCATTCTGAGGTCCACACATCCTGGAAATACACCAGCTGTTTTAATTCAAAAGTTTTTTCTTTTAGCCAATGTCTCTCTGCTGCCCTTGTTCCTTTCTCATTAGCATTAAGAAAATACAAGGTTAATAACGAAATATGCAATCTATTTCTGGGAGTATTTTTCACCCTTTTCAATCTTTTCCAAGATCAAAGCATTTGCCCATTGAAAACCTAAATAGGTGTCAGTGGTGTGTGTATATATTTTAATTTTCTAAATTCTACAAAGTGGAACACATCTATCTGCCAGATTTCATTCTGTTATGCACCCTTGGGTTATTTCCTGCAGGGAGTGGTGTTTGGTTATATAAAGAACAAGTAGAAATCTTATATTCTCCTTAGCTTGTTGCCATGTAATAGAAAATTTCAGCAAATTTCCAATCAATATTCAATCAATTTCTTCATTACCTTTTGCTAGAGGACCTGGCAAACTTGTATGGGATCAGATTGTGTTATGTATATAGCACAAAGCCTATTCCTGATTATATTTTGAATCTGAATGAATAATGAAGTCAGTTCTGTATCATCTGGTATAAATTCATCAGTTTCAACATGCAAAACAACTCTTTCTGCATATTGCAAACCAGTAACTATATTGAGTGGTTCTTTAAAATTCCATAGTGCCATGAGAATATCATATAATTCTGACTTTTGGACAGAATTAGAAGGGCTTGGTTCCACTTTACTTAAATCTTTTGATTTGTAACCTGCCTTTCCTGATTTATTTGCATCAGTATAGAATGTACAGGCTTCAGTCACGTACAATGCAAGGAAGGATCCAAGTAGCTCTCTTTATAAGGTTAATTCTATTACTTTTAGGATAGTTGGTATTAATCTCTCCCAAAAATTTAACACAAGCTCTTTACCAGGGTTCACTGTCTTCCAATATTTTAATTTCATCACTAGTAAAATATACTATAATCTCTGCTTGGGTCTATTCCTACTAATTGACAAAGTCTCAATTTTCCCTTTATAATTAATTCAGAGACATTTTCCACATAAGTTTTAAATTTTTTACTCAGTTTATGTGGTAAAAAGATCCATTCTAAGATAATATCATCCCTCTGCATTAAAATTCCTGTGGGGGAAATTTTGGAGGGTAACATGATTAGAATGCAGCTAAAATTCAGATTCAGCTGATCCACATGTGCCTCCTGTAATTTTTCTTCATAGTCAATTCCTCCCAGATTCAACTGTTAATTCTCTGGGAATATTTAAGTCTTTGTCATAATCTAAGGTTTTGCTTAAATGAATTATTAGATCAGGTGTTACCCCAGAAGTGGGTCATAGGTTGGAAATGTCTCCTAGAAAACTTTAATAATCTTAAGAGTCTGCAATTGATCTCTCCTAATTTGCACTTCTTGTGTTCTAATTTTCTGTAAACCTATTTTATAAACTAGGTAATTGATAATATATACTCTTTGTATTTTTTTCAGGAGCAATTTGTTGATGTGGTCTTCCCCTCTGTTTTCTGTAAATATGACTGGCTAATAAAGAATCTGTCTTGGGCCTGGCAGGGCAGAATAGAGGTAGGCAGGGAAAATAAACTGAATACTGAGAGAAAGAAGGTAGAGTCAGGAGAAGCCATGTAACTGCCACTGGGAACAGTAGAGCTAGAACCTTGTTGGTAAGCCACAGCCACATGGCAATACACAGATTAATGGAGATGGACTAGTTTAGGATGTAAAACCTAGCCAATAAGAAGCTAGAGAGAATAGGCCAAGCAGTATTTTAAATAATGTAGTTTCTGTGTTGTTATTTTAGTTCTGGGCAGTGGGAACATACAAGCGACCTCTTACAACAGATTGGCATACCAACATGGATGACTATATCCATGTAAAACCTGAGAAAGCTTAGAAAATAATTCTAGACACAAAAGAACAGAGTTAAGCATGGCTTCTTGGTAGCCAGCATTTTGCTGGCTGCTGACGGAATGCTGCAGCTCCCTTAAGAGAGGTCTTCCTGATTCAGTGGTAGACAAAACAAATCCAGGTTTTGAAACAGTGGCTTCCTGGGCCTGGGCCATTTTCTCAGCACAAACTCTGACTCTTTAAAGAGGTCCAGCTATGGAGCATTTCAATGGGGTCTTTGAGCATTGTTTCTAAGAGTGCTACAACTTGCTTAATGGCAACATAGACCTGTTGTGTGCCTGAAAATTGGGCTGTGAGCATGGCATGTGCTAAAAAGGACTCTGCCCCACCATGTTGGACTGGGTGGAGCCAAAAGGAAAAGCAGCCTTAGTCTTAGTAAGGACACTTAACATTTTAAGAAGTGCTTCTGGTCAGAAAATAATTCCAGATATGCATTAAAGACAAATCCAGAAGGAAAAGACCTCTAAATGGGTTACAGTGTTGGATAAATATATATAGGCTTGGGAGAGAGAAGAAAAAGAACATAGAGAGGTATAAAAAGAAGTCAATGTTTTTTTTAAAGGTAAGGTCTTTAAAGAGGCAGAGTACAGATAGTCATAGATTAAAAGGAGTAAAGAAAAATAAGCCACATGAATGTGGAAAATACAGAGAGTCTGTATTATGTATATTATTGTGTTTTCTTTTAATTTTTGACTGTGAAGGAGCTAAGTACAGAGAGACATTTTATTGTACATGCTACCAAGCTAAACCAACAAATATATTTTAAAGGTGTTTTGACTTCAAAATATGGGCCTAAGGATATGTTGCTTTGGAAAAGAGGTTTTTCTTTTGTTTCCACAGAAGACGAGAACATATATTCCTTCCAGACTAATGTGGTTTGATGAACTAAGATCCCCCAAAAGATTACTGTGAACACCCTGAAAAATTACTTTGCCCAACAAAAAGCAGGAAACTGTTTGGTGAGAACTATGGCAAAATTCCCAAATATTGTTTATCAATGTTTGTTTTCATTTAAAGGGGGATATGCTATGGAGATTTGCCTTGGTATAGATCTTAGTTTATTGATAAAAATTTAAGGTCAATTTTGTTATACTATGTATATGTATTTCTGATCTTGATTAAGGTATTGTGTTTGTCCAGCTCATTTAAAAATGTCATGTATAATTAAGAAATATAAGTTAATAGATAATCATCTATAATAGTCAAACTTGTAGTCAAGTTACTTAGGTTTTCTAGATATATAGAGATATATCACAGTTGGATAAGTATTCTTCAAATCTTTCAGAGACCTTCAGAATATGGCATTTAAAATGTNTGTATTTCTGATCTTGATTAAGGTATTGTGTTTGTCCAGCTCATTTAAAAATGTCATGTATAATTAAGAAATATAAGTTAATAGATAATCATCTATAATAGTCAAACTTGTAGTCAAGTTACTTAGGTTTTCTAGATATATAGAGATATATCACAGTTGGATAAGTATTCTTCAAATCTTTCAGAGACCTTCAGAATATGGCATTTAAAATGTTTTAATAACTTAGGACTTTTCATAACGAGACACATCTGCTCCTGGCAGCATCATTAACTTCAAGAGGAAGATGGGTACTGAAGAGGCTCCTTATGGAGTTTGTTAGCCATTTGGGAAAGAAACTGCTCTTGTCTATACTGCTTGATGGCATGCTGTGTGAACTGGACATGCAGGACCCACAGAGAAATGACTGCTGAACTTGCATAAAGGTGAGACAGTCCTTTGGGGTTTCTTCTTCATGAAAGAGACTGCCAGACATTCAGCAGGACACAGAAAAAAAGCAACTAATGGATTTTGCCATTGTAAGGCAGAACAGATCTTCAAGTTTCCTGCTTTATGGAAAAGTCTGCTGGATACTATGGGTCTGTGGGCTGAAGATTGGATGCCCAAAGAATACAGAACTTTGGATGACTGTCCAGACAGTGAGATGTCTCTGTCAATTCTAGACTTTTGGAAGTTGCTGACAATTCACTTTCTGTTTACTTTGGTAAAATTATATCCTTTTGGAGTCTTTGATGGAGTTGATATAAATAAAGTAGATATAAATAGTGTACTGGTAATTCTTGCTTGATACTTGTTTTGTTGTATGGAATTTTACTGTATTAAAGTTAAGACCTTCTGTAGTGATGAGGTGAGCAGGCCTGTTTGTCGTCCCACCTGGCTCTCGCACAGCTAGCTTATACCCCAAAATAACAACACACAAATTGTATTCATTTAAGCACTGCCTGGCCNTCCACCCACCTAAGGGCTGGCCTATCAAAAGGCCAAGGCAGTTTCTTTACTAACCAATGAAAGTAACACATAGACAGATGACCCTCCTACATCAACCTTCCTTTTTATTTGAACAGAAAAGGGGAAATGGTGCAGGAGGTCCTTTTGTTTATGTGTTGCTTTTATTGGTTAATGAATAAAGAAACTGCAAGGCAAAACTTACTTAGGCAGGGAAAACTAAAATGAATTCTGGAAAAAAGAAGGTGGAGTTAGGAGAAGCCATGGAGTAGATGCTAGAGACAGACATGATAAGACTTTGCCAGTGAGCCACAGCCATGTGGCGATATACAGATTGAGATGGGTTAATTTAAGATATGAGTTATCCAGAAATACACTTAGCTATTTGGCCATACAGTACTGAAAATAATATAGTTTCTGTGTAATTATTTTGGGACTCTGGCAGCCAGAAACACACAAGGGGAGTACTACAACAGTTTGTAATCCTCATTTAGCAAAACTTTACTTCTTCAAACATTCTTTCCAAAGTATCTACATTCAAATCAGATAGCAAATTGTCATCCATGTAATGGTATACTATAGATATAGGAAATTGCTTACATTTTGTTTCCAATGGATGACTTAACAAAATATTGGAACAGGGTAGGACTATTTAACATTCCCTGAGGGAGGATCCTCCATTGACATCTCCTAGTAGGCTGTGAATTATAAATAGGTACTGTGAAGGCAAGTTATTCTGTCTTTTTCTTATAGTCTAATGAAAAAACAATCTTTTAAATCATGAACTATAAAGGTTCGTCCTTTAGGTAAAAGGGAAGGCAAAGAATTTACAAATTATAGAGGGCCCATTGGCTGAATTACCTTATTGACAGCTCTTAGATCTGTCACCATTCTTCATTTTCCAGATTTCTTTTTAACAACAAATACAGGAGAATTCCAAGGGCTGGTTGATTCTTCAATATGGTGAGCATCTAGTTGCTTCTGTATCAACTGTTCTAAAGCCTGCAGTTTCTCTTCTGCTAAAGGCCATTGTTTAACTGATATTGGTTCCTTGATTAACCATTTTAAAGGTAGGGCCTCTGAATGTTTGCTAGTTGTTTTGTGTTTTTGTACAGTATGAATGGTTGGTGACAGTTTTTTTTATAGTATCTTATAATATCCTTCCAAGAAACATGAGTTGGTTTATGATCCATTTCTGAGACTGTAGGAATGTTAATCTAGGTATTCCATTGCTGCAACAAATCATTACCCCATAGATTCACTACTGTATTAGCCACATATGGCCTCAGCTTTCCTCTTCGTTCTTCTGGCTCTTTGCATTCAACCTAACTTGTGCTTTCTTTTACTTGAGATAAAGTTCCAATTACTAGGAATTGAACATGTGCCTCTTGAAGAGGCCAATTCAGATGCCAAGATTCTGGATTAATAAAGGTCAAATCCACACACGTGTCCAGTAATCCTTCCATTACAATGTCATTTATTTGTAGACTCTAAGCTTTGGTCTTTGATTGTTTATAGAAGTCTGCCAAAATTTACGTTTCCTACTTTCTATTAGAATCTTTGATTCATTCTCTGTGTTTATTCCATCATCCAGAGCAGTATGGTTTTTTACAATAGGCACTGGATTTTTTTTTAATTTTCCTAGTGAGACATGTCCTCCACAGTGACTGGGAATAACTGGAGCACATTTGACCTGGGGGCCTGTGAGAGCACTCCCCCCAGGAGTTTTTTGCATATATGTTCCTAAAGAATTTTTGGTAATGTCATTATTTGGTTTTATTGTCAGGGTTACTTTGGTGCCCTGGTTTGTTGACACAAACCTAGACAAATGTAGGAAGAAGAAATATTAATTCTAGGAAAGGACTCCATGAGACTGGCATATAGGCAAGCCTGTGTGAGCATTTTCTTAGTTAGAGGTTGATGTAGATAGAAGAGTTGAGCCCTTTCTGGGGGTGTGCCTCTGGGCAGGTAGTCCTCGGGCAAAGCAAGCCAGTTATTAGCACTCTTCCATGACTTCTGCTTCAGCTCCTGCTTCCAGGTTCCTGCTCTAACTTCCCTCAGTGATGAAATAATCCTAGAGTTTAAGATAAAATGAACCCTTCCCTCCCTGTTGCTTTTAGTTGTGGTGTTTCACCACATAAATAGAAACCCTAACAAAGACATTTGGTTTAATACAACTGATTGGAAGTTAACTTTTTCACTTTCTTAAGAACTTTTGTAAAGTTGGTGCTATTTTAAGTATTTAATAGAATTGACTTTAAGAATGGGTCTGGAATTTTGTCAGGTTTTCTGTAAGGAATTCAATTTCCTTAGTAAGTATACAGCCATACTAGGTAGCTCGTAAAAAGTTCTTTGCCCGATTAATTTACTGCCTTTATTCTAGACTCTTTAACGACGGCCAGAATACCCCAAAGATTTATCCCTGCTCTGTAAAGACACTGAGGGATTTTCTCAGTAGAGGGCACAGGAGGCTTTTCTGCAGCTACATGGAGGCCAGCAATGTTAATGTAAGGATATCCAGGAGAGCACTCCTCCACTCATGCATCTACCATATGCGGTCCCTTGTGGACACTTCAATCTACTAAATACTTCCGGTACTCTCAATGAAAAAACTGGTGTCTTGAAAGACCTACTGAGAACCCTCATACCAATTTCCTCTGCAGCTGCATACTTTACCTGTGGCCTGGAAAATGGTTCTCTGCTAGTCAACTAGTTTGAACCTGAGCAATCCAACAATTTTACCCATTAGACTTGAATATAGTGTCTCCTATGAGGTCTGAACCCCAGCCTTGAGAAGTGGCCTCTTTCAACTTTGGCCTTAGAAACAATTTGCTGAACCAGTGGCTATATTTTACCTTATAATTACGTCTTTTATAGAGTTTAGTGTTCAAAAAATACATCCCATATAACCACTACATGGTTTCTGTCTCCTGACTGGACAAAATCCTACTGCCAAAACAAACAAACAAACAAACAAACAAAAAACCTGTCTATAGGATGCATGCTGTTGTATGACTCTCCTTGCCTCAAGTGCGGACTTGACCTAGGGCCTTTCTTTCGAGGACTAAAATATCACAAAATGAGATGCCACTTCCAAAATACAGTTCTAAAACTAACTTTTCAGCTTTCTTGCTTGCTATATGGATTTTCTTGCCACCTAGATGAGCCAATCTCATCCAATCACCTACTGTGAGATGTCCTACAGAGGCTCTTCTGGGCTCCAATGGACAGCCAGCAAAAGCCTGAGGGTTTCATTCCAACAGTTCATAAAGGAGATCCTTCCAACCATCATAGTGGCAGTTCCACATCTGAACAGTGAAATGATGGCAATGCCAACTAACCTTTGGATTGCAGTTTCTAAAGAGACTCATAGGACCCATTCAAGTCACATTCAACTTCCTGACCTACAGAATCTGAGATAGTAAGTACTGTTGTGTTGCACTGCTGTTTGGATGGCAATTTATGTGACAATATAAAACTAATACAGGCAAATGCCAACTTACTTGTGTATCCATTTTTGTAAGCTCAATTTTTTAAATTTTTATTTTTATGCATATGGATTTTTTTTTTTTTGCCTGCAAGTATGTTTGTCTGCTATGAGAGTGTAGTGCCCATGGAGCCCAGAAGACATCAGATCCCCTGGGACTGGAGTTACAGATAATTCTGAGTTGTCCATCTGGGAGTTGGAAACCCAGGTCCTCTGGAAGAGCAGCTAGTGCTCTTAACCACTGAACCATCTCACCAGCCCTGACAAGCTGAATTTTTAAGGAATTCATCTAAGTTGACACTTCATCATCCTCTTCAGAGGTAGGCAAATACCAGCTTATTTACTCAATTTTTCAGAAATAAAAACTATATCCACACAAAAGCATTTATACAAATGTTTATAGCAGCTTTATTTGTAATAGAAATTTGAAACAACTCAAATGCCTTTTAATGGATGATGGTCAAACAAACCACGGTATATCTGTGCCATGGCATAATACTCCACAACATAAAGGAACAATCTATTAATACATGCAACAACTTTAAGTGCTGAAGTCAGTAAAAAAAAAAAAGCCAATTTCAAAAGGTTACATATGGTATGGTATAATTTCATTTATATAACATTGTCACCATGACATAATTACAGAGATGGAGAAGGGATTAATGGTTGTCAGGGTTCAGAGAGTATGGTAAGAAAAATGATGTGAATATAAAGGGCGAAAGGAATGAATGAGAGGAAACGACTGTTAGCAATGGCCTTTCCACAAACTTACACTTGAAAAAATTGTATCAGAACCATCCACAAGCCTTACTTTGTGGGTGGGCATATACAGGTGAATGAATACACACGAAGTTGAGGAGGAGTAAATAATGTCTATGGATTGCCTGATACTACCATCAGATAAACTATGTGAAGGGTACATGGTAATGTCCATACTTTCTGTAACTTCCTATGAATCTATAACTATTACAAAAGAGGTTTTTTAATACTTCTATTGATCTCCATCTTCTTGGACTTAGATATATATTTCAAATTGCACCTTTTGTTACTTTCCATCTGATTCTCATTGAGGTTAGGTTTTAAGAAAATCCTGAAAGACCTAGTCATGAAGCTATCCCATGGGCATCTGAGCTACTCTGTTAAACATGTTATTTCAACAGGGATTAACTATAAATCTCTCTAAAATTTTATTTCTTCCATGATGCTTCCTTTCCTTGCTGGGTGTGAACACATGTGACCTTAGCACTCCAAATTGTGAGTTCAAGGCCAAGACCCCATCCCTGTAGGAACTCAATTCCTCTTGCCTGGTTCGCTTCATGGCTTTTCTTCTTGCTTTTTCCTATACTGCAAAATCACTCTGGGGCTTATGCAAGACTGCATATGACAATCATGTCTTCCTTCAGCAAGAGTTTGTAATCTTTAAACAACCCCCTAATAATGTATACATGCCTAACGTACTTTTTTGCGCAGCAAATCTTGTCAGTTGTTCTCCCCAACCTCAATCTTCAAGCTCATCTCTTTTCTTTCATGCCTGCATGGCCATGTAGTCTACATTTAACTTATAGTATTGACCCAGCCTCTTTTCTAGTCTATCTCCAGCTTCATCTTTTACATCACTGCTAAAGTATCCTTTCTAAAATCTCAAATCATTCAGCTTATGTAACTTCCAAGATTCTCTTATGATTTTGTTAGTAAGGTATTCAATGCCCATCTTCCTCTTCTAGCAATGTAAACTCAGGCAAATTTTCAAAAGTATCTATTTCTTTTCTTGACTAGAAATGGTGAAAATAATCTACATTGTAACAATTATAACTGTCTGAAACATATTCAGAGAACAACTGGCTGTTTTTATTATTACTAAATCCCATTCCTTTTTTTGTTTGTTTTGTTTTTGGTCCTGATTTTTCAAGACAGGGTTTCTCTGTGTAACAGTCCTAGCTCTCTCTTGTAAACCAGGCTGGCCTCAAACTCAAGGAGATCTGTTTGCCTCTGTCTCCCAAGTGCTGGGATCAAAGGTGTGCACCACTGCCCCCTGGCTTAAATCCCATTTCTTAATCAAACTTTCCACTTAGGTGGAAATGGATCCAACAACCATTATTGTTACCTTCTTGAGAGAAAGCAAGATGGCAGAACTCGGACTCTATTACCTTTCTGGTTATGAGATCTTGGCAAATTACATACCTATCAAATATAAAACAAGATTACAATACAAAATAGAGGTAAAGGTCGTGAAGGTAATGTTACAGGTACAAATGTTATGCAAGATTTAAAGTCTAGCTAGAGGTGGTCCCACAGAGAAACACCCCCTCTTGCTCAATTCAACTACAACTGGCCCCTTAGTAGGTAGATTTCTGAGTTATTCAAATTGGTCTTTACCATTTCTACACTATAAGTTTCTAGGGAAAGGGCTCATTTCATTGACCTATAATTTTAGGGTCTTATTACACATAAGTGGGGTGAATAAATAAAAGTACTCTGAGGTCAATAACAATTGTGCTGAGATTCACGCCATTAAAAAAAAAACTTTAAGTCTACAGAATGATTTTCATAACACATGACTTTGTCCTATTTATGCATCTGTCCTATTATCTCCCAGACAGTAAACTCAGTATATTTTACACCACCACCCATTTAAAAAGTGCTCTATATTGAATGAAGTGTCAAACAGAATTAAGAAATATTTCATCTCCTTAGGTCTATTTACCTCCCAATGTATACAAATGAAGCAGGTGAACATTTAAGTCCCTACTTAAGGAGTGTCTTTGCAGCTTTATTAAAGATATTATCAAGAAAATCAGAACGACTAAAACATACCATAAACTTAACATTGACACTAAGCAAACAACTTTTAAGGTGGACAAATAATTTTATTTTGTGCATGCAAATACATGTCAAGTACTGCAAACTTTTTCCATCAATTTTCTCTCAAACACTGAAAATCATGATGCTCTAGTTTGTGAACAGCCAAAGCTAATATCTCTTCACTTTAGTGCTACAGCAAAAAAACACACAGAATTCACTCTGCTATTCACTATCATCACAACCCTCATTGTTCCATCTCTGCCCTCCCCCCATATACAGGCCTTATAAGTTCTAGCCTTCCCCCCATTTAATCCTATTCCTATAGCACAAAGGGAAACATTACAATTTGGAAATTCAAATTGAAATAAATGGAATAGAATTTATTCCCATATATATTCCCCATATTTCATTGTACAGAATTATTTTATAGTTTTAAATAGAAGCTGAGTATATGCCTTAAAAATGAGAATTAAATCCATCTTAGAGATGGTGCCTGCTTTTTACATGATGGGTGTACACCATCTTTAATTTCATTTACATTTCAATCGAACAATAGATTTGCAAAGAAAATGTCTAATACAGACGTAAAAATATTCACACTAAGCTTCACAATCGGTTGTACAATTGACAAATAGGCCTCTTTCCCCAAACTTTCCAGCTAAGCAAATTTATAAAATGTAATCAATGCAACAAGAAGAACATTTCTCTTTCACTTCCAGGGAAAAGAATATGCAATAAACAGTATAAATGCAGACGGCAGTTGTAAGCTAACCACGATACTCCCAAGTGGCTGTACAGTGGGTATGTGTAGTACAAATAAAAGCCACATGTGTTGTATCACAACTACAGTATAATTGTTTGCCCAGCTAAGAGAATGCATGCACTTTCATGCTGTGGGTTATAAAGAGAGGCCTAATTCTTGACAGGTTGATGGCATATGTGCAAATGACTTTGGCTTTTGGCAGTACTAAGTGCAGCCAGTATCTATTTTCCATTGGTTTAGGGGCTATTTTTAAATTTTTTATATAAGAGAAAAAAATAATTGCCAGTTTCATACTTGGGGGGAATAACTCCCCTTAGAGTAAAAATAAGTCTCCACTCAAATGTGGGGTGTTCTGATCTGGAGTTTGACTCCTTGTACTCCCTTGCCAGCAAAGGGATACAAAGAAACAACTCATGTAAAGGAGTTACTAGCAAACTTAATCTTTAGAAAACGGGATACTCCTTGAGCATGTTCATTTGTGTTCTGCTTGAAGAAGGTGCCCTTCTGTAGAAGGTTACAGTAAGTGATCCCATCAGTACTCTTGATTCACTAAAACACAAGAAAAGTTCTAAGACACTAATACATAGCTGCAATGCAACTTTTCTCTTTAATGATTAATTACCAATATTGATGACAGACTGCGCAGAAAATAATTCAAAGAAACAAGGGAAGAAATACTCAGATTCACAGCTGAAATCATATGCTGAATCCGATTGTTATAAGTTCCAACTTTAGCTAAAAAGACAATATGGGCTGTATCACATCTAAAATTCAAAAGCAGGGTAGGTGGTTTTTAAACAATTTTTTTCAAATGGTTAAATGATCCCATTTTTCAAAAGTTCTACAAACCACTGCATTCTGTAATCTACTGTATATAAAATCAGGATGTGCTTTGTAACGCAGCATCAACTTGAAATCTGGGTCAAAGTGACTAGGATCCATACAAAAGGGAATTTTTAGTTTTTGTATGAGAGGTTTCATTTAATTCTTTTACTAGGGTAAAAAGTACAAAAGGATAGAATAAGTGCCACAGGCCTAAAGAGCTACTTTTTTTTTGAATGTACACCTGTCCCCACAGACACTGTTTTACTGCATGGCATTAAAATAAGTCATGGTAGCATAGGTAAAAGAATATGATTTGTTTAGGTACCAACTAGAAGAAAGACACATAGAACTCTTAGAATTCATAAAATGAAATGACCCTACACAAAACTAAAGATGCTATATTCACAGCATCTGAATGTGGTACACTGACTGGATTTAGAAACTGGGAAGAAAAACAAAACACAAGGAAACCCACATTATTTTTCTGCTTTTCAGACCTCGAGTGCTTTTTCCTGATTATACCCATAGGCAACACATACAGTTTAGATATCAACATTACTAATTTTCTCTTCTATTGCAGCTGTAATCTCTGATCCCAAACGTGTTCATCATAATGTCTTATTCAAGGGTCAAAGTGATGATTGCCCCCAATTTTAATAAGCCATGTTCTAGGTCTGTTTGTACTATTTTCCTTATGACATCATTAGGTATCATTTTGAAGAAAGGTCAGACGAACTGTCCTTTCTTCTGAAGTGGCAGAAATCCAATGGCTTTATTTCACATTTACCCACCAAAACAGACAGTAGGTTGTCACTACATAAAAGATGCAATACAGAATAATGACACAAAAACAATTCCTCTGTTGTTAGTGAGAAAGAGTAAAAATCTAAGAACAGGGAGTTACTATTTTCTGGGATCATCTACTGAAAGACAAGTATTATTTGACACTAAGTATTTGAGACATACCAATAAGGTTGGCAGGAACACATACTGATGCAAATGTAATTTACTGAACAAGTTAGGCAAACACCTAAGCATCCCAACCCCCTCCAGCAGAGCACAACCACGCTTCAAATGTCAATTTTAAAATTAAAAAGATAAGGTTAAAAACACAAGATCAATTTATGTAGTATATAATCACCCTCAGAAAGTACTGAAGATGTTTGTGTAGTTCTGTTGCACAGAGGGTTCTTTCCCTGAGGGCACATAAGGAGCTCTCAACTGTTAATAGGTCTCTATTTTGTAACAAAATAGCAATTTTAAAATCTTAAAAAAAAATACATTACCTTCAACATGGAAGATCTCACTATTAAATATCCATGAAACAGACAGACTGGTTTACATAACCTTTTTGGAATTACAAAAGGAAAAAAAAAAGAGCATTGGAAGCATTTCAAATGTAATAAGCTCATATTCATAGAAAGGTTCTGATATAAATTATATAACAATCAAGTTCCTGTAATATCCTAGGCTAATACATAATGTCAGAAATAAGTTAATGTAACATGGTTTAAAACTCTTGTTCCTATTCATTTCAGGTTATAGAGTGAAATAAATAAAATGTCTTTGTAGGGATGGGGACCACTGGCCATGGCAAAAGGTACAGTATTAACCAAATGAAATTAAGTCAAGGCTACTGTGCTGTTATGCTACAAACAAACATCTCCACACACTTAAGTATTAAATAAATGTGTAAGATCTTCCATACTGACACCAGAATATCAAAACTACCCCTTTGTTTCTCAGGTATTATTTACAACTTATCAGTCACCTTATGAGCATGTTCATTAAGACAGTTATCAAACACCAGTATTACTCATTCCAATCAAGAAATTTCAGGGAAATGTCAACCCTCCCACCCCTGGAAATGTGCACAAAACTTTTTATCAAAATCTTATCTGATACAATGCTGTGGGTTTTTTTGTAAAATAACTAAATAGCTCAGACGACCAATAACATGATCCTGTTTAAGCATCTTGCTAGCAGGAGAAGCCCTTACATACAGTACACCTGGTGAAAGATCAGCTTGGCTTAAAATATTCCAGTACAATTTTCAGAGTAAACAACTTCACAGAAGTTAATTAAAAAACAATAAAAGTCAAACTAATCTTAAAGAAATGGAGGAAAAACAAAAAAACAAACTATAGGTAATATTACCACCAGGAAGAAATGCCCAGCTTTTGTTTTCAAACGTTGACTGAAATTTAAGCTTCAAATACCACTCACAAATCTGAGACATGGCTGGCTAGACATACTGTATATTTTCAGATGCCAACTAAAAATATCAGTCACATTATGGCAGGGCAGAAATTATTCACGTTTTTAAGTATGGATAAATGTTAGCCAATGTTCTACTACTACATGGTTCAAAGTCTTATCAAAGTCAGAAAACATGGAAAATTAAACCCAATATGAAGTAAACAATAAACAATATGTAACTAAAACAATGCAATGAACACCTAAATTAATTTAAATTAAAGACCCAGCAATTCCATCTTGTTAATCAGTGCAAACGCTACATACAGGGTTTTCTCAAGAAAGCTGAAAGCACCTGATTCTTTTGCCAAGTCATCAGATTCAATAATGTACAGGCTTAAATCTGCATTTTAAAAAATTGCCATTACATTAGTGCATAATTTATCAAAACTGTAAAAACGATTCTGCATAACTTAGGAGAATTTAATATCTAGTACATCAGCTGAAAGACTTAGGCACTTGGTTATATTTTTAGTTAATTACTTCAACAAGTAGCCTTTGTATAAATATTAACAAAGCAGAAACTATCCTTGAAAAATGGAAAATTAAAAAAAATTAAATGCTACAGATAAAAGCACTGCACAACACTTCTACATATAATGCAGTAAAGCTAGTATATAACCTTGTAAAACTCTATGGTAAGAACATCTAACTTCACTCTTCAAAAACAAAAAAGAAAAGAAAAATACATGCAAAGCTCAATAAAGATAAATAAAGCATCTGGAATGAGATGGAAATTTCTCTCAGTGAAACATAAAATAAAAATAAATTAGTTAATTAATTAACTCTACTTTCACTAGATGTATCATTGTAGGATCCTGCTAGTTTAATAACTGAGTTGTTAATTTACTGTAGAAGCCATTTAAAATAGGAAATGGCTCAGTTACTGCACCGGATTGCTACAAACTCATAAAAAGCTGCTTGAAGCTTAAGTTAAATGTCCAAATTCCAATAATTTCTGGAAAGCGAACATTACCCTAGTAAAGTAAATTTTCTTTTTTTTTTTCATAATGCTAATGCAAGAGGGCTTGAAGTATCAAAGAGTCCACAGGAAATGGATGCCCCCAATAATATTTTTTTTAAAAAAAATATACAANTATATATATAAAAAGCTAGTGTAAATGCTTCCAAGGTGTGGTCACAAATTTGAAAGATGAGCCTCCTTTCAGCTGTTAACCATCTTCCCATTTGCAACAGGTTTTAAAAAGTCATTTTTATCTTCAGACATAACATGAGTTTTCAGGATGAGATTGCCAACATTGACAGATGTAGGGATGGGGAGGCAGCCTGCACTGCTAATAGACACTGGGAGTGGCTGGTTAAAGCAAGACGTTACCGGCAGAATTGTTTTTTGTTCCTCCCTATGAGAAAATAAATAATAGTGAAAGCAAATTAACTTTAAGTGCAAATATTTAAGAGTTACCATATATGCTCTCTAAAAGCTATTTCAAACTCTAAGAGCCCACAGAAAAAATCTATCTTCTTTATCAAGAAAAGTATTGAATGGGGGCTAGAGAGATGGCTCAGCAGATAGAGCATTACCTGCTATTCCAGAAGACCTGGGTTCAATTCCTAGCACCCAAAATGAAAGCTCATAAAGGTCTATAACTTGAATCCCAGGAGACACAATGCCCACTGTGGCCTCTGCAGGCACAAGGTTAGCACATGGTGCACAAACTAAATGCAGGCAAAATACCCAGACACACAAAAATTAATAAATAAAAATCAAAAATTTAAAATATAAGAAGTCACTAAAAAGATCCTATTTTCCAAATTTATGGTAAAAATTAAAATACTGACTAGATGACATATAAATTATCAAGCTTAAGACCAGGCCAAAATCTTTGGCAGTAATTAAACAAAATGGCAATATAATAGTCAAGAAAATCCTAACATGATTTTTAAGACAAGAAACACTTAACACTTTTTGTTTGCTCTAGATTTTATGATTTTTTTAAAAAAAGATTTATGTATACAGGTGCTTGTTTTCATGTATGGATGTGAACCACATGTGTGTACTGCCATTGGAGGTGTCAAGGTTCTCTGGAACAAGAATTACTGATGATTGTGAGTTACCATGTGAATGCTGGGAACAAAACCTGGGGCCTCTGCAAGAGCAGCAAGTGCTCCTAACTGCTGAGCCTTTTTCCAGTCCCTTATGGTTTGTTTCTGAGACAGGGTTTTGCTACGGATTCCATGATAGCCAAGAACATGTAAGTAGCTGATCCTGACTCTGCCTAACAAGTGCTGAAGTTACAGCTGGGTTAATCTAGGATTTAATTTCCCAATTACAAGTTTGGCCAAATTGAAGAAATATATTAGAGACTAGAGAACTTTCATCCCAACAAATAGCTAAGTTTTGGGTTATTAAAATAAACTACTTTACAAGTTCAAATTTCCCTAAAAATACAGACTGACCAAATCATTACTTTAATAAGGGTTCCCCCTAATAGTAAAAAGACAAAATTAATCTAACACTACATCTACTTCTCTAAATATTTATATTCTAAGGGTTCCCTCTAATAGTAAAAAGACAAAATTAATCTAACACTACATCTACTTCTCTAAATATTTATATCCTATAAAGGATCTGTCTAACACTCACAGAGTTACACGGTCTTCACCTAAACTCTGTCTCTTCTGCTTTACTGGGTCCTTCTGCTGTTGCTGGCCAGGATGGCCATTTTCCACTGCTGTTCCATTCAGCAACTGATCATTTTGAGAACTGATACCAAGTTGTATGTCCAGGATTTCCTAAGAAAATAAAAAGTTAATCTTTCAATATGACAGTATTTTATGTGTTTTAATTTACAACAGAACAAAGTCATCCAATTACCTAATTGTGGTACTTACTTCAATTTGTTCACTTTGTCCATCAGGTTCATCAGTGTCAAGTGCTGAAAGCTCTAACTCAATATCTCTATCGGGCTTTGTATCTACTGTGTCTTCTGTATAATCACTCTGTAAATAAGAAAAACACTAATTTTATACCTGCAGAACCTGAGGCCTCCTTTAAATTAAAATGGGAATCCTACAGATTTTAGCTAAAGATCAGAAGTCTGAGAACTATTATTTCTACTCTACATTTAAAAAAAAATCCATCTGGAAATAGAGACAGAGACCCACATTGGAGCACTAGACTGAGCTCCCAAGGTCCAGTTGAGGAGCAGAAGGAGGGAGAAAATGAACAAGGAAGTCAGGACCTCGAGGGGTGCGCCCACCCTCTGAGACAGTGTGCCTGAGCTAATGGGAGCTCACCAACTCCAGCTGGACTGGGACTGAACGAGCATGTGATCAAACCGGACTCTCTGAATATGGCTGACAATGGGGACTGACTGAGAAGCCAATTTATCTCTACTGCATGTCCTGGTTTTTTCGGATTCTAGTCTGTTTGGATGCTCACCTTCCTAGGCCTGGATGGGGATGGGGAGGAAAATGGGAGGAGGGAAGTAGAAATTTTGAATGGTATTATTTATAAAGCAATAAAAATTTTAAAATGTGCATATAAATAATTTCAGGCTGGAGAGATGGCTCAGCGGTTAAGAGCGCTGACTGCTCTTCCAGAGGTCCTGAGTTCAATTCCCAGTAACCTCGTGGTGGCTCACAACCACCTCTAATGAGATATGGTGTCCTCTTCTGGCCTACAGGCAGGATACTGCATAAATAAATAAATAAATAATATTTATTTATTTATTTATTTATTTAGAATAAATAAATGAATAAATAAATAAATCTTTAAAAAAGTAGCAAAAAGGAACAACAAACAAACCTTTAGTGAGGTAGAAAAAGAGCTCCCTGCAACAGCAAAGGAGAAGACTAAAAGATGAGGTTGCCCTAGAAAGCATTTTTCAAAGCTAGAAGTAAGATTCCCTTAAAAAAATAGAATATTGTAGCCTTCATATAACTTCTTTAAAGAAGTTTCTAATATTATAAAAAAAGATATTATAAAGATACTATTTTTGCATTTGAAATGTGGAAATAAAATTTTATAGTCTCTTCATATCTTTAACTAATAAATATGAATACTCAAGAAATTAGCCACTCAGTTTATCTTAAACATTTATGCTTTTTCAGTTTAATAGAACTTTCTTAAAGTTGTCCATTTAGAACAGGGTTATAGTGCAATAAACAGATTCACAAACTTTACTAAAATTTGAAGGACCTTTTAAACTTAATTATTAATAATTCTGTTTTGTTTTAATTTTGAAATTATAATGTAATTACATTTTTCCCTTCCCTTTCTTCTCTCTAAGGCCTCACATATTTGCCTTCCTTCTCTCCTTCAAATCTGTGGCCTCTTTTAAAATGATTTGTTACTGCATCTTCAAATGTACTTGCATATCCAAATATATTTCTAAATATAAAAAAAGTAATCCATCATACCTTTGAAAAATTCACTAAGAAATAGTAAGTACATCTCAATACACAGTTACAGAAAGCAAATACATTAATATGAAGCCAAGATATTCAGTTTTCTTACCTCTCCATTTCTCAGTTCTTTGCTTAGAAGATTTAAAGTAAGATGTCGGCCTTCATCCAGGGAATTCCACTTCTGTTGCATGGCCAGAGCATTAGCTTCCCTCTGAAGAAGTAATGAGTTACTCTTGGCCTCCATGAAGAGAGAGAAAAACATAAACTTAGCTTTCAATTATTATTTACTTTTTAAAAATCAAAGCTAAATAAATAGAGCCTACCTGCTGAAGTTCAATGCTCAAAAGGTCTCCAGTACTGGAATGCTTTCTATGACCAGATAAATCAGTAACAATGAATCTGTCCCTTTAAAAGGAAATATGTTTATTGTAGTAAAATAAGATATAAAGCAACTAAAGCATTAATGACTATATGTTCTTTGTAACTATCAACACTGAATATGTTTTAGTCATCATTCCAAATAGCTGTGTATCTACTGTGGCTTATTCCATGGAAAACTAGTAGTGATACACACACACACACACACACGGATGTAAATTTTTTTTTGATTTTTCAAGACAGGATTTCTCTGTGAAACAGTCCTTACTGTTCTGAAACTCGCTCTGTAGACCTGTAGCTGGCCGCAAACTCACAGAGATCTATCTGCTTCTGCCTTCTGAGTGCTGGGATTAAAGGTGTGTGCCGACATCGCTCGGCTGGTTTCTATATTTTAAGGTGCATATAGTTTGAAAGTAAAGCATCGTAAGGAAATGAGAGCAAAGTTACCGATCAATATAATGTGCTGATGATGTGGCCTCATTTCCATATGAACTCCACCTTGAATCAACAGCATTGACATAAGGGACATAATCTGTAGGAAACAAAAAGAAACAATTATTAAAAACACAGAAAATAAGCCAGACAAGGTAGTGCACATCTGCAATACCAGCACTCAGGAGAATGAGGCAAGAAGACTGCCACAAGTTTGAGGCCATGAGACCATGCCTCAAAAATAAATAAATAAAAAGACAAAGAAAAATTTAAAAATCAGTATAAAAGTACAAATATACGTCTAAATGGCTGTGGTTTTTTTTTTCCCTGCTAGCCAAAGGATTAGTTTAAAACACTTCATTCTCAGTTTTAGATGGTTAGATGAAATGCTTTCTGATCTATCTCACAGGTTAGGAATAAAAGTACATGGTATAAATTCTCTGGTATTACTAAAATGGATCACCTGATACACTGATGGGCTTAGTAGTACTTCCTTGGGAAGCAGTTGCCTGGACGGGATCTGTTGTATGGTAACCTGTTCGGGAGGATCGGGAAATTGCACCCCATTTTGAGATAATGGGTCCATCACTAAAGGGAATAATTGGGTCTTCTTCTTTTGTCCTTCTCTGAGTTTCAAATAAATGAACTCTTCTCTTAACATCCCCACTGTCCAGGTCCTGCACAAATCAAAGAATATCAATCAAAGGTCATTACTGTAGCTAAAATATATTCTTAGAAGACACATGATTAGTTTTTTTCTGGTCAAATTTATACTAACTGTGGATCTAAATGGTATGTAACAACCATATTAAACTACTAAGTTATGGTTAAATAATTGAAACATTCCATGAAATTTGTTTTGTTAAAATTTTATCCTGCTATTTACACTTAAGTTATACAGTCAGAATATAATAAAGTCTTCATTTTAAAACTTAAAACATTAGCATTATCTTCCCTACCTCCAAAACCCCCTTTTACCCAGTCAAGCAAAATCATACCATTAGCACAGCATTTGAATTAGCAATTACGTCTTTGGGCTCTGAATCAATGGCATTTATACAAGAGCCTATGGTGCCACAAGACCAGGGAGAATAATGGGAAAGATGGTCTTCCTCAAATTTTGTGCCACTCACACTCTCAGAGAACTGATTAAAAAAGAAGGGGGGAAAAAGGCAAATTAGTATGAGATCTAACTTTACAAGTTTGTAACTAATACTGCATAACTATTATACAATTAAAGGACCATACAGTTAATAACTGAACTCTTTCCAGAACTTATGTAACAGCTGGGCATGCTGCCTCACTTCCATAATAAGTATAATATGGTGACCTAAGGAAGGACTGTATAGAGTTCAAGGTGAACGTGAGCTATATTGGGTTCCACATCAGCCTGGTTGTGTGGAACAGAACCTTTTTCTCAAAAGGAATAAAGCAAACAAATAATAAATCAGCTCTAAGCGATAATATTCATATAACAGAAAATAGCACACCTTCTTTTCCTTTGTCTTGTAAGTTATTTATTCTTTCATTTTTGTCCTATTAAGCGATTTTTAAAAATTTTTAAAAACACATTCAAATTTCGTTTTAATTATTTATTTATTTAGTGCTTATGTACGCAGGTGCCATTAGGTGTGAGAAGCCAAAAGACAACTTTGTGGGAGTTGGTTCTCTCCCTCCACCATGTGGGTCCCAGGAATCAGACTAAAGGTATCAGGTTCTACAGCAAGTAGCCCTACCTACTAAAGCTTACTGCCTCAGCCCTTTAAGTGTTCTTACAAAACTCCTGACCAATAACACCAAAACCAATTAATAATAACACACTAAAATGGTATGTGATGCTAGCAAAAAAAAAAAAAGAGGAAAAATAAAAAAAAAACAGATCATGGTCCATGTCTTAAAGCAGTCTATAATTCTCTTGAGGAAAAAAGATAATGTAGCAAATAAAGGAACATCATAAGTTATGCAGTGTTAACTAACAAAAGGAATTCAAAGGCAGCTCTGAAGCTAGAAAGGGAAAGAAGAGATGTGAAAGGAAATGTAATATACTATAATACTATTGCCAGGACACTAAAGTTTTAACAATCATAAAATCTACTTAAATAATTATAGAGACCGGGAAACTGAGGAACAGAAAAGTTAAACATGAGTAATGCTATTTGCCAATACCTGATCTGAATTGCAAAGAAATACTTATTTCTTAAAGTATATTGTATAAAAAAGTGAAACTATGGGCCAGATAGTGTTGACACACGCCTTTAATCCCAGCACTCAGGAGGCAGAGGCAAGTGGATCTCCAAATCTGAGGCCAACCTGGTCTACAGAGCTAGTTCCAGGACAACCAGGGCAACACAGAGAAACCCCATCTCCAAAAAACAAGAAAAAGAAGAAAAAAAAGGGGAAAATCATTCTATAATATTGACATCTTTAACATCATTGCCAAGCTGTTTACTTATTTTGAGGCAGTCTCAGTTTGGTGAGATGAATATGAATAGGTTAAAAAGTAGCATTTTTATAAAATATTCCTGAACAGAAATATTTATCTAACTTGAGTGTACAGCTCACATTTGCAGATCCAGCACTAGGGAGGCTGATTCAGGGGAATTGCTGAGTCCTGGGCTATCTAGTGAAACACTGTCTCAACAATCAAATTAGGGAATGGAGAAATGGCTCAGCAGAGTATCTGCTCCTATTCCAGAGTACATGAGCTTGGTTCCCAGCACTCACACTGATCAGTTAGTAACGTCCTTTAACTCCTGTTCCAGAAAATCCAATGCCCTCTTGCCTCTATGGGCATCTATACAGGTGGTATAAACTCAGACAGACAAACACACATACAGATTTTAAAAAGTAAATTAAAAAATAAAAAACAAGACAAAACTCAACAAATTTAATTAAAAATGAATGTGTATGTATAGCTGGGACTATGCCAAAATAATCTAATGGTAAGAAGCACAAATGAACTAAATTTGGCCAAGTTGACAATTTGGAAGTGATATAATTATATGTAATTATTATGAGTCTTTTTTTTTGTATGTCTGAAACTTTTCATAACAAAAAGGTATAAAAACTTTTTTTGTTTGTTTGTACCAGAAACCTGAGGAAAAAAATAAACAAAAGAGTATGCAAAGAAATTCTCTCATCAGGCAGTGGTAGCGCACACTTATAATCCAGCACTTGAAAGGCAGAGGCAGGCAGATCTGTGAGTTTGAGGTCAGTCTGGTCTAAAGAGCAAGTTCTAAGACATCCAGAGAAGTTACACAGAGATACACTATTTTGACAAACAAAAAGAAAAAAAACAAAAGATTTTTCCTCTAATATACCATATTTAGAGAAATAACACACACACACACAAAACATACAATAAAAAAGGCAGATAGACTAGAAATCATCCTGTCATAGACTTGTTTTGTAATAACTAACAAGAATAATTAACAAGGACATAAATAGGAGAAATAATACAGCAGGCCATTTCTGTACTTCTTGTGAAACAGAAAAAAAAAAAAAAAACAAAAAACCAGGATTCAAACTCTAAGCTATGTATAAACTGAAAGATCTTGGACAAATTATTTAAGTTCCCTGGGTTAAAACCTATAAAACGCAGATAATACATGCCCTATAAGGTTTTCATGAGAATTAAATAAAACAGCATTTTTTAAGTAGTTACTAGGTAAATGATAGGTATATTTTTATTCTGAATCTTACACCAATCAGGAATTAGCATAAAGTTCAGTGGTAGGGGATGTACAAGGTTTGGACCTAGCCCAAAACTAAAAAAGCCAAGAAACATAACAATAAAAATATGAAGTATTAAGTCTACTACTGCAATAATCTTGAAATCCTGGTAAAGGACCCTTATGTTGAGAATCTCCTCCCCTAGCCATATTTTACATGCTGTTTACTGAGCTAATTTTTTGTTTTTGTTTTTTGAGACAGGGTTTCTCTGTGGCTTTTGGAGTCTGTCCTGGAACTAGCTCTTGTAGACCAGGCTGGCCTCAAACTCACAGAAATCTGCCTGCCTCTGCCTCCCGAGTGCTGGGATTAAAGGTTTGCGCCACCACTGCCCGGCTACTGAACTAAATTTAACTTCATACAAAACCATTCCAAAATATACAAACCAGTTAACCATAGTTTAAAGTCATCTGTTTGAATATCAGTGATTACTAAGTGGTTAAAACCTTTCTTACATCTGTTCGGAAGTCTACACTGAATAGAGGAGAAGGTGGTGTTGGTGACTGTGTTGCCACAGGAAGAGTTGAAGAGACAGGTGCTTTCTGGGTATGGTACTGTGACCACTGATCTGGCTTTCTTCTTATCTGTTCCTCACAACTGGTCTTCAAATGACTACAAGGCTCCTAAAAAGGATAAAAGAAAAAAAATCTTGGTCACCTGTAGAGTGGTTTCTATTGTTGGGATGTGCACATGCACAAAGAACAGAGAAACTGCCTCAGAACCCTAGTGTTCTCTCCACATCTCAAACAGTTCAACTGATGTCAAGGAAAATGTGAGCACTCATTTATCTACTTTACAAGTCATTTGTATATATGTGAAGCTACTGAAAAGAGGCCTTGTCCTTCTATCTTCAGGACTGTTTTTAAACTTCTGCATCTGTTCCGTTCCTAACTGAACACAATACTTTTTTCTCCTTTTTTTTTTTGTTTTGTTTTGTTTTGTTTGTTCGAGACAGGGTTTCTCTGAAATAGTCCTGCTGTCCTGGAACTCACTATGTAATCCAGGATGGCCTTGAACTCTCAAAAATCCGCCTGTATCTACCCCCTAAGTGCTGGGATTAAAGGCGTGATCCACCACCACCACCACCTGGCAACGTAACACTTTTTTGAATACTATCAAGTCTAGTTCTAAGAGTTTTGATTTCTTTTAAACTAATTCTCACAACAGTCTTATAAGTAGGTATTACTCTTACTTCCATTAAACAGATGAAAAAGCACAAAACGAACAACAACAACAAAAAAAGCCAAGCCATACAAACGTCAAACAATTTCTCTAAATCACAGTTAGTGAGAATCTATCTGGTTTAACTCAAGACACAAGATCTCAACTAACACACGACAGTAATTTTTTTTATGTTCAACATCATTTACCCTTGGTAAAGGCACAGTCGTCCTTGGCTCATTTGGTGGCTGACAAGCCACTGAATAATATCCATCTAATGAATTATATCTTTCCCGTAAAGATGTCTGATAGACAGATGAGTGCATCACATCCATTGGAGGTAAAGAATTGCTTCTAATAATGTCATCTCGTTGGTACAAAGCTGGGCGCCAGATGCGCCTGCTGTCATACACAGGAGCATACATTCCAGAAGGTACTGGAGGAACTGGTCCGTACTGCTGCGGAGGAGGAGGCTGGTAAGGAGAAGAATTCATTCGGTCTCGAGGGGAAAATGTACTGTAATGATCAGCATATGGCATGGAAGCAGGTGGGAGGGAGGACTCTGGAACATTATTGGACCTCACAAAGCGAGGAACACAAGGAGTCACACCAGCTGGTACCGTTGGAGGTGGTGGGTAGTATCCTTGAAAATTGGAAAGAGGAATATTCAATGTAACATCTTAGTAAAAAAGAACATTTTATAATGTTTCAAGTCTAAATCTGCCCTGATTGTGGGAAAATATAATCAACTTTGATCTCTACCTTCATATAGAAACTGCATTATTGTCAAGATACCATTATAGTAATATCAACATTCAACAATGTTAAAACTACACGGAGCTTTTGCCAGATAGCAGACTGATTCTTGTTTAATGAATCTTTTCCTTTTCCTTCCTTTTTTTCCCTTCCTTCCTCCCTCCCTCCTTCCTTCTTCTTTTTAGGTTTTAAAAGACAGGATTTCTCTGTACCCTGGCTGTTCTGGAACTTGCTTTGTAGAACAGGCTAGCCTCAAACTCACTGAGCTCCCTTTGTCTGCCTCCCCAGTGCTGGGATTAAAGATGTGCAACACCACTGCCCAGCCTGTTAAATGAATCTTTTCCATCTTTTCCATGAGGTTTCTAAATAAGTAATTAGTTATATCACTGGCTCTTATTAAGCATTTGGATGCAGAGGTTAAAAATCTCTTTCCTTTCTTTCTTTTCTTTTTTTTTTTT
>LOEQ01001485.1:231269-246322 GCA_001685075.1 Bramus lutescens | reverse complement strand
GAGACTGGCTGCCCTGGAACTGGAACTCACTCTAGACTAGGTTGGCCTCAAACTCATAGAGATCCGCCTGCTTCTGCGTTCCCAGTGCTGGGATTAAAGGCGTAAGATACTCCCACCTTAAAGATCTCTTTCAGAATTTGTTATTCATTTTTTTTTCCAAATTGTACAAAAAATAGATGTGATGGCACTCTCCTTTTATCCCAGCATCTGTGAAGCAGAAGCAGGTGGATCTCTGAGTTTGAGGCCAGCTTGGTCTAAGAGTTTCAACCAACCTGGGCTACATATATGGTGATCCTGCCTCGAAAATAAATAAAAATTAAAAAGTAGGGTTGTAGAGATGGCTCAGTGAATAAAAGCACTTGCTGTTCTTGCAGAGCACCTGGTTCAGCGTCCAGCAACCACAAAGCAGTTCACAACCATTAGTAACCCCAGTTCCATGTATATACACATGCGGACAAACACTCATATATATAAAAGTAAAAATGTCTTAATGAAACATTACATTTTATATACTATTTCATTGAGGTCATTTTTTACAAAAGACCTAGTATCTAGGTAGAAAAGAATGAAGCAGACTCTTATCTTTAACTAGTTATAAAAATTAATTCTGTAGAGAGTAAAGATTTCTATATATTACCTGGAACTATAAACCTTTTAGAAGAAATCATGAGAAATGCTTCAAGGTACTAGAACAAGCAAGATTATTTTGTTTTTTGGAAAAGACCCCAAAAGTAAAAAAGACAAAACAGGAAAGTGAAACTTTCTATCAAATAATAAAACTTCTCATAGGATTAAAAAAAAAATCAGACTCTACAGCAACCTACAGAATGGGAAACAATATTTGCAAGCTACATATATGACAAATGCAATAAAAAACCAAAGCAACCTGATAAATATAAACAGTATATTTAAATAAACATTTGATAAAAGAAGATATCCAAATGATCAACTAGTAAAATACAAATGTTTAACACCAGGAATATTTTGGAATATACAAAAAAAAAGAAAAGAAATATTACCTTACTCCAGTACAAATGGCTATTATTTAAAAAAAAAAAAAAGAAAAGAAAAAAGAAAGCCAGGATAGCAATTAAGAGCATGTAGACCAAAACTCAGCTTGAGTTCACCTCCCAAATCCACATGCTGGAAATAGAGAACTGACTCTGACTACCATATGTGCACTGCTGCACCAATGTTCCCTTTTTATCACACCACCCCCACATATACAGAAAAGACCAAAGATACCAAGTATTGACAAGGATATATAACAATACAAATACCTGTATTAGTGGGAATGTAGAAAACATATGCACCTAGGTATATGAATGGAGCAAATATTAGTGCAATTGTAATGCAAAAGAAAATGAATAACAGCCTTTGCTGGTTGGTTTGTCTATTTTGAAACGGTCTCCTGTAGTACAAGTTGACCTTGAGCTCACTGTGTAGCTAAGGCTGGCTCGACTTCTGATTCTCCTTGACACCGTCTACCAAATGACAAAATTACTAACTAGAAGCAAAGATTTCCTAGGACAGAAGAAAATTTATGGGTCATGCAGTAGTATTAATCTGTTAATTTAGATAGCCTAGACACTCTATTTAGGATAATAAATAATTATATTGGCTTCTTTGTTCTTAGAATCGACTAAAATTACTTACCTGTTTGTGGGTATTGTGGGACTTCAAAGGGTATCTGAGTCCTTGGGTCTTGAAAATACTGAATGCTTTCAGAATGCTGAGGATATACTGGAACTCTAGTTAGAAATGGGCTGGATTTGGGAGGCACAGAGCTTAACTCTGTTCCAAAATTAGAGGGCCCAGCGGAGGTAGCTGCTGCATTACTTACAGGAGTCTTCGGAGGAGAACCAATTTTACTGGAGAAAGAATTGAACAAAGAGGAAAGGATAACTATGATCACTAATTTTCCTAAGAAAAATGTCTAATAAAATTGTAAGGCAAAATTATCAATAGAAAACATGTCAGGTATTTTGACAGGGGCAAATATTTTTGGCAAGAAATTTCACTGCCTCCTCAAACTGTAATTCACAAGCCCATATAGTTTAATAGTTCTCATGTTCTGATGAGGCTAACAGGATATAAAAACAAACTCCAGGCACTAAAGTGGCTTTTCACCTGACTTTGATTCACTCTTTAAAGATTTTTCCTATTGGGAAAAAAAAAATCAAAAAACAAATCCTGCTCAGTGAGTTTAAAAAATAAACAATAAAAAGTCTATTAGTAGAAGTCTTCGGGGTAAAGAAGACAGAAACAGTAAAAAAATTTGATTAGCTAAAATGTAATTTAAGAAAAGTCCATTTTTGTCTATTTTGTTAACTCTATGTATGTGACATCTAGAAAACAGCTCCTGGCTTGGAGCAGGCACTCAATAAACATTTGCTTGAAAAATAAAATATATCCTAGCACAAAGTGAGTACTTATTATTTGTTGGGTGATGTAATGCCAATTAATTTTTTGTTTTAATTTAAAAGGAATTTCTTGGTTGTATAAGCAAGTAATTAGCCCCAAAGAACATTATCATAACATTCTTGTTCCCTTTCAAAAGCTTTAAAAACTCTGTAGGCAACACTGCACACAACCTGAATCCCAGCGCTTGGATGCAGAGGCAGGTGGAGGCCTGGGTTTGAGTTCCAGGATAGCCAAGGGCACACAAAGAAAAACCCTGCCCCCCCCAAAAAAAAAGAAAGGAAAAAAGAAAAGAAAAAAAAGCTCTAAAATCCCTACAAAGAGCTTTAAATATGTAGGAATTCAATGGATTACAACCCAATTACATTAAGAAGCTTTTTTCCAGCCAGGCAGTGGTGCCACATGACTTTAATTCCAACATTCAAGAGGCTTCGCACACACCTCTCCCAGAAGAATTAAGCACACATATTCCTGTGTTCCAATAATACACAACCATTCAAAGTGTATCATATAGAACTGTTTATATATCTAACACCCAAACTACACTAGAGACTCTTAGAGGATGGGGTTTATCTGACTCATTTTCTTAAGGACATCAGTTGGTCTCATGTTTGGCATGTATTAGGCAATCCATATATTTAAATGAATAAGCAGTTTAATTACATCTTAAGATTTTTATTGTGTCTTATTTACTGATGTGTGCATGTGTACACACACAGAGAAGAAGAGACTGTAGTACATTCTCTCCTTACAATATTGTAGGTCCTGGGATTGAATGCCAGTTGTCAGGCTTGGCAGCAGGTGCATTTCCCTTGTAATCATCTTGCTATACATCTTACAAATACATTTCCTTTTATACCTAATCGCTTATTTTGTGTGCTTGTGTATATTCATTGGCATGCACCTGCAAAACAATACATATGAAGAACAGGATGGTAACTTTTGGGAGTCTCTCTCTCCTTCCACCATATGGCGTCAGTCACCAAATGGCGTCAGTGGACTGAACTTAGACAGCAAGAACCTTTATTAACACACTGAATTACTTCACCAGCTCTGTCCATTTCTTAAGTGGTAGAGCAGGTGCCTAAAATAAAGAAAGACCCAGGCTTGATTCCCAGACCAAAGGAAAAAAAGAAAGCTAAGAACTAAAACTGTAATTCATGGTTTTAAGGTATGTATTATCACTTGTATCAATAAATCAAGATTTATACCAATACTGGCTTTTGACATAATATTTCCAACTATCTAAATAGAAGTCTGCACCCATTAACAGTCACTCCCTATGTCCATCCTAAACCCCAGCAGTGACTACTGATTGTCTTTCTCTCACTACAGATTTGCCCTTTTTTGGGGACAATTTTATTAAACTGAATTGCAAATAGCATTTTGAACCTGGATTCTTTCAAGTCACCATTTTTTTCTCTCTTTTGGAAGTGGATATTAAAAGTGGGGCTTGTGCATGTTGGCATGCATGCCAATGACTAACCTATATATCTGAGGAGGGGGTTTGACAAGGACTTACTAATTTATTCAAGCTGGCCTTGAATTTCCTCTGTATCCGAGGCTGGCCTTGATCTTTGGATACTAATAACTCAATCTACTAAGTTCCTAAGACTATAGACCTGCACCATCAGGCCTGGTATAGCATATTTCCAAGGTTGATAACACGTGACACATAGTGATTTTTCATGGCAGAATAACATGTTACCTTACCATAATCTTCAGCATTCTATCTTTTAAACATGTAGCATAACGTTTTCATAGCATCATAACAGTCGACTTATGTAACCTTATTTTAAGTATCCGTCAGTTAACATAAACCTTCAGATACATAAATGAGTATCTGGTGCTAGGGATCAAATCTAGGGCATTGTACATGCAAGCAAGCACTCTACCATTGAGCTATAACTCCAGCAATTCACCCAGCATACTGTCAACATCAAGGCTCTGGGCTGGAGAAACTAGGATGTGAGTTACATTGCCAGCTGCTAGAATGGGAAGCCGGGAAAGGACAGATTTGAAACAGCCTTTGGAGTTGTTTGTTTTTAGAACTGTTAAACTATCAGAGTCACAAGCAGAGCGGGGCATGCCTGCAATCCCAGTACTCAGGAGGCTGAAGCAGGAGAATCATGAGGTTTTCTGCTTGTTTTTATTGTTTTACTTGCTAGAAGTTGAAACCTGCACTGTATGCATATTAGGCAAGTGCTCTACCACTGAGCTTGTATCACTAGCCCAGGAGCTTGAGTTTTAGACCAACCTGGGCTAAAAACAAAACAAACAGAAAATGAGAGTTAATTGGACCTTTGTAGCAAGATGGTGAAATATTTGGTTCAAAAAAAAAAAAATCCAATGGGGAAGAAAAACCTTCAAATTTCTTTGTATTTAGTTTATTACATGAATAACTGCATAATTTTCCAACTAATTATTGTACCTCAGGATGAAAAAATGAGGTCATTTCTAAAAAGGAGAAATAAACCCACCATTTTCATCCAATACCTACTTCTCAGATACAGACTCTGCAGAGGGCCCAGCAGGATTCTGTCCATTAGTGCCAACTTTCCCGACTTTCTTCACAGTCTCCAGAGTTCTCAGAGCACTTTCAGTGCTTCGTGGGATTAGCTGGGAAACACTGTTTTCTGCATTTGAAATTCCATTTGTACTTGGAAGAATTTTCCCAGATGTTTCAGTACTTCCTATGACCGAAATGCCATTTCCGGCTGTGGTTGTAACAGTGCTGTTCATAGCAACTTTATTCAGAAGAGGGAATGTTCTTACAGTTGCACTCATCTTTTTGTTCCTTAATCGGTACCTGTTTAAAAATAATCAACATATTTGTAATACTGTTCCCAATTTTAATCTCAAAAGTACAAAAGAAAATATTTCTTAAAAAGGAAACAGCTTTGAAGAGTTTCTTCAGCTAAATAACAAATACTCTACAAGCCACATATGCATGTAACATACATGCATACACACAAATAATTAACACAGCAAGCAAGTACACAAATATTTGAAGCTTTATGAAGGAGTGGAGTTTGAAAATCATCTATTTTTATGTGGTATCAAAAAGCACCAAATTCTGAAAGTAACAGAACAGGAAAATAATCAAGAGTTGAATGCATTCTCTGCTGTTATTAAATTATATAAGCAGAGTGTAATTATAAAGAAATAGTAAAAACTCAAACTCATTTTTGAACTTTACACCAAAACATAGAAATTTTATATTATTCCTAAATGAATTTATGTCCAAAGAAAAGAGTATTTAGATCACAGATTTTTCTGATATTAATTTATTTATGAAGACTGGATATAATGTAATACACAACAATATGATCTTGTAGTGCATATAAAAATACTTATAGCTGGGCAGTAGTGTGCACACCTTTAATCCCAGCACTCGGAAGGCAGAGAGAGACAGAAGGATCTCCTTGATTTTGAGGTCAGCCTGGTCTACAAAGTGAGTGCCAAGACAGGCTCCTAAGCTACAGAGAAACCCTATCTTGAAAAAAAAAAAAAAAAACTAAAGAAAAAAAATTTTCTATTTGTATATTTCATTCTGGAACTAGAAAGATGGCTGGAGGGTTAAAGATCAGATCACTGGCTGCTTTTTCAAAGGACCTAGGTTTATTTCTCAGGACCCAATGGCAGCTGGCAACTGTAACTCCAGTTCCTGGAGATCTAAGGCCCTCTTCTGGCCCGTGCAGATACTGCATGCATGTAGTACACAGCATACATGCAAACAAACACCTTAATACCTAAAATCATTATTTAAATTTTTTTAAAATTCTCATTATTACACTGTTTTAGTCCTGGGGTCCTTACTTCCTATATTATATATATAATTAGAATAAAACAAAATCAATAAAGGATGAGTGCCCAGAGATAAGACTAGATAATGAAGGAATAAAATAAAACAGCAAAAACAAAAAGCAGAGAGTCAACAACCCTTATAGTGAGTGACTAATTCACATACCATTATAGACAAGGGGTTGGTGGCCCAAGAACTGTTTCTTAAGGAAAAGGAGAATGAGTAGACTTATACTACAGAAAGCAAACTGTTACCATCAAGAGGTAAGGAATTCCTGTTTTCTTCAGTATGTTCTCTGAAATGTCTTCATTCTATTCTTCAAAGTTCTTAAAGAAAACTGCCAGTTACTCCTTGCTTTCCAACTTCAAAAGTCAAGTACATATCCTCTATCTTTAAAATGTGTATCTGTCTGAGTGTATTGCACGCACAAGTATGTGCACTCATGTCTCAGCTATGATATTAGGCAGCAGGCCTGAGCCATACTCTATCACTTCCAACCCTTCTTGAAGCTGGGGTACAGGCAGTTGTGGGAATACCTAGCTTGTTACACTGGTGCTGAGCTCCAAACACAGGTCCTCATGATTATATGAGTGCTTTTAACCAATAATCCATCTTTCCAGCCCTGTAAGTCCACATTCTTAAGATTGTTCAAATAAGCAATAAAATTTTGTTTCCCTCTAAAAAGAGGGAAAAGTAAAACCATAATAAAATGTGTCGAATCAGTGAAGAGAAGGTGTATGCACTGGTCTCCTGGTTACTAAAGCCATGGACTTACAAACTAACTCTCACATTTGAAACAGACAATTCTTTTTAAGCCACTGATGAGCACCTTCAAGTACTGCCTCTCTCATTTTACACTCTACTACCAGAAACTACCACCTCCCTTTTAAGTACCTTTGACTCTCTAGCCATAGGATGTATAGGAAATGGTCTCCCTTACAGAATTTATCTGACAAAATTCGGCTCAATTACTCTGTAATTATTCACAAACAACTAGCTAAATGTGTGTGTGTGGGGGGGTACAATCACACTGTAAAGACCTTCAAAATTTGAATATTTAAAATTACTAAGCAATTCACTGATGTACGTCTTTCCTAACTTTACTTTCTCATCTTTAACATTCTGTTTCTTTCCACAGCTCCCCCAACCTGACAATACTGCATCCTTGTTAATAGAGAAAATATGACATAAAAGAACTATCACTAATTCCACTAGCTTCCTGTACCTATAGCAGTATATTCTTTATAAGACAAAGAGCAGAGTTCCTAAAGTGAATTTACCTGTGCTCGATGCCTCAAGCCTATCTGCTTTCTCAAAGACTTCACTCCTCTAAGTATTTTTTATTTCTCTTTTGTACTGTAACTTCAGGCAGGTGACTGTTTAAATGTCACATCCTCTGATAACTGAGGTCTGCATGCATACAAATACAGGGACATGGACCTTCACAAACATACAAATATGTACATAAACATAATAATTACATATACACACACAAGTCTCAGTGAGGCAGCAACATATAATTTTTAAAGAACAATCTGATACAATTAAGAGATTTTTTTTTCTAACCTTTTTATGACCCCTTTTTGTTTTTTTGAAGAGCAATACAAAAAAAATGAGGCTAACTGGAAATATGAAACAAACTGTAGATTATCTGCTCCTTCACTGGAAACACTGACAAGATAAAAATGAACAACCCAAGTGATAAATGGTGTCCAATGAAAATATACAGGTAAATGAATAATTAAGAAAAAGCAAGTTTATAATTATTAGTGACAGTAACCATGTAAAGAACACTACTATGATTTCAATGTGTTCTTCTAAGTTCAAGGTTGGAATCTTAATCCTTAATGAATTAAGAAATGAGATCCCCCCCAAATGATTTAGTCATGAGAGCCAATGTGGCAGACGCATTTTCTCTTCTCAAATGACTCCAGTTTGTGTGAAATTAAAAAAAATCTGAGTAGGACAATGGCTTTATGCCATTACCATGAGAATGGGCTCCTAATAAAAGGGGGAGGGTTCAGTCCCATTTTCTATTTTTTCTCTTTCATGCATATTTTTTTCTTCCCTTCTATCTTCTACCTAGGATGATGCTATACGAAGGCTCTCATCAGATTTGGCCCTTCATTCTTAGACTTCCCAATCTATAGAACAGTAAAGCAAATACACGAAGCGGTAGTGGTGCACATCTTTAATCCCAGCACTCTGGAGGCAGAGGCAGGTGGATCTCTGTGAGTTTGAGGCCAGCCTGGTCTCCATGAGTGAGTTCCAGGACTGGATCCACAGCTACTGAGAAACCCTGTCTTGAAAAACCAAGAATAGAACAACAACAACAACAATAACAATAAAAGAATAAACCAAATACATTTTCTACGCTATAAGGTATCTATTGGGGTTTCTGGTATAGCAGAAGCAAACAAACTAACACAAGTGATTTGTCAGCATGCTGACAAAAGAAGCCAGTACTGCTCAGGCAAGTCAGGGACACCTACAGAGATGACAACTGAGACTTACATAGATCTAATCTACATGGAAAGCAGAAAGTAGAAAAAGACAAGATCTCATGAGTAAACTGGGAGCATGGGGACCTTGGGGGAGGATTGAAGGGGGGAGGGGCATGGAGGGGAGGAGAGCAGAGAAAAATGTAGAGCTCAATAAATATCAATAAAAAACGTACATATAAAAAAAGAAATGCAGGAAGATTGCTGACAAAGGAGATTTCCAAACCATGCCCTGCATAACTAGTTTAATAGGCAGAATCCAATAGAAAAAAGACAAGGGGGACATCAGGAGACAATTAGCTCATCGTGTATAAAATGTCTACAAACAAAATATAGATGCATACTAAGAGATGGTAAAATACCAGTTACTTAACAGAAAGCCTAGATCACTTTGGGGGTGAGTTTTGATGAAAACTCTTTTATATTTATTTTAGGGTCCAAAGTAAATAGACAAAGAAGTAGTAACTGTCAGGTCTCAAACCCAGGACAAATGGCTAACTGTGGTGCCTATTTAATATATCAAAGCAGACCTAATGGCCAGGCTCTACCAGCAGCCCTCAGTCTCAGTCCCTACCTTATGGTGGCATACCCTTCTCTATGTAATCCAGCCATTTTTGTTATCCAGCGCTTTTGGTCTACCCTTTACCCTCCTGGCCTCTTGGTCTCCTGCCCTGACTGTCCTCAAGTGGCCCAGCTTGTTTGCTCTGGTCTCTCCCAGATGTCCTTGCCTTTGGCTATGCTCTCCTTTTTATCAACAACGCACATTCTCCATCAAACCTACCTACATTTGATATCTTTTATATTTCTTTTTTGTTTCACTCAGTAACTTACAGGAAAATATTAAAAAATGTAAAAATGTTAAAAGAGTAAAAGTCAGAAAAAATTCTACATTTTCTGTGAGATTTTGCTGATATGTTCAACTGAACCTGAGCAAATAAGATAAAGGAAATAGTACTTTCATTCTACACAAGTGAAAGAAACAGGGATTCCAGTTATTTAAGTTTCTAAATATGACATTTTCCCCTCAAATATGACCTTTTAATGCTAATCTATTCCTAGTTCAATCTTCTCATGGGTTAAAAAAAATGGGCTACTTTGCAATTCACATTTACTTGCATCTCTGAAACATCACAAAAGTTAACACTGCATACAGCACTCCCTCAATGACCCTACATGAAAGACGTTTCTCCAGACTTACTTTTCAAGTTCTTCCTGAGAATGGGCAAATGTACAATTTGTTCCTCGTGGACAACCCCCTTGTTGTCGCAAATCTCGGCACATGCTAGTTTTGTACTTGCTGTTTGGCTGAGGCTATACCAATAAGCATTTAGCAAATGGAAGAGAGAAGATATCAGTTACTACTCACTCTCTGGACTCCAGAACTTAATGATTATACCACCCTTAAGACTTTTTTGCATCAGAGAAGGAACTCTAATGCCAAAACAAGTTCTACCCCATCATTTCCCATTGTGAGAGTGAGTGACACCCCTGAAGGGACCCTTTAGACCTTCTTTCCAAAGGTTAGCTGAAATTGATTCAAATATACATCTATTTATTTCTTAGGTAATGTAATTTTCATGGAAAATATTTCAATTTATTATTATCTTAAAATTGTGATAACAAAATGAAATAATTTTAAAAGCACTTAAAAATGGCAGACTATGATCTTTACCAATTTAAAACCCTCCTAGAAAAAGGTGATGAAAATTATCACTTCATTAGTGGGCTTGTATGCACAACTCTATTCATAGGCAAACAGTGATGGAAGGTAAGAAGATGAATCTTAACTGTTATATTGTACATCAAAATCTAAGAAGTTGTTCTTATTTCTGTGACCTTAAGATAAAGCATTCCTCATTCAGTTAACAACAGAATATTATAGTATTTTCTAAATAAAATATGGATAGAAGAATATAAAGTTAATAGATTTTGGAATACTTTTGACCCTACCTCTGTCAGATACGGAGAGCACACCCTTCAATATCTAAACCCTTTAAATTTCAGCTTGGCAACAGAAATTACCCTTCAATTAGTTATTAGGATTAGAAATAAAATATGTAAAACATTGTACATAGAAAGTATCCTAAAACAACAAATGAATTTGGATAAGGGATTATATTTTAACTTCCCTTTCTAAAGTACACTAAAAATATTGGGGAATTTCAAATTCCATGTATGTTATAAAACAGAAATTCACTTGAGAGAACAAAGGAGAAAAAACTTTCTGCTTAAAAAAAAAAAAAGAACTGGACAAAATTTCTGAAGGACTCAAATGAGCTATATTTGGTCAAGAACATTGCAATTCAGAAAAATCACATCCAAAATGCCCGTCTAAACTCATTATACACTGAAAAGCTAATCAAGTACAATAAAAAGTGATTTTTTTTCCCCAAAAGTACAAAATAAAAATTTTCAAGAAGGATGGGTATGCCATTTGACGTCCGACTTGTAGCCAAACCTGTCAGGTATGATGCCCTGGGTTCAATGCCTGTACTACACAAGCATACACACATGCACATTCCCCTTCTGCACACATAACTCCTAAGAGGAAAAGGTTATATAAGGAGTCTATTAGCTAATCAAATTGTTCATATGTTCAGGATGAAACTGTGTTAGACACAGCAGTGGTTAAAGTGTAATAAATCATCTTACCTGGGGTGTCTCGTGGCCTTTTCTACTATAGTTTTGTATGAAGTCCACAAGACCATGAACCACTGTTTTAACAGCTACCATTGCATTTTCCAGCTGTTCCCAAGTTGGAGAAGCAGCATCTAAATTAAGAGCCAAAGGGATGGGGTGGGGGTTGGAGGAGACAATGTATCAACAGTCATTCCACTGTACTATTTACATCAGAGTTTCATAAGAAGCACTGGTGCATTTTCCCACATACCTGGATTAGGGTCTATGTTTGCAAGAAGTTCTAAATGAGGCCTCAGTCTATTTAAATTAGCTGGGTCACCTGTTCGTTGCAAAACAATTGTCAATTCTTGGACACTCTTTGCAAATGATTCTGGAGACTGTAGCTAACAAACAGAAAAGAGAATGACTTTTACTCTGAATTTTAAAACATACTTATATTCAAATGCTTTCCAATAGATCACCTTTCTTCATAGGTTTTCAAGTGTCTTCAGTTTTCATAATAGGACAATCAATGATGAATTAAATTTTCACCTCAGAATCTGCCCTATGAAACTCATCACTAGACACATAGAAAACATATTTATCAGCTATGCTAGCTCTCTGGGGCCAGAATGTAGATAAAAGTTTTCAAACTTACAACATTACAAAAGCAAAACATATTCAGTAGAAAGTATTTTATATTTTACATTTAAGTTTTCCCAGGTGAGTGATATAAAGTACAGTATTCATATCATGGTACAATGGCACCAAGCTACAACTCTCAGTAAGCTACATAAGCATGAGGGTAAAAGCCAATACATCACAAAGCCCAAAGTAGACAATGCTGCTAAGTTATCATCTTCACTAGGTTAGATCTGTGAAATGAATATCTGGGTCAGATGGGCATAGTAAGTTGTAAAAAGAGGAGTGTATTGCTACAGTACTCTGTGAAACAGAAAAGATATAAGATCAGTACCTCTAATTTCACAAACCTTATCAATGATAGATTGCATGTGTGATTTATGAGCCAAGTCCCCATACAGCAGTGAGGACCACTGCTCAGGTGAAATACGGAGTCCTGCTTCCATGGCAATATGAACAATTTGGGCATCATGTTCTCTGCGCAGTGCCTCATAACTCCGAAATTCCTCTTTTAGCTGCATCAGGGAAGAGTCTTCATCCCTTTTAGTAACCTAAAAATAGAGAAAAAAAACACTCATTAGAATTGGCCTGTTCTTTCCTCTTACCCAACTCATTTTCTTTGGGTGTGAGAGTTGGGGTAAAAGGGGATATATACCATACACCAACGCAGAAAATGTCAGAAAACAGAAACTACATAGCCATGTATTCAGTTCTTGTCTTAAATAACTTCATCAGCATTTGACAGGGAAGAAAGACTTAAAAAAAAAAAGAAAATTATAGTAATGGTGCTATTATAGGCTCCACAGCAACATGAACAAACGGTAATTAAAAATGACAATTAACAGAAGGACATTGTTCAGAAAAGTTTTTCTCTTGGCTGAAGCCTATGTGATCTACATCATGAAAAATAAGATTTCTTTAGGAAAAGGGAGAAAATAAAATACTAAAATAAAAAGGTAGAACAGAAACATGAATGAAGAAAGGGCACAGAGTTAAAAATTATTATACAGGTCACAGAAGACTCAGACAGCCTTAAATAAGATGGTAAATCAGGTATTAAATCCTGAAAGGAATGAAAAGTCACCAAAATTTTTTTACAGATGTGCTATCATCATGTACATGTCTTTAAAAAACATTTTCCTTGCTTAGAAAGTTGTATTTTGCTGTTTTAGTGAAAAAAGAGTCCTGCTTTCTTATTTGAAGAGGAGCAGGGCTGAGTGCATAGCATCTTTCTAAGATTTACTGTGGTTCTTTGAGAAATGAGATATTGCAGTTTAAGAATGTAGGGTCCTGTTTCTAAGGTTGAGATTGTCTTTTTACCTAGAACAGTTTTGTGCAGAATGAGAATGAGTGCTTGTTTTTGTTTTTGAATTCTCTTAAACTCTTTGTCTCTTTGCGTGCGTGCGTGCGTGTGTGTGTGTGTGTGTATGTGTGTGTATATGTGTGTGTGTGTGTACAAGTCAGTGAACAACCTTGGGAGTGAGGTTCTGGGAAAATTTCCTTTCACTTTCTATTCATCTCACTGTACGGGCTCTGGGATTTAAGATTCAAAGCACATACTACCACACCAAATTCTGAAACTCAGTCTAGACAAACCATTTGATCTATTCAAAACTCAACTTTTCCTGCTGGGCATGAGGGTACAAATACCAGCATTTAAGAAGCTCAAACAGAAGAGTCATGAGCACAAGTTTAGCCTGCACTAAATAATAAGACCCTGTCACAACCGTGCAGTGTTGGCACATGCCTTAAATCAGCTCTAAGGAGGCAAGTAGATCTCCATGAGTTTGAGGTTGCTCTCAAACTCATGGAGATCCTACAAAGCAATTTCTAGGACAGTCATGGTAGTTATACACACCTTTAATCCCAGTACTCAGGAGGCAGAGGCAGGGGGATCTCTGTGAGTTCAAGGCCAGCCTGGTCTATAGAGCAAGTTCCAGGACAGGCTCCAAAGCTACAAAGAAACCCTGTCTTGAAAAACAAACTTACCACAAACAAACTTTGTTTTCCTGATTGGTGAAAGAAAAAAGCTCCAGAGTACCTCTGTGGTTGAGTGTACTGAGACGGTCTACCTTTATACTCTAACTTTGCCTCAAAATTCAGAAATCCCTTTGCCCAAACCTCCCAATTGCTAGGATTACAGGTGTGGACCACTATGCCCTGCTTTAATTATTTTTATTTCTGCTTCTGCCACATCAGACAGCAGTAATACGTCCCTCAAAACATGAACACAAGGAAATTAACCATAATTCATAGGTCATATACTCTTTGGGAATCAAAAATTGTTAAGAGTTTGGGACACACAAAACAAAACTACTCTTTTATTTATATGATTATTCACCTGCTTGTATATATGTACATCATAGGTGTGCTTTGTGCCCATGGAGAAAAGGGTGTCAGATTCCCATGTGGATGCCAAGAACTAAAGCCAGGTCTTCCTCAAGAGCAGCAAGTATGTCTATCATTGAGCCATTCATCACTCCAGCCCCAACCAATACAATCGTAAGCATTTATTAATTATGTGTGTGTGAGTGTAACTCAAAAGTTGGTATTCTTCAATAACCCACATTAAAAGAATTCAGAGAAACAAAAGGGGGAATTAACCTAAATAAGGGGAGAGAGGGACTAAAGATTTAGAGGATTACAGCACACCTCTAAGCACCATCAACAGCAAGAGCACTTGAAAGAAGACTTAGGTAACTAACAGGGCCCAATCCAATTAATATTAATATGCATCAAAATCATTTGTGAAGGGCTGCTGGAGATGTACTTCAGCTGATAGAGTGCTTGACTAGCATGTACAAAGCTGGGGTTTGATCCCTAGCACTACATAAAAGCTCGGCATTGAAGTGATGCACACTCATAATCTTAGCAGATGTGAGGTAAAAGGAAGAGGAACGGAAGATTAAAGTCATACTCAGCTACAAAACAAGTTCAAGGTCAGTTTAGGATACAGGAGAACGTATCTTCACACACACACACACACACACACACACACACACACACGACACACAGGTTAAGTTTAGGATATAGAAGAACCTATCTTAAAACAAAGAAAAATAAAA
>LOEQ01001485.1:193388-211199 GCA_001685075.1 Bramus lutescens | reverse complement strand
GCGACGGGGCCTCCTCCTCCCTCCCTCCGCCTCCTCCTCCTCCTCACCACGGAGGCGGACCTGGAGGATCCTTACTTAGATCTCGCGAGAATATACTGTTCACTTCCCGCGAGATTACGCAAGCCGGGGAGTTGGGGTAGAAGGGAAGCGTAGTGGCCTTCACCACTTAACTGCGTATTAGTTTCCCTCTGAAGAGCTATGCCTCGGTCACATGACAAGGGAGCCCCGGAGTACTGTGGGAGATGCTGTGAGGAGTAGGCAAGCCAAAGAGACTTATGGGAAACTCCCTGAACAACCATCTAAGCCTTGAGGCCAGGCCGCTTGTGCGGTTGAGCCAACGTTAAACTTCCACCGCGAAAGGCTTATCATCCATTGAGCAGATCCTATTGAACCTTTCTTGTGATACTGACCAGATTAGCAAGTAATGTTCCAGGTTACAAAAACCAGGACCAAAGTGAAACGTTTGTGGACCCACCTACCTCATCTAAAATCCCAAATGCCTCAAAAAATGGGGAAGGATAATTACTTACAAGTTTTGGCGTTTTGACTCCATTAGAGAATTTATAGCAAACTGTAAAATGGGAATTATCCTTTGTTCTAATAAATGAAGAAACATTGGGAATAAGGATGAGAAAAGCAACAATTATGAACTACTATATGCCAGACTTTATAAGTGATATAAGCATTTTAGCTTTACTTATAATTCACTCACCAAAGTAATACTAAAAGGTTGATATTGTGTAACCTTTGTTAATGATATGCAACTGAATAGAGGTTAATGGTCACGCCTTGTAATTAAACTCGCATTTTCCAATGTAAAATGAAATATTCAACAAAAAAATCTGTCAATCTGTACATAAAATAGAATATGTAAAAATAACTTTGATAAGGAGCCTTTAAAACATATGATTTGTAAGCCAGGTGTGGTGGTGCATGCCTGTGAACCCAGCAATTGAAAGACTGGGGCAGAATCATAGACTGGGCTGCACATCAAGAATTCTCACCCTCCCCAATATTTGTACACACACACCCTCCATAACCACAGCAACTCACAACTTCCTGAAAATGCAGCTCAAGGAGGAGATCCAAAGCTTCTGGCACTTACGACAAACAAGAACAGGGTTTTACTTTTCTGAAAGATCCATTGGCCCCACAAATCTTACTTCCATTTATTATTCCTACTTTCATACAATTATGCTATTCAAAACAGAAAATTTCCCATTAGGTGTACACTTTTGTATTTTCAACTGGACAGTGATGAGAAATTTTATATATACACATTCCTAACCTACACTGTATGTGTGCATTTTTCATTTTAGGCCCATTAGATATACCCTTCCATTTCACGGAGGAAAGATAAATTCCTCAAATGTGGAAAACTATATTTAAAGTAACAACTACATCTTTTTTTTCCTATCACAATTTATCCCTGGCATTATGTTTGCCAAATTGATTTCAAAATTTTACGTACATTGTCTACCTCCAAGACAGCTGGTATTCTTTGTGTACTTAACTTTTAGTACAGATAAAAAGAAACCAAGTAGCTATTTCAAAAACGACTAAATAGCAGGAGTAACGGAGGACTAGATGCTCAGTGGTTAATGTAGCCTACAACTTTTGCAGTTCTCAGATCTCACATCCAGCAGTTCAGAACTGCCTGGAACTGCAGCTGCAGGAGGGGAAACAGCTTCTGGCAAACATGTGCCCACACAATACACATAACTAAAAAATAACAAATCACACACACACAATTTTTAAAAACCTTATCACCAAAACAAATTCAGTCCTTTAAAATTCATAGAAATACATAACCTGAGTTCTCCATTCCCACCTCCAGTTTATTGTTTTATACAAAAGTAATTACATCCAATAAAAAGAGGAAAGGAGTCTCTCTGCAATAAAATAACAACTACCTTTAAGATTGTTTACATATGAAAATGCAGTAAATAAAAGAGATTCAACTCAAACATTTTCTGTCATATTATAAACAGCTAAACGTATTTAAAAATTAATAAAGGCTATACTTAGTCATACCTGAATATTTTAACAGATTCTACTTTGCTGATTTTTTTTTTCAGACATGTCATGCAAACAGACACTCTCCCAGGAATGCTTTTTTGCTTGTTTACCTTCCCCCCCCAAACAAGGTCTCCTTTAGCTGAGGCTAGCCTCAAACTTAGCTATATAATGAAGGCTAGCCCTGAATTGATTCTCTTGCCTCTACCTCCCAAGTGCTGGGATTACATACAGGCATGTGCACTTTACCCAACTCCTAGGAATGTTTTGAAATCAATCTGTATATGTAACGAAAATAAATAGTATAAATAACAACCACTTTATAAAACACCCTCCCCATAGGCAAAAATTTCAAAGTGCTCACAAAAATTTTTACAACAATCTTACAAGGCACACACCAAACTTAAAACACCTTCAATCAAAATGTCCCAAATATTCAATATAGTCGATACTACTTCCTAAAAAAAATCAGTTTTTTTTTTTAACTATAGTTTACCCTCTCCACCCTTCCAAAATCCACTCAGGAAGCAAAATTAGGAGAAGCATTTCAGTTACAAGTAAACAATTTCTCAGAGGGAAATACTCTCACAACTATAATTGGTCATTCTTAAGTCATGTGGGAAAGGAAATTAGCCACTATAGTGTTCCATTAACTAATGGAACAAAGTGTTTCCCTCAGTAAAGTTCTGTCTCCAAGAGAGTACTCGAATAGCAGTGTTCATAAAGACATCAATGTCTCCTCTGTTCACATGAGGAATATAAACTTGTAGAAATTTAGACCTAGAAATAATTCTACAAATTATCAAGATCAAAGTTATTTTATATAAAATTAAGAAAAGCTGAAGAAGTGACCTGGTCAATGTCATTAATTAGTGACCTGGGTTATGAAGTCAATTGTGAGACCTAGATTCTTTAAAGTCTCGCCTAGAGCCAAAATTCTATATAGATCATTACTCCCATGAAAGTGTCACAAAAATTATATTCAACAGTTATAGGATTTTCACAACTCTTTTATAGTACAAAGTATATTACATGTTAAAATACCAAACTGTGTCAACAGAACTTAAATACAGTAGGAACTCTACACAGAGCTGGGTTATGTAGAGAAATAGGACAGCTTGAAAGTCAGTGCTTTCTACAGTCAGGAAAAGTGATTTGCCCTGCAGTGAATTTTGTTCTTCATTGTAAGGGCAAATAAAGTTTTGGATTTAGAGGTATTCATATACATGAGATATTAAAACTAATTATAGTAGCCTTTTAAATTTAAACTATTCACCTGGTGACTGCTTGAAAAGGAAATGTATATATAGGCAATTCAACACAGAAAAGGGGCCAGGCACATCCCAGTGTTCAAGAAGTGAGGCAAATTCGAGGTCAACCTGGGCTATACAAATCAAGTCAAAAGTAAAGTAAGAGAGAAGATAAAAAAATTTAAAAAAGGACTTGTTAATATATACATAAATGAAGCTCAAAGGTATTACCTTGTATAAAACAATATCAAAAGGTAACATACTAGAAGATTCCAGTTTTATATTACCTCAGATTTTAACAAATTATAGTGATCAAGAACTCTTCCTAGAATTTGGAGTTGGAAGAGTAGATCGTAGAGCAGCAGCATAAGGGCACTCTGGAAGTTGTGTCCCAACTGCAGAAAATTATTACATGTGTTAAATTCATAGAAAACTCCTCAGAGAAAGGTCAATTTTAGTGCATGTTAACCAAAGCAAACAAAACAAAAATCCCTAAGTAAACAGTAGGTGTCTTTAATAAAACTAAAATATTTAGAAAAAATAATTTTCCAATCTAAGCCAAGAAAATACTTGCATTGGCCACTGAGTTCTTAATTTAACTATATAATACGTAATCAAGAATAGGGTCTAATTACAAATTCTCTTGGATATTTAAATAATGCAATTCTAAGGAAATCTGCTGGTTCCATGAGAATATAGATTGTGCGCCTTTAAAACAATAATTGGGTGTTCTAGATATAATTCAAGTACACTAGTTAAACATTAAAAACCAAACTGTTAGTCCTGTTTTCAAAATTAATAGTAATGGACAACACTATGCTTTCAAATCTATTTTCTTGTCATTCGAACTTATTAAAGTTACTATATAAATTCAACATTAAATCACTAATCTAAAAACTGCACATCAGAATCTGCAGTTCCTGCTGAACAGAGGATTAAAACTAATGTTTGAGACAACATAGAATACAATAAATTTAATCACTCCATTCACAACTTTGGAACTATTACAAATTCAGAATGAATAATAGGTAGGAAGAACAAAAACTAAAGCTAAAGATTGGGGTTGGGGGAGAAATATAACACTACCAATGTTGCATCTTTAAAAACTTGCTTTCGTTGCAAGTTCATGATTTGATTACAATAGATTCTGCCGTTTGAGATCAGGCCTAGATAGTTTTTCACCACTGCTTCTGCCATGAACAGAGGTTAAGTGCTTTTTGAGAGCAGATTTGTGTTTGAAATCCATATCACAACAATGGCATTTATATGGTCGGTCCCCACTGTGTATGTTCAAGTGGTCCTGAAGTGTGCTTTTAGCAGTAAAGGTCTTCAAGCACACAGTACACTGAAAGGGTCGTATACCCATGTGTCCTCGAATATGCCGGTTGAGATTTTTCTTCTGTGTAAACGTTTTCCCACACTGCAAGCACAAGAACAGTTTATGCATCTTAAGGTGACGCAGATAGTTTTCTACATGAAGAAAGCCCCTTGGGCACCTGGGGCACTGATGCCTCAATGAAAAATTCTCATCTAGATTCTGGATCTCATTTACTGTACCATGGCTTCCATCAGTATTCTCACAAAATAACCCTTGATTTTGATTTCCGGGAACTTCTGCCACTCTACTCTCAACTGTAGAATTGATCAATGAATGCTGTGTTTCAGGAAAATACATGCTTGCTTTGGATGACGTACAAGGTTGTGAAAACTGCCCATTCTCTACACTATCTGTACTGATCGATTCTACATGGAGGATACAAATTTCATTCTCTTTAAAACCACTATCTACTGTAGAGAGCTCTGGAGACTTCATTTCCCTCTGCTCTGATGTCAGCCTCTCCACAGCAGACTGTAATGTGTTGCTTTCCTCTTCTTTAACATGGAAATCTAGGTTTACCGGACTATCTTCTGAAATTTCAATTATCTCACAGTCTTTATCAGAATTTTCCTCTTCATTCTTAACATCTGTATCCGAAGATTGACACAAGTCAGTGTGTTGGTTATTTTTCATAGAAAGGTCAATTTCCAGATACTTGGACAAAGCTTCTGTGCATTTTTCTACAATGTGAACCATCTGGAGATAACTGGCAGCAGTCAGGTATTTCAGAAGCTCTTTCCTTTTCACTTCAAGTGCTCCAGTATAGCAGGATAGCAACAACTTTCTGCCAACTTCTGCACTCTGCAGAATGGTGATTCTGACATGCTTTGACTGTGTTAGCAAAAACTGATCTCTCATGAAAGTGGAACAAGCAGCCAAAATCACCTTGTGACCCTGGAACTCAGTATCATTAATATAAATTGATACATCACAAAATAAATTCTGCTGTCTCAAGAGATTCATTTTTTGTAAGACCACATCTCCTTGTTGTTCAAACTGGAAGTGTAGAACATCAGACTCAGCAGCCATGGTCAAAATCTATGCAAAACAGAGCACAAGCATTGATACAGCATACGCAATGCTATTTCACGTTATTAAGGTAAAGAGTCACCCACGTCCCAACATACATGAGGAAAAATGAAGACCGAAACTCTACTTTGGGTGTTAGGAGTGAATCTGTCCCCTAATCACTACCTATAAATCCAAAATGTCATAATGCATTTGTGTCATCATATGGTACATAATTTTTAAATACCAGTAATGGGTACAGTGATACAAAGAGCACACTTGTTATCTTAAATTAGAAAATGTAATCTTCAAATTGCCTATTACTACTCCCCCCCATTACAAGTCCCTAGTCCTGCCTTGACCATCGTAATGACTTTCAACAGGTATTCTGACAGAGCACTATTTGAATATTCTGAACTACATCCTGAATTCCCACTAACATTATGATTTAAAAAACGAGAGGAAAAAAACTTCTTATGCTTTAAGCCCACTGTTTCTTCCACTTCCTGGACAGCCTTTCATTCTTAAAAAGAATGCAAACTCCTTCAGGATTTCCGCCCTACCACACTTTTTACAGATCGATCTTGATCTGTTTTTCATATGCCCATCGTTGTACAGATAAAACCATGAGCCCCATTTGCCTGTCTATTACATTCACGCTTCCTGCTCCATTTCCCAATTCGTGCTTTTTTGAGCCCAAACCCAAACGTGACTCTTCGTCTCCCAGAGAATCTTTTGATCCTTATTTTGTGTTCACCCAGTGATCGCAGCGTCCCACACACAGCAGGAGGAGCTGATGTGAATCGGAGAGGGCCAGCCTGCCAACTCCCTCCAGCACCGCACAAGGTTCCCACGCCGAGCCTTCCGAAGGTCAAGGCCCAGCCGGACAGGCCAGTAGGATTCCAGNGGCCACCCCGGCTGCAATTCCGCGCAGCGTCGTCCCCTAGCCTCATCCCCAGGCACGTCTCCTTCACTTTCACTTACCGACTAGCAAAACAGGCTTGGAGGCTTCCGCAGCAACGGCGGCCCAGGCCGGAAGATGGACCTTAGTCCAGGAGGAAACGCTTCCGGTGTCAACCAGCCTCACTCTTTACGGAGACTGTCTAGACGCCCCGGAAGGACATCCTGACCTGCTCTTTCTTCCTCACTTTGTCTGCTCCTGGAATGACAGAAAGACGTCAGAATACCGGCGAGCCGGTCTTTTCTGGCAGTTCCCGCCCTGCTGTGAAGCTAATTATAACGAGTGAAGAACGCTCAAGACCAGAACTGCAGACGAGCTGAGCAGCGGGGCCGAAGGAAAGGACCTCGTGGCTCAGTTTTGGGCTGGCCCCAAACTCTGGGTGCAACTCCACCACCGTATCCACCCTCCTCTCCTCACCCTGCTTCGGACAGCCTGTCACTAAGAATGTTTCTATGAGTCCAGTTCAGAAAGGATTTTTTTCTCTTCTTTTGGGTGATGGGAACTGAACATTGGGCCTTGCGAACGCAAAACACTGGTTTGCCACTTACCCTTCAAAACTCGCTTAATACCGAAATCTCTAAACTGATCCTCAATTAAGTTGGGATCCAGTTGGAAATGAATTCTCTTCAAAACTGAACCTACAACCTACATAGAAATATATGCTACATCAAGGGAGGGGATTACTTAGGACAATATGTACCTAACTTTGCATTTGCAGAGTGAAGATTTTTTGTGTACCTTGTTGCCAGAGCCTGGGCTGCTGGAATGCTAGGCAAGCACTCTACACCAGTGAGTCACACACCTTGAAACTGGGGTCCTTTATTTTCAGCAGCTTCATAAAGCAGTAACTGGTTCTACTAATTTCTGGTTAACCCACACTTTCTTCAAAAGGCAATCTCAAAATTTCCTTCTAGTGCTGAGGCTCAAACCCAGGGTCTTTGCATGCATTTGCATTTTCAGGCCCTCACCATCCTTAAGATGTGTTTATAAAAACAGGCGGTAGTGGCGCATGCCTTTAATTCCAGCACTCAAGAGACAGAGACAGTTGGGTCTCTGTGAGTTTGAGGCTAGCCTGGTCTACAGGGTTAGTTCCAGGGCAGTTAGCTGGGGCTGTTACACAGAGAAACCCTATCTTGAAAAACAAAACCAACAGCAAAAAATTAAAATATTCTTGAATTTAAATCCAGACAACTGAGAAAGAAGGGAAGACAGTAAGAAAATAAACCAATGACACACAGTTTAATGGTCACACTTTTATTAAGGAAACTTCCCCATTTTAAGTAAAGAGGTAGTTCAAAGTATGTCTAACATACAACAGATTTAGAACAGCCATTCATGAGCTGAAATCAAATGTTCTGAGTTGTTTGTTGAGACAGTATTTTAGAAATGGTGACACTAGTCACCTTTAACACATCTTTTAAAGCAAAACCACACCTGCTTTACCACCTCACAGTCACTTCGGTTTAGAGCTCGTTTTAATATTAAATAATAAATAAATAACATCAAATTTTAAAGGATCAAACTGCAGTAAAGAGAGTCCTCTTCCTTTTGAAGTTTTCCTAGGAATCCATACAACACAAATATTGAGCCCAGCACTCAGGAGGCTGAGGCAGCAAACGGTACAATAGTGAGAGCCTGCCTCCAAAAACAAAACAAAAAACCCAAATGCTGGGTAACTAAGATTTATACCCTGACCCCATATAATCATGACTAGTGTTAAACCTCTTCCACCATAAAATAACTTGACCTCTTTGCAATTAAATCTGAAAAATGTGTTAAGAACCCTAGTTCCACGAAACTGAAATGTTTTACACAAATGAGACTTCTCCAGGAAAGAAATGAAAGAGACCATAAATTAGGTAAGAGGTTTGCAAACAGTCAGAAGTCAAAATTTTAGTAACAGAAAACACTTAAGAAAACTAACATTACATCAGTGGTTCTCAACCATATAGTTCCTTGTAATATAAATATCTGTGTTTTCCACTGGTCTTGGGTGATCCCTGTGAAAGGGTCATTCAACACCTCCCCACCCCCAAATTGGGCTGGAGACCCACAGGTTGAGAATCACTGCTTTGAATGCTCAGGGGGAAAAAAAGGCAGCCATTCTTAGTTATGAAATAAATTGAGGACCTTGTCTCACTAAAATCACTTGACACTGTAAGTCCTATAACAACAAGGATATATCAATTCCTATCCTCAGAATCTAACACAGTGCCTGGAAATACCAGTTGCTTATTAATGTTTCTTGAGGCTATGGGAGTAGCTCAGTGATAGAGAACACAGGCAGTGTGTTTGCGGTCTTGGGTTCAAACTCCGAATCATTTTTAAAAAAAAAAGGAAGGAAAAAAAGGCTTCTGAGTGATGGAAATAAATCAAGATATAGCCTCCAACATAAGAGGTCAGTATTATTTGAACCCATTCTGGTTTAGTCTTCAGACTACTAACAGCAACCAGACAAGAAAAACAACATGTATAGCCCCATTATTTTGAAATGTTCCTATGAAAAAAATTCAGAGAAAATATTCAAAACGTTAGATGACATAGCAGTATCCCATTGTTGCAAAGGATCAGTGCTCTTTGGATGAATTATTAAAATTCAGAATCCTAGAAAGCATTATTAGACTATACAGTGAGTGATGTTGAACATAAAGTACCAGCAAGTCTTATTAAGTCAACTGTATTCTATTCATTTAGTAGAAATTATGCCTCAAATCTGAGCCATGTGTAAATATATCAAATTATAACAAATTAATACCTCTTGCCATCTATATATAAATTAAGTTTAACTTTTGAATTACCTGTACATGTACTCCCATAGCTCAAAAAAAGTCTGGTGGAAATAAAATTTCTCATATAAATTTAGTTTCACATTTGGATCTATCTCACATTATTCTAATTTGCCCTTCCCTTTATACCTAAACCAGCTACTCATCTAGAAATAATACAATATTCATTTATCTAAAAAACAAATAACAAGCTAGGATTGTAGTTCAGTGGCAGGTTCAGTGCTTGGCTAGCACATGTGAGATACTGGGTTTGACTCCCAGCACCACTACAATAAAATAATTACATTTATTTAGGTATTAGTCCAGGCTGACCTTTAACTTACAGCAACCCTCCTGCTTCAACTGCACAAGTCACCAGAATAAAATCAGTTAAAAAAGTAATTATCATAAGTCCTTCTGTAACATTTTGTTGGCAAATCCTAGGCTGTCTCCAAAAGCTAAAAGGGATATACATTAGTGAAGCAAAACTAGAAAATTTCTGTTAATGTACTATTGTTCACCGTCTTTTAAAGCCAAGGTATAGCAGAAGAGAGGCATGGGAACATTCATTCATATTCATTTTTGGTCAGTGGTGGCCAGGCTATCTGACTCTGAATGCTCCTACTTAAAATGACAGAGATAGCATAAACAATATTGTAAGAGTTTCTACGTTCTCTAGCAATCCTACACCTTACTGTAACCCTTGGGTCAGAAACAAGTTCAAAATTATGTCTGAAATGTACTTAGAATAAAGAATTGTTTTTTCCATCCTTCAAGACCATATATGAAAGGTGGCAAAGTAGACAGTGTATCTCTAAGACTATCTAAAAGCAAAACTTATGGTTGTCTTCTGTATACCACTTAATTTTTTTTATCATGTTTTCAAGATGAAGGTATACGAGAAAAGGAAAACTGGGAGATACTGTAAACAGCACAAAAGGGATGGCCAAACTCACCTTTCTTATGAAATAAACTCTGATATACAGGTCAGACTCCAATATAGTCTATTTCTATAGAGGCCATTCATTATTCTTTAGCTCATTTAAATATGCCCAAAGCACTTCCAATTACAAGATCATCAACAAGGTACATAAGTAAACAGCTGGGCTCTTGTTTAGGAAACCTTCCATGTGCCCACTGTACTTTTATTATACTTCTATTATTTGTTGATTATCCTCCCCACAGTGGGAAGATGTTGCTGAAAGAATTGTATTCTGGGTTATAAGAACAATTCAGTGGGCTGTGTTAGTATTTAAAGTACAAACCGACATACTTCTTCATAGCAGCTCCAAAAAAAAAGTACAAATGGTAGGAAGCAGACTCACTCATCAGTCTTAGATGAATCACAGTAGACAGAGGCTCTATCACATATTTAGGTCAACAGCAGTATCACCTCATATCCCAGCCTCATTTCCCTCAACGAAGTGTGAACTTTTCTAAGTACAGCATCTATTGGTGGGAAGTAGGTGATGTTATTTGTTAGCACCTTCAGATGTGCTCGGTAAAAAGATTAGAACAGTGTCAGTCTAAGCCAGGTATTGACACTAGGTAGACAAATGGAATTATTTCTTAGAAAAGGAAAATAGACATCACAAAATAAATAACTCAAAACAGAGTTGGGAGAGGGCTAAAGAAAAGCAAAGCCACTGCAAGTGGGAGTTGCCTGGTCTGCTGCTGCTTACCTACGACCACCTGCTTGGAGGCTTTGAAGAAACTATCCAAACCACGTCTAAAAAGACTTAGCACTATTCTCACACTCTCAGTCAATTCTAGCTGTGAGTACTAGGCCCCTCCTCAGTTTACACATGTACTTTCACTTCTTAAGCTGAGGACAGCTTGGGTCAGTTTACCTGCATCCAGGACCTGTGTTGCATCAGGTTGTGGTTGACAACCTTTAGAGTCTGTGACTGTTGTACATGCGAAAGAATCAAAATCCACTGTGAGGTCTTGCACATTCCTCTCATTGGCATTATCAAAGCTGTTTTTGCCATGCAGTTGTTTAAGGTGTTTCCTCAATACCGGTTTATGTGCAAAAACCATGTCACAATAGTTACACTTATGGGGCTTATCTCCACTGTGAAGGTTAAGATGGTCCTGTAAGGAACACTTCTGAGAAAAGGTTTTCCCACAGATTTTACACTGGAAAGGTTTAATTCCGGCATGTACACGCATGTGTCGATGAAGATTGCCTTTCTGAGTGAAAGTCTTGCCGCAGAGTAGACACATAAAGAGTTTGTGCATTTTTAAATGGTTGGCGTAGTTCTCCAGGTGACGGAACACCCTGGTACACTTTGGGCATTGGTGATGCCACTGTAAGCCTTTGTCTACACCTCGAATATTAGGCCCAAAAACATCTTTTGAGGTCATGATGATGTCATCATTGCCTGTGTAAGAGAGGGCGTAATTGTGGAGATGGCTCTGGTCTAGTTCACTTACTCTGTTTTCCACAGTTGAGTTTATCAGGGAATGCTGGGGTTCTGATGAATGTAAAGCAGTGGGTTCAGAAGAAATGTACTGGTTCTGATCTTTTTTACTTCTAACCTCTGATACATCCCCAATAGATTCTACCTTAACAATCTGAATATCACTGTCCTCCATATCCATACTGTCTTCAGATGGATGAACACAAGGTAAGTCCTGTTTTGGAGAGCCTCTGGCATCTCCCTGCTGTTCTTTCGACTGGGAAGAAGCACTTTGTGGTTCACATCCCTCTTTACTATCCATTGGTTGTTTTGGCTTTATAAACTTCCACAGCGCCTGTGTGCACCGTTCTACAATGTGGCTCATCTGAAGAAAACTCGCAGCAGTCAAGTAATTTACCAGTTCCATCTCAGGGAATTCCAGCACACCACTATAGCACGATAAGAGCAACTGTCTCCCCACTTCAGAACTTTGTAATATGGAGATTTTCACCTCTCGGGAATCATTCAGTAAAAACTGGTCTCTTAAGAAAGGGGAACCTGCAGCAAAAACAATTTTATGCCCCTGCACCTCAACATCATCTATGAGAACCGTAACATCACAAAATTTATTCTCTTCTCTTAATTTGTTCATTTTTTGTAACATTGAATCTCCATAATTTTCAAACTTGAAGTGAAGGAGATCTGATCTTTCAGACATTTTGGCAGACCTAAAGAACAGAAATGTAAAAAAGGTGGAATTTAAGAAAATTTAAACAATTTAGAAACCTGGATTTACCTTTCAAAACCAAATGTGTTGTCATGTCTGTTTTGTATGTATCCAAAAAGCTATAATAAGAGCTTTCAAAGGTCATTGATAATTATTCTTTACCAGTATCAGGTGCCAACTGTTCCCGATAAGTAAACACATAGAAATATAAATAACTGGGCATTCACTGAATTTTTTAAGACACTTACTTAACACAACAACAATGCTCTACTTAACACAACAATGCTCAAGTTAGTTCAAGAAATTTATTTTTCATGTCTCAAATGAAAATTCTATCTATTAAAAAGAAAATATCATAACCCCAACTAACAATGAAGACATTATTTTCTTTTACATGAAAGACGTACCTGCTTTTTCAAAAACAAAATTTTTTTTGTTTCCTATTTTTATTATTGTTTTGCCTGTATCCATAGCTGTGTGCCTGATCCCCACAGAGGCCAGAAGAGTGTCAGATTCTCTGGAACTGGAGTTACAGATGGTTGTTAGCTTCCATGTGGATGTTGGGAATCAAACTGGAGTCCTCTTGAAAAGCAGCCAGTGCTCTGAACCACTAAGTTATCTCCCTAATCCCTTTCTTTCTATTTTAGAGTTTACAGGGGCACTGTTTGCTGGGAACTGCCACCCTCCTTTTCTGTTTAAACTGGTATGAATTTATTCATATAGCTATTCCTGTGATAAAAGTCACAGACTTAAAGAGACGGTGTTTAGTCACTAGCAAAGACACAATTCTTTATCCTGTGCACTACAGATAAATCAATCAGTGGGGGTATGAGTGAGAATAGATGCAGATTCAATACTTACTAGATTGTTCTTTCCTTCTTACCTCTATGTGTACATCATTTCTCATGTGGACTACTAGAATTGACTCCTAAATGTTTTCCTTGGATTCCAACTCCTCTTCTCTGAAACTCAACATAGACACCACATTTCAAAAACAGTAGGTTATATCTAACCCATCTAAATTTCTACTCAGTGTCACTTGGATGAACGTTAGACTTTTGGTTATAAGTCAATTAACTAAAACTAATAAAGGTAAATAATGGTATAACACAGTCAATCACACAGAAGGTTTCTTTGCCAAAACTCCCTGCAGAGGGTTCAGAATATACAGAATATCTATATCTCAGTAGTAGATAATCTGCCTAGTTATTATGTGAAGCTGGGTTCAATCCATAACACTGTTAAAAATAAGCAAATAAAACTAATTCTGCATATTGTTCTGTTTATAAGACAAATCTTTCCTGAGAAAGTCCTCATGTTCTGATTGCATTCTTTCCAGGTTTTCTCATAACTTGGCTTCTCTTGTATATTTCTAAAAGGAAAGGACGAATTAGCCACATCAATACCATAATCCAGTCTACTAACTAATCACAAAAATAACTAGTATTCTTTCCTTTCCTTTCTTTTTTTAATATTTATTTATTTATTTGGTTTTTCAAGACAGGGTTTCTCTGTGCAGCTTTGGAGCCTGTCCTGGAACTTGCTCTGTAGACCAGGCTGTCCTTGACCTCACAGAGATCCACCAACATCAGCCTCCAGAGTGTTGGGATTAGAGGTGTGTACCACCACTGTCCGGCTCTGGTATTCTCTTTTTAGAAACCAGCCTTCTATCAGGTCAGTAAGAATGTCACTTCTGTCTTTCAAAAGCAGTTCTATAATCTCAGCAGGTTAGGAAATCCAGCTTGAATCCTGTGTACTCAACTGCCATTTACTTCATAGTCAAATGAGACAGCCAGATTTCCTGGATACATCAAGATTTTGTTTTTTGTTTTTGTTTTGTTTGTTTTTGAGATAGGGTCTCTCTGTGTAGCACCAGCTGTCCTGGAACTCTCTTTGTAGATCAGGCTGGCCTAGAACTCAGAGATCTGCCTGCCTCTGCCTCCTGAGTGCTGGGATCAAAGATGTGAGCCACCATGCCAGGCATCACATCTAAATTCTGAAGCCTAAAATTCATAATCTTATTATTTCAAAGTGTCAGCTCCTGATGACAGAGTTCAGGTGTTTGTTATTCCTCATTGCTTGGTAGATAATGTATCATCTGCTTGCTCGAAGCTTGTCACACACATTGCACTAATCTAGAGCACTGCATTCTAGCCAGTCTAGTGCTGTTTCCTGACAGGCACTTTTCCAACCACTTAGAGCAAAAGAGTTGTGTCTAGGGCCCTTAGCACAGTACTTCTACATAACACTCAAAAGGCTTTATCAAATAATTCCTTCCTGTTCAAACATAAATTACCTGGCATTAGGCAGCAACATACACATCTTATGTCATGGGGCAGAAGCTGGAAACAGTCTGCTTTCACCTCAAATTCTTACTGCAGTCACCCTGCTTCTTCCACTGTTGACCAAACTCTCCTTTGTTCAAACTGGTGCACACTGCTACCACCCACACCATATCAAACACACAGGAAGGGCTCAGTGTGCAGCAGTGAAACCTACAGCATTTAGTCTCACCATAAAAATAATTTTGTTAAGTAGACCAGGTCTTCCATGAGTGAGGCCACAAGGGCCTAGAAAGGAATGAAAATGGAAATAAGAAACAAGCAAAAAAATAGTAAAAGGTACTTCAGAGAAATTGATAACTGATAATGAGAATAAAAAAAGAAAGAAAAAGAAGGAAAACCAAAAAACAAACAAAAAACCCAATGGTACACTCAGTACTCAGAATCTGAGATAGGTAGATTGCAAGAGCCAGGCTAGTCTGAGTTACATAGTGAGATCCTATCTCAAAAAAATTCTAAATCTCAGAGTTTAGCTGAATGTCACAGAAAGGGTACCCATTTAGGAGGGTGTGTCACATGTATGTTAATAATCACAAACCGTATAAGGTTTTCTCCTGGATGGCATTCTGAATGTGGGGATAATAAATGATGGCAATAAAGGAACTGCATTGGAGAAGCGGAATGCAGAAAAGCAAATGCAGCAGAGAAATCAATGAGTTTCAAACAAGGGGAAATCTAGAAAACATAGGGAAATTTATCAGTATTTGGAAGCAAACAAACTGTATTATCACTGGTCAGTTTTAGCGGCAGTAGCTTAAAATTTTCATTCTGTAACTGGAACAGTGAATGTTCCTTCCCATTTAACCAGAAGTTATAAAAATGACCATTGTTTCAAGTGGCTAAACAAAAGCGGCATTGTCTTTTTAGAGTTGAGCTGGTCTTGAATTCACTAAAGCAGTATTTTCCTAGTCATAGTAAAAAACGAATTAATTGTTTCCAGCTAGAGTATAGCAGTACTCAGAATGTTTTAAATGTCTTTGGGGAAACTTGTTCCTTGTTTCTCTATAGAGGAGCCCGAGTACGATTTCATTTAATCCGACTCATGAGTTCTCAACAGAAGAGTCAAACAGGTGTCTCCAAACAAACAAACAAACAAACAAACAAAGCCATGCTTTAATCTTCCTGCTGCAGTCCAAGACAGTTGGGGAAGTCTATTGTTTACTCTAGGAAGTTTTTTCCTAATATCTATCAGCCCAATTATCCCTTTAATAATCTATTCCCAGGTCATATACTTTCATCATTAGCTATTTTCTGTCATTAGTCCACTTTGCCAATAGGTCGTTAGTTATTCGAGGACACGAACCAACTGTTTATTTCACTTTACACTACTCATTAAACAAAACACAGCACTATAGTAACTCCTCGATATTTGCTGTGAAATTATTATTTACCTATAAGAGATGATTTTTAATGCCATGATATCCTGTTTGTTTGGGTTTTTTTTTTGAAGATTTTATTATGTATACAGTGTTCTGCCTGTATGTATGACTACAGACCAGAAGAAGGCACCAGATATCATTATAGATGGTTGTGAGCCACCATGTGGTTGCTGGGAATTGAACTCACGACCTCTGGAAGAGCAGCCAGTGCTCTTAACTGCTGTGCCATCTCTCCAGCCCTGATATCATCTTTTGAGGACCCGAAGAACTCTTTAGATTATGTAGACCCAAATTTTTAATACCTTTTTTTAAGATAGAAAAAAATTCATTGCAATAATTGCTCAGTAGTAGAATGTGTATTTAGTAGAAATGGAATCCTAGGTTTAATCCCAGCACCACATGTACATAAGCAAATAGATGATATAAAAGTAAATGTATATGCACAGACAACCAAACAAGTTAATATAAAATTATAGTAATCTGCAGCGGTAGTTCTTTGGGGTTGGCACAGACCTTTAATCCTAGTACTCAACTCAGGAGGCAGAGGCAGGCGTATCTTTGTGAGTTTGAGGCCAGCCTGGTCTACAGAGTGAGTTCCAGGACAGCCAAGGCTATACAAAGAAACTCTATCTTGGGGAAATATGTATATATACAAACACACACATACATGTATGTATAAAAAAAATCACCTAACAGGATTCGTTCATATTAAAAATTAGTCTCAATTCTGAGCTAGTGTGGTATTTCTTTTAAGCATCCATCTTCAAAAAAAATCACATCTAAAAGCAAATATTATAAATTAAACCAAATTTATAGTAAGTCAAGAAGATAATGACAAGCCATTTATGTATTGGCTAACACTACTAATACATACTGAGATTCTTGAGTGCATCTTATGTCTTTATCCTTCTACTACTGATCTCGGGGGTTTTGTAGCATTTTTTAAGACTTATTTTATTTTTATTAATATGTATTGCGTCTGTATGTATGTATATGTGTATGTGCATGCAGGTGCCAGTGGAGGCCAAAAGACAATAGATAGAGAACAGAGAAAAATTATCAAAATAACTAAATATTTTGGCTCAAGTGCCTGGGTATATTTGAGTGTCATTCAGTAATCTAGAGAACACTAAAGGGACAATCCTAAGGCTGGTCATTAAAATGTGTACAGGGGTCGTTTGAGGCACCAGAGTAAAATCTAGTAATATGTTTAGAAACAGGCCTGATGCTATAAAAGAAACCTCAGTATAAATCGTAAATAAATTGTAAATGAAACTTTACATTGGAGTAAAAGAAATAAATACTTAAATTAGCATAGAGTGGAAGAGGACCCTAGGACAAAAGAAAAAAAGCATATATACAATATACTATAAACTCATCACTTACCACTTTCAACTTTGCTATCCTTGTAGGTCTGTCTTAACCAATAAGCCTCTTTCCTTACAATGCTTCTACTCCTTGACTCCTATATAGTCACCACACAGCACAGTAAGTAAAGCATGGACTCCGAAATCCAATATCTAAGGTTTAAAATCAGTTACAGGACAGGCTCCAAAGCTACAGAGAAACCCTGTCTCAACCCC
>LOEQ01001485.1:180425-190634 GCA_001685075.1 Bramus lutescens | reverse complement strand
CTGGGGAGTCGGCTGCGGAGTGTCTCTTCGGTTCGGTCTGCAGCTTCGGGTCTTCCGTGGGATGCGTGTGCCAGCTCTGTTCTCGGTGGCTGTCGTCACGCAGGGCTCACACCGTCCGCCTCCTGCATGGGCCTGAACAGCCTGTCTGCGCACAAGCCGTGGTAAGTCCCTCCCGCCCTGGGATGTGGACTCGTCGCGTGGGAGCCTGGAACGCCAAAAGCTGTTGGTTCCCCTCCCTTGTGGATACTAGTGTTTCTTAGGGACTCTTTCTTATGTGTTCCGGGCCAATCTCTTGCCTTCCACAGCTCGGTTACCCTGGAGGTTCACTGATCTCTCGTTAGCCTGAAAACCTCTCGAGCTCCAGAGCCAACCATCTAGACAAATTTAGTGTTGATTGTCCAATGTTTTAATGTGCCTGTTTGAATCAAGTTCATGCCCAGGCCTACCCAGCTATAATTCTTGGTTGTTGAAAGGAATCATCCACGTACTCTTCCCGATAAGAAAATTTGAATATATTTCTGAATCCCCTTTGCTTTGCCAATCCACTTGTTTGCTGCATTATCTTCATTTACTTTATTTACCCTTTGGGGGCGTTATTATGTAAAAAAAAACAAAATAATTGTCATTTTAATCAATTGCCAACCTAAATTTAAGTGGCCTTGTGCAATGTTGTGTAACCACTACTAGCTAGCTATTCCCGCTTTACCACTTTCTATTCTTTTGTGGATATCCACGGTTTGTAACATGTGTTAAAAACCTTTCGCTATTGAGTGTACTTGTTGAAAATCAATTAGCTTATGAGAGTTTTTTGCCAAGCTGTCAAGAGTACAGTGATCTATATATTTATCCATATTAGTACCATACTGCTTTGCAGGCATTTTTTGCATTTATTGTTCATCTTTCTTTAAGACTGTTTTGGTTCTTCAAGATATTTGGCACCTCCATTTGAATTTGGTACCAGGGATTGAACCAAGGCCTTTCTTGGTGCTACACAAGTACTGTACTACTGAGCTACATCCATAGCCCTATTTTTGTATTGGCTTGAGGATTGACTTTTCCATTTCTTGGAAAAAAGCTTTTGGAAATGGGGTTTTATGGAATATGTAGGTTTCATTGGATAGTGTTAAGATTTTGATGCCTACCCGTACATAAACACAAGATGCTTCTTTCTTTAAGTCTTTATTAATTGTTTTCAACAATTAGTTTTTGGCATTATTGGTTCATTCACACTTTTTATTGTTTGTTGTTGTTGTTTTCCTAGACAGGGTTTCTCTATGTAACCTTGGGTGCCCTAGAACTCACTCTGTAGACCAGGATGGCCTCAAAATCACAGAGATCCCCTTGTGTCCACCTCCCGAGTGCTGGTTTCAAAGTGTGCACCACCACTGCCTGGCTTCATCCACACATTTTTATTGGATTTGCTTATTTAATTTTCTTTTCATATTTCTTATTGCTAGTGTCCAAAAATAATTTTTAAAAAACATTGATTTTTTTTCATGTGTTGGTATAACTGTTGCAGTTCACTTATTCTGGTAGTTCTCTTGTGGCCTCTTTTGATTTTCTACTATAGATTGGTGTAATATATGAACAAAGATCATTTTACTTTTCCAACAGGATGCTTTCTCTTTTTCTTGTCTAATAGTTCTAGCAATTAGTACAATGTTGAACAGGAGTAGTAACAGTAAAGTAAAAGTGGGTATCCTTGTTTTATTTCTGATGTTAAGAGGAATTTTTATGCCTTAAATTATTATGTGTTTCACTATGGGTTTTTCATAAACACCTTTCCCATGTTGAAGAATTTTCTGCCCATTCTTTTGTTGTATCAATGTATTCCGTTGATTGATTTTGTTGAACTACCTTGTGTCCATGAAGTAGGCTGACTACTTGGTCATGGTGAAATTCTTTTAATATGCTTTTGGGTTTAATGTATTTATACTTTGCTGATTATTTTTATATCAAGTCTTACTTGGTACTGATCTATATTTTTATTTATCTATAATGCATTTGACTGATTTTGGTGTCAGTAATACTGACTGCATAGAATGTATTAGGAAGCATTCATTCCTCAATTTCTTGTAAAAGTTTCAGGAAAACTCTGCTAATTCTTCCTTTAAACATTCAACTGAGCCGGGCAGTATGGCACATGCCTTTAATCCCAGCCCTTGCTAGGTAGAGGGAGGCAGATCTCTGTGAGTTGAAGGCCAGCTTGGTCTACAGAGTGAGTTCCACGACAACCAGGGATGTTACACAGAGAAATCCTGTCTTGAAACAAACAAACAAACAAAAAAAACTTAATAGAATTCATTGATGATACTGAACAATGTGAGACTTTGCTTGTTGGGAAATTTTGATTTCTAAATAAATCTCTTTATTTGGTATAGGGTTATTGAGGTTTTCTCTTGAACCAGTTTAGTTAATTTATTTCAAGTGATGTGTCCTTTTCTTTTTTGCTCTCCAATTTTTGACATGTAGTTATTACAATACTCTCATTTTAAAAATTATAATGTTAATAGTAATATATCCCTGGCTTTATTTCTTGTTACAGTTATTTGTATATTGTCTCTATTCTAATTATTCTGACTGTCAATTTTGTTTGTCTTTTTTATAATTTTTGTTGATTTTTCTCTTGCTTTTTTCAACTGCTTTGTCTCTTATTTAATCTTTAATTTTTTAAATTTTTGTGTTAGCTTTGTTTCTTTGTTTTGTTTTGTTTAGTTTAGTTTTGTTTGTTTGTTATTATACAGGATCTCTCTTCCTAGAACTCCCTATGTAAACCAGGCTAGCCTCAAACCCATAGAGACCCACCTCTAACTGCCAAGTGCTAGGATTAAAGACCATACCTAGTTTGCTTTACATATTATGTCTTTTTGTAGATCTTTGAAGAATAAGGGCTAGGTTTTTGATATGAGTTTTTTGTTATTGTTGGTTTGTCTCTTTTGTTGTGTTTTTGAATTTTGAAACCGGGTTTATCCTCCAAGTACTGGGATTACAAGTATGCACCATCTATTCTTTTGTACCCACCTCTGAGGTCTATTTTAAATATAAACTTAAAATTAAATTTCCTTCTGATGATTATCATAACTACAGCTTATAAAATTAATATGTACATTATGTTTGTTTATTTCTAAGTATTTTATAATTCCCTTTGATTTTCTTCTGTCACTCATTGGTATTGTTTCTATATGTTTATGATGATTCTAGTTTTCCTCTTCTTGTTGATTTCTAACTTTATTCTGTTATGTTGACAGGAAATCTGTAGTTTGTTGTTGTTTTATTACTCTTTTGGCTCTTTGCTCTCTGAGAGCCTGTTATGCAGCTCCCAAATAAGCGCACGCACACACACACACACACACACACACACACTCTCACACACACTTGTTCTTACTTATAAATGCCCTGCCTTAGCTTGACTTCTTTCTAGCCAGTTTTTCTTAACTTAGATTACCCATCTACCTTTTACCTCTGGGCCTTTTTCTTTTCTTACTTCTGTAATCTTATTTTCGCTCTTACACCTCATCCCTGGCTGGCTGTGAGGCTCACCCCTTCTTTTCTTGCTCCTCGATCTCTCTTCTTGCTCCTCCTTCCTCTATTTTTCTTCTCCTTTTATTTATTCTCTCTGCCTGCCAGCCCCATCTATCCTTTCTTCTGCTTTGCTATTGTCCTTTCAGCTCTTTATTAAACCAATCAAGTGTCACAGTAACAGACACAGTGACACAGCTTCACAGAGTTAAACAGATGCAATTAAAAGAATGCAGCACATCTTTGCATTATTATACAAATGTTCCATAGCATAAACAAACATAACATGTCTTAAAATAATATTCCACAACAAAGATCCTTTGTGGACTTGTAAAATCCACTAGGGCTTGTATTGTTGTCTCTCTTGGTGACTCTTGCATATAGACTTGAGAACAATGTGTGCTTTGTGATTAATGTATGGAATGGTTTATACATACATGCTAATAACTCTAGTTGTGTATCCACCCCCCCCAGCTGTCCTGGAACTCACTCTATAGACCAGGCTAGCCTTGAACTCTGAGATTCGCCTGACTCTGCTGGAATTTAAGGAGAGTGCCACCACTAGCCAGCAGAAAGATTTATCTTTCTTGACTCATGGTTTCAGAGTTTTCAGTGCGTCACGGTCACAAGGATGTAACAGAGCTGAGCAGCCACAGAATGAATGCTTTAGCTTGCTCTTCTTTTATTCTCCCCGCTCCCAAAGTTGGGGGTTAAACCCAAGGCCTTGGTTATTTCCTTTGGTCATTGGGATATAAGCACAGGCCAGCTACCATTTTTTTGTCCGTTTTGATATAATTTTTAGGAGTTTTAAGGGAATAACATTGTATTGTTTCCCTTTTACTCTATTTGGAATCAAAGATTAGGACATTGTGTGGAGCAAAGTAGACAACTGCTGTGCTGAGCAGGGAGGACGCAGGCTTGTTGGGGGAGGCTGCTCGTTTATTCCCAGATGTCCAGACCTGAAATAAACACAGAAACCATATTATTTGTAGCACTATTTGGCCAATAGCTTAAGCGTATTTCTAGCTAGTTCTTATATCTTAAATTAACCCATTTCTATTAATCTGTGGCTTACCAGCAAGGTTTCAGTGTATCTGTCTCCTGCTGCGGGTACATGGTATCCCTGACTTCGCCTACTTTGCCTATATATCTTTTCCAGTCTGGCTTTATTCTGTTAAGCCATTGGCTGAAAGCAGCTTCGTTATTAACCAATGGCAATAAAACATATTTACAGCATAGAGAGGGGTCCCACATCACAGGCTTGTGTGCATGATGACAGTACGCAGACTCATGCACATGTTCCGTAGGGATGCAGGCTCACAGAAGAGCCAGGAAAAGATTAAAACTGGCCTGAAGAGATAGCTCAGTGGTTAAGACCTGTCTACTCTTCCAAAAGACCTGGATTCAATTACCAGCATGGCATTTCACAGCCATCTATCGTAGCTCTAGTTCCAGGATGCCTGATGCCTTCTTTTAGCCCTTGAGTGCTACTATGATGTACACAGACATACATGCTGGCAAAAAAAAAAAAAAAACCACTCATATACATAAAAACAAAACAAAAATTAAAATCCCAACAAATAAGGGGGATAAGGGAGATCTTGGTTTCTACAATTACCACATATGATTCAAATGTCTTAATTTCCAGTAAGTTCGAAAATCACAAAGCAGGACTGAAGAGATGGCTCAGTAATGAAGAGCACTTGCTGTTCTTGGAAAGGGCCCAGGTTCAGGTCCTAGCACCTACATGGCAACTTACATGGAGTCTGTAACTCCATGTCCTGGATTTGTGTCAACTTGACACAAGCTGGAGAGACTGGAGAGAACCTCAACTGAGAGAATGCCTCCATCAGATCAGGCTAGATGGAAGCCTATAGAGCATTTTCTGAATTAGTGAGTAATGTGGGAGGACCTGGCCCATTGTGGGTGGAGCCATCCCTGGGCTCATGGTTCAGTGTTCTATAAGAAAGCAAACTGTGCAAGCCATTGGCAGCAAGCAGTAAGCAACATTCCTCTGCGACTTCTTCCGCTCCTGGACTTCAGCTTCCCAACCTATCTGAGTATCTATGCTGAATTTCTTCAGTGATGAACAGTGATGTGGAAACATAAGCCAAATAAACCCTTTTCTCCCCAAGTTACACTGGTCATAGTGTTTCATCACAGCAGTAGTAACCCTAACTAGGACACTCCAGTTCCAGGGGACCTGACTCCCTCTTCTTGCCTCTGCAGGCACCAGGCACACATGTGGTACACATAGCATTCATTGCAGGCAAAACCAAAATACATAAAATAAAGGTAATAAATATTTTCTTAAAAGCATAAAGAAATTGTGAGACATATAAAGAAACAGGAAGGTATGGTCCATTTGAAATAAAAAATTAAGTCCACAAATTATCCCCAAGGAAGCTTACATATCTTATTTAATATTTAACAAAAAATTTTATGGGGTATTGGTCTTGATCAAACCTAGAGACCCATATATTTTGGCCACATCTGACAGTCTAAAACATCTGTTTTGAGTTACTAGAAAAATTCAAGTCGTGAATGAAGTCAAGAAAACAATATATGAACAAAACAAGAATCTCATGAAAGAAAAAAGTTATGCAAAGCAGCCAAAATAAAATTCTGACATTGAAAAGTACAACAATGGAAATAAAATATTGATTGATGGGGTTGAGTGGATGGCTCACTCAGTTGGTTAAGTGTTTGCTGTGCAAGCAGAAGGACCCAAGTTTAGTCCCTAGAACCCACACAAATAAACCAGGCCTTGCAGTAAATGTTTGCAGTTCTAGTGCTACAGAGGTGAAATCTGCTGAACTCCTGAGTTGGATGCCCAGCCAGTGTATCCTAATCATGGAACTCCAGGCCAGTGAGAGACCTTGCCCCCCCCCAAAAAAAAAGCAAAAGCAAGATGTACAGAATGAGTAACATTTAGAATGTCCTCAGGCCTCTATAGCACCTGCTTACATGCCTTCTTGTACATACAGGTGCACACGCCCACACACACACATTATTGGAAGACTTCCAGGGCAGATTTGACCAACCAATCAGTTAGTTTGGATGGGGATCTATTTTAAATGCCCTTGTCCGACTTCCTTGTGCTTAGCTTTCCTGCATTGTTATCTAGTATGTCTAACACAGCATTCTAAGTAACATGCATTATTAGTCCATAATGTTTCTTTCAAATCCATTGAACTTTCAGATACAACTTCTAGCTTGCAAAAATGTAGGATTTAGAAGGCAAACTCAATGACTTCACTGTAGATTTCTTGAAGCAAACTTTATTCAAATCCAGGAATTTTGTACTTCAGTTTTTCAGATATCTGTAAAGAGCCATTCATTTTCAAATTGTACATTAAAAAAAACACCTAAAGTGCACAACTAGATGCAAGTAATGATCTGATTACAGGCAAAATGGACCTAGATGTTTCTGCTCTGTTATCGGCAAAATTGCGCAATGTTCTTGTATACTTGATGAAGTGCCAATAGCATGCGTGAGTTGAAGAAATGATTTCCTCCTTCCCTCCCTCTGTCCTATCCCTCTCTCTCCTTCCCTCCCTCCTTTCATCCTTTCTTCCTCCCCTTCTTTCTTCTCTCCTTCCCTTGCAGATTTAGGACTTGCTCGTTAAAGGTGAATGCGCAGATGCCACCAGGCATCCGGGCTCGGGCTCCAGCTGCTGTCGCAGGTTGTTGAGGCTGAGTATCGGCGCGCAAGCGCAGATCTTCCAACAGGTTCCTAGGTAGGGCTGCGAGTAAGGAAGCTCCGCCTCGCGGGAGGACACGGGGCCTATGAGGTGGNCGGGAGTTGCAGGGGGCTCCCACGACGGGCGGAGTTCTGAGGGGAGCAGAGATTGGGTGTGGGGAAGCGGCCGCGGAGGGCAGATGGCGCATGCGCGGGCCCTACCCTCCAGGAGCCCCTGCCCAAACCGGTTCCCCCTGTCTGAGTGGGTGTCTGTCTCCAAGCTACTACATAACGGCTGCCTTTTGAGAGGTCTCTCCTCCCACCCAAGCAAAGTCGGTTTCTCTACTTTCGTGTTTTGGTCTCGGTTTTGTTTGAGGAATTGCCAATGTTCTCTGCCTCAAGTTTCTCCCGTTGCCCACTAGGTCGGTGTGTGTGTAACTGAGGTTGATTTGGGCCTCCAGTTGGCTTCCCTGGTTGCTCCTAAATTTGAAAGACTTGATCGCTTTCAATGTCGCTCTGCTTTCTCCTATTGGTGTTTTGTGCCTCATTTTATCCACCTGCAATTAAAGTGTCTTTGGCATCGTACTCTTTCCATCCACAAGAAACACCTGTATGCACCAGCGCCTTATTATGTCTTGATTTTTTTAAGCACCTTTCAGGGTTATGTGAGTCCGCCCAAAGGCTATCCCCGGTCTTCTAGGAGTGTACTGTCCATTTCCTGATAGTAGTCTTGACAAATACTACATTTGTAGTCTGCACCTTTTCTTGAAAGCATACCCATACCTGTGTTACCCGAAGGATCCACTTCTCTTGAAAGCGTATGTCCTAAGCAGACTGTTAGACTCATCATGCTCGCAGCACTCGTTTTAAAACCGTGCTCCTACTTCAATTTGAGATTTGGGGGTTGGGGAAGTCCGCATGGCGTGGGTCCCCCTCCCCCACAGGGACAGGGTTTCACAGTGTGTTTCATATTTTCATTTAGATCAACACCTGTGTTTGCATTCTTGCGAATAGACACACGTATATGAGCTTCCATCTGCATTGTTTATTTAGGCAGAGAAGCAATGGAAGGTAATGAAACTGTCCAGCTGAAAAAACTTTGGTGCCGAGGAAGTGCATGTATAACTTTTTGGTTTTTCAAGGCAGGGTTATTTTGTGTGTCCCTCACTTGTCTTGAAACTCCTCCGTAGAAAGGCTTGTGCCACCACCACCCAGTGCATATATAACTTTTTAATGTAAGTTAAGGACCTGTTGTCTTAATTCACAGCTATATATGGTGCTATAGATTATGTTATATATAAAAGATTTAACCAAACCTTTCTTAGGAAATGAAAATGAAAAAGAAAATTCTTTATGATCTTTCTTTATAGCTCTAAATTTGATTTAAAATTTGAATGCATGATTGATTTGAATATATTTACATTTTAATTTACATGCTCCATGGTTGTAGTAGGAGGCTCATGAGTTCAAGGCCCTACCTGGGCTATGTAGTAAAACCCTGTCTCAAAGAACAACAAACCCCCTCCCCAAATTACATGTAACTTTAATACAAAATGTTAGATCAGTTTCATGATTAAAGTTGCCATATTGCTATGTTCTGGTACATTTTTCCATAACTCTGTGTGTCAGTGTGTGTGTGTGTGTGTGTGTGTGTGTGTGTGTGTGAATCTGAGTTTAAAAGCAAATCAGTGTTGCACAGTGTGCCTAGGTAGATCATAGAATTGCAGCATTAGCCAAGCAGACTCATACACACACTCAAAAACACAGTTGAAGAAATTGCTCTGACAATGGTTCGCCATAATTGTCTTTGCAGATTTTATATTCTTATTCTTGGATGCTTCACTATGATTTATGATTGCCAAGAATTCTGCTTCAAAGTGAGGACATAAAAACATTTTAAAACAAAATACAATATAACAGACTTTTAAAGAATCAGTATATACCTAAAGTAACTCAGTTTATAATTGTTTTATAATTCACAAGCACTTTTTTGGGAGGGGGGTTCGAGACAGGGTTTCTCTGTAGTTTTGGAGCCTGTCCTGGAATTAGCTCTTGTACACCAGGCTGGCCTCGAACTCACAGAGATCCACCTGCCTCTGCCTCCCAAGTGCTGAGATTAAAGGCGTGCAACACCACTGCCCAGCCATTTTGGTACTTTGTATATATTGCTTTTCTTCTTTTTTTGTGTTTTTAACCAAATTTTCATAGAATTTAAGGAATAGATACCCATGTATATCCTGAAAGGAAAATGCTGCTTCACCTGAGACTGTGTTTTCATTTCTTCACAAACTGGTTACCTGGTCGTCCTCCACTTTCATCCTTTTCCTGTAGTCTTAGCCTTAAAAGAAAAATGTAAGCAAAGCAATATTGCCAGGTGTTTACACTGTTATTGACTCTTTATAGCCCTGCTGCAGCATTTCATGTGCAAAGACTGACCAAATATAGAAGTGTGCAAGTCATAAACATGTTTATACAGTTTGGCCTAAAAATTTCTCTTCTCTTTCAAGTTGATCATAATATTCTGAAGATTTTCTCTCAGAGTTTTGTAAGACCCAAGTACCCCCAACCCTTCTTTCAGTCATTAAAAGTAAATAAAACCCTAATTCTGTCTTGAAGTTCATTATTGACACTAAGCTTTTCAATAAAATAAAAATAGATTTTAAGTGATGATGCTGCCAGATTTAGAGGTTTGTACTTCCACAAGAACCCAGTGCATAATTGTTAAGAATTTCTGGTTACGTCTGTATCAGATCAGCATTTGCATCATAAGCCACTGGTCTTTGTGTTCTGTCAATCTTTGTGGCAATAAATTTTTCTCCATATCAAAATATTGCCTTTATTTATTTATTTGTTCATTTATTTATTTAAAGGCTAGAGTAGCCTGGGCTAGTGATCCTTCTGTTAGCTGCTGAAAGTACAGAAATGCAGGACTTTTTTAAATATTTATTTATATTATATGTATACAATATTCTGTCTACATGCATGCCTGCCTGAAGAGGGCACCAGGC
>LOEQ01001485.1:101596-117191 GCA_001685075.1 Bramus lutescens | reverse complement strand
TCTGTAGCTTTGGAGCCTGTCCTGAAACTAGCTCTTGTAGACCAGGCTGGCCTCAAACTCACAGTTTTTCTCTTAAGTTATACATAAGCCACAACCAAAAAGCATCTCTGCAGTTTCCATTTCTACTTTTTTGTTTTAAAGACAGTGGTTCCTTGGCTGTCCTGGAACTGGTCTCGAACTCAAAGATCCACCTGCTTCTGCCTTCCAACTGCTGTGATTAATGGTGTGTGCGGCCACCATCTGACTTCCAGTTTTACTTTTTAGATAATAATTTAAAGATACATAGAGTAGCTTGCAGGTGCCATGTTACTGCTTCCTCTTTTATTATTATTACTGTGCTACCTTCTTATATCTTTGTTAACCATTTTCATTAAAGACTTTCAGAGTATCTCCCTTTGCTGAAGTAATGAATTGTGACTTTATTTTTAGGCATCTCAACTTGAGTGTGAGACCGAAGCAGTTGCCATCCTTAGTGAGAAGTGGTGTCCCGGAAGCTCTTCGTGGAGAAGTCTGGCAGCTGCTAGCGGGCTGCCACAACAATGATCACTTAGTAGAAAAGTACCGAATTCTCATCACAAAGGTCAGAGAGGATGTGAGCTTCAAAGTGAATAGTTGAATGCTGTATAATTTATGTTAAATAAGTGTAGTTCAGAGATGTTGCTTTTCTTGACACAAAGATGAATGAATGCATGAAGTTTACCTCTTCAGTTGAGTTTGTCTTAGGGTAGGTGGTAGATCATATCCTCTGACCCACTGTGCGTCTCAGTCCTTTCAACCTAGATTAACAATGAGCCAGATTACTTATGCAGTGCAGTGTATACAGATGTTTTCTTTTGTTGGTGTGGGTTTTTATTTATTTGATTGCTTTTTGTTTTGGTTTGTTGTTTGTTTGTTTTTTTTAAAATGGGTTCTGGGCTTGTCTAGAACTCACAGTATAGACAAGACTGGCCTTGAACCTGTGGCAATCTCCTTACCTAAGGCTCCCAATTGCTTGCATTATAAGCATGACCTGCCACAAACTAGCTATATATATATTTTTTTCCCCCATAGAAATACGCTTTGGTAAAGAAGGCCTTCTTTTAGTTTCTACACTTATAAGAAAATAATCCTGTAGCCTTACATTTAATCTGCTGTGGCTCATATCCTTTAAGGTGAAACCCTTATTTTCACAGTGTTCCCTGCTCAAGTTGAAGCATTCTTCAAAGTTTCACAAGCAAAGCAAGAGGGAAAAAATATACTCTGTGTCCTGAGTACAAAGATGTAATTTCCTATCAGGTTAGGCAGCATTTGTGCCTTTTGTACCCATATAATAGGATTGGTTTTAGTTTTCTCAAAATGTTGGCAGTGTATCTACTAGGAAGCAGCTTCTCTAATAGGTAAATTTGGAATCTGGGTTTTGAACATGCAGATTCTCCCACAGCACTTGAAATTTCTTTAAATTGCCTTTACATTTTATTTGTTGTGTTTGCATATGTATGTGTGTGGGCATGCTAGTGCCCCAGTATATTTGTGGGCTTAGAGGAAAACTGGTAAAAGTCCATCTCTCTCTCTTTTTTTTTTAAAGATTTATTTATTTATTATATATACAGTGTTCTGTCTGCATGTATACCTACTAGCCAGAAGAGGGCACCAGATCTCATTATAGATGGTTGTGAGCTACCATGTGGTTGTTGGGAATTGAACTCAGAACCTCTGGAAGAGCAGTTGATGTTCTTAATCTCTAAACCATCTTTCCATACCAAATCCTTTCTGAAGAGAATTCACCATATCAGTCCGAAGGACCAAACTCAGGTTTTCAGACTTAGGCACCTTTAACCACTGAGCCATCTCACCTGCCCAATGTGAAAACTTTTTATATGACAAAAGGTAAAATCCTTTGTAAACAAAATATTTAAAACTTATGAGGAGTGTATATTATCTTTTTAAAACTGTTAACACAAAAAAAATCTTAGAAAAGCAACATAAAGAAAGAAGATACAATCTTAAAAGAAAATGAGAGTGTAACATAACAGTTGTGGGCCGAGGAAGCCAAACACAAGAACAGCTGAGTGTCCTCTATTGAATGAATGTGCCTGACAAATCACATTGGGAGCCATAAAGGAGAGGTTCATGTGGTGTATTTTAATGGGTGGACAGCTTTTGAGAGAGCTTCTAGAAAAGAATTTGTATCATCCCTACAAGGCTCAGGAAGCACCGCAGAAGATGGTATGGAAAGGACATAGGACCCAGGGGCAAAGCGTGGAATACAGTAGAGAGCTGTCTTCCAGGCACAGTATGACCTTTCCGATTTGCAGCTTCCAGAACCTTTTTCAGTCCCTTCTGTCTTTGGCTATACTTTATAATATTTTATATTTTATGTCAGTGCCTCTCAGTGTTCCTTTTGATTCAATATTTAGTATTCAAAATTTACAGCAAAACTTGTACGGTAAATTATTTTATAGTGAGAGACTAATTGGTCAGCAGCACATCCTGGTGTTCCTCTTTTCACCCCCTTGCTCCTTCTCAAACATGTGTATGGTCTTTTCTGGACTTGAATGTCTTTTGTTTTTTGCTTGCTTGCTTGCTTGCTTGCTTGCTTGCTTGCTTGCTTGGTTACTTGGTTGGTTGGTTGGTTTTTTTTTGAGACAGGATTTCACAGTAGCTATGGAGTCAGTCCTGGAAATCACTCTGTAGACCAGGCTGGCCTCGAACTCACAGGGATCCACCTGTCTCTGCCTCCCACGTGCTGGAATTAAAAGTGTGTACCACCACCACCCAGCAAGCTTTCATTTCAATTTTAAGACTTTGCTGCAATTACATGCTCATATCAAGACCCTAAGTTAGTAGCACTTCTATATTACAGCTTTTAATCTCTTAATTACTTATCCAGTTGAAGCTTAGGAGGCCCAGCCACATTTTACTAGTCTAGAAATAGAATACACCAATGATGGTGTCATCATTGAGCAGATTGCTTCCTTAAATAAAAATAGTTCTCTGGAATTTAATAGGCAAGTACTGAAATCACAAGAATGTAGCTCAGGACACCCAGCAATGAAAACCTGTTTGTTTAGCTGGAAGCACCTGGAGTTAGGAAGCCTGAGCACTGGTTCAGTGCACTCATTTGTAAACCTAAATATGGTTCTGTACCATGGACCAGTCGTTGGGACATCACATGAAAGCAGTTTCTGAATTTTTAGATCCTATATACATAGATCTAACCATCAGTGATAGAAAATGTTTTTGAAGGTTTACTTCAGTATCAAAGATCTATAAGCTTTTTTCTTATTATTTCCCAAATGAAATAATAGCAAGTATTTATGTAGGCATTTACATTGTATTATGTATTGTTAGTAATTTACGAAGAATTGATTTGTATAGGAATATTGGGGGTATTTTGCTTAAATATTTGTTTTGGGGTTTTGATTTTTTGGTTTATTTGTTTGCTTTGCAACAGAGTTCTTTGTATAATAGCCTAGGCCATCTTGGAACTCACTTTGTAGGCCAGGCTGGCCCCAAAACTCACAGATATCCACATGGCTCTACCTCCTGATGCTGGAATTAAAGGCATGCACCTCCACTGCACAGCTTACAGGAATATTGTTTATGTTCCATATAAATACTTCCTCCTTCCCATGTTGTAGATTGAACCCAGGATCTTGGGCATGGTAGGCAAGCACTCTATCATAGTCCCTAGTTCCCATTGCATCGTTTTCTATAAGGGATATGAGCATCCATGAATTCTATATTCAATAGAGGTTCTGTGATCTATTTTCTTTGGGTACCGAGAAATTGCTGCAGTGTTTTACCTCAAACACTGGCCATGATTGTACCATTTCAGAGTGGATACTCCTATTGTATAAGAAATCATAGGGGCTGGAGAGAGATGGCTTAGCAATTAGGAGTACTTATTTGCTCTTGTGGAAGCCCTGGGTTTGGTTTCTAGAACCCACATGGCAATTCACAACTGTCTATAATTCCAGTTCCAGAGTATTAGATGCCCACATGTAGTATACCTAAACTTATCCAAATATACACACATACACATAACAATAAAAACTAATTAATTTCTCTTAATAGAAAGACTTTATGTAGTGAGTTGTCTTTAAGACTGTTTTCTGTAAGGAAGAAGGCTGCTGACTGGTACTGGATTTTGGGGACTACAAGAATGAGGAGTGGGAGGGAATTTAAACACAACGTATAATGATACACATGCGTTAAAAGGTTATGAAACCCATTATTTTGTACACTAAAAAGTATACAAACAAAATATAGGAGACACATACATACAAATTACCTTATATTACTGCTTCCATATAGCAGTTGCTGTAGTATGTCTAATTTAATTTAAATTAGTTGTGAAAATAATATTCTGCATATCAAATCTATCTAGGGAGTTCTAAGGTTTCCTGAATTCCAAGAATGTAAATATATTGGTTTGATTATTTTGAAATTGTTAGTATTTGGGACTTTTTTTCTTTTTTTTAACCCACAGAAATTTTATGTCATTTAGCCTGACATAGATTGAACATCTCTACAAGTTTGGGATTGGAACTGTTTCAGATTTGTGGTTTTCCTCTTGGTTGTGGTGGTGATGTTTTTGGTTTGTCTTGGTTTTGCTTTTGTATAAACTATCAGTTAAAGCACCATGCTAGGAAAATATGAAGTGCTCTGAAACCTTAGGCTAGTGGAAGTCTTTCAGTGCTTGCTTCTAGGTCCTAGACTTGAGGACTAGGAACGCTTCCCCGTATTGTGACTGCACCAGCAGTTCTCTTTGCAGCTGTATTTGAAAGCTCTTTCAACCTAAAAACAGAATTTCTGTTGTATTTGGCTTGTGTTGTTTATTCATTTAGAGAAGAATTTTCTCTCTGGATCAGTCCTGAGAAAACTAGGCAGTTAACTATAAAACAATTCAAATTCTGTGAGAATTTTAGAAGAATGTGCATCATCACTGAATTCAGATGGCATTAAAGGTTTCTCATCTAGCCAGGCGGCGGTGGCATCCGCCTTTAAACCCAGCACTCGAGGCTAACAGGTGGATCTCTGTGAGTTGGAGACTAGCCTGGTCTAGAGAGCAAGTTTGAAGACAGCCAGAGACCATGTCTAGAAAAACAAAGGTTTTTCACCCAGCCTCCTAAAGGTCTTGTCTTCTGAAGTCATCCTGGAGGTTGGCAGTTGGGCACAGAGTGCAGTGCTGCAGTGTTGAGGAAGAGCTCTCATGGTCAGAGGTGAGGCATGCTGGCTGAGCCCATGTGAGGCTGGGATAAGTAAGGCCAGAAAAGCCAGCGTGGGCCAGATTCCAGGAGATGACCTTAATGGTTTTGTGTAATTGGGGGAAAAGAATGAATCATTTTATCTCATGTTTATTTTATAGCATTTTGTATTTCCAGTGCTGGCTGTATATCCAAGACAAATGCTCTACTGTTTCCCTGTGTTTAGGTTAAAAAGGCAGGATAACTGGATGTGGTGGTGCAGAGGCAGGCTGATTTCTGTGAGTTTGAGGGCAGCCTGGTCTATGTAGTGAGACTCTGCCTCAAAAAAGCAAATAGATAGATGAAATTTTAAAAAGTAAAAAACATGTAAGATGATTTCATGTGTCTGACAGAAGGCAGGCTGTCTTGTTTCAAATCCTAGCTCTCCTGTTTTCTAGCTGTCAATGGGCAACTTAATACCACTAGGCATAAAATGGGATGATAATAGAAACCTACTTCTATGATTGTTAGTATTAACAGGGTTAATAAGTGAAAATATTCAGCTCGATTCATAGTCATATTAAGTGTAAGTTATTTGTCATTTTAGTTTTAGAATATTATTTTGGTTCCAATGAAACATGGCATAAGATAATTGTGGGTTAGACTGGGGTGATAGATAGCAAAGGAGACTCCTTTATTTTGCTGGGGACATGTTCCAGGACTTCCAGTGGTTACTTAAAGTATCAGATAGTGCCAGACTTGTAACTGTTTTATTCTTTCTATACCTTTAATAAAGTATAACTTACAAAGTAGGCATAGTAAGAGGTTAAAAAAGATAATAATAATATAGCTATAACAGTATGTTGTGATCAGTATGAATGTGGACTGTCTCAAAGTGCAGCGTTTTCTATTTGGTGCTTTTAGACTACAGCTGAGCCTAGATAATGGACTATAAAATTGCAGCTCGGGAGACTGATAAACTGTGTACAACACGCTCAGAGGTAGAGCCCTTAGCATACCACGTGTTTGGTGGATGAGTGTGGAAAAGGACTGGGAGAAGAGGGAGCAGGAGTCAGTACCTCAAATAATCTTTGAGCTTCAGTGGTTTCAATACAGAAAGATGCTGCTGCTCTCTGCTGAGGCCTGTCACATACTGCCTGCTGTTAGTCTTGTGCTTCAGCATGCTTTTAGGTCCTTGCTTTCCTGCGGTAAAGTGTTCACACTTCACTGAATTGTGATTGTAAGGCATCCTTTTGCCCACAGCAAGAAAGAATGTATAAAATAAATAAGAATACAAGTTGGATCACACATAATGTTCTGTTTTTTTTGCAGACCTCCTGGAATTATTACAGACACCATCATTTGTTTTCTTTTACCCTACTGGAAATGTGGGGCTTTTTTTTCTGGCAGAATTATAGCATTCCCTCAGCACCCAATTCCTAGTTATTGAAAAGCACCTTTTATGATATTATCTGAAATGAATGCTGTATGATTTCAATTTGCATCATAAGATTGGAAAACTTGTACCTGAATATCTGCATGCTGTTTCCAGCGTCACTTGGGTAGAGCACCTAACTAGACTGATGAAGAGGCATATATCCAGTAAACGAGAAAATAAAATTGAGGCTCAATATTTAAGTCTTCTAACTCTAACTTCTTGTGCATCTGAGTTAGAGTTCCTCCATTGCCGTACACTGTTAACACACTTCCTTTCTCTGATAACTGTTCTTTGTCCTTGGGAAAATGGAACACAAAAAGGACTTTCCCTCACTCCTCTGGTAGTGAGCTTCAGCCCAACTCCTGACTCCTCCCTCTCTTCCCTCCCTCTCCACCCATCCACCCTTGTAGTTACTGCCTATTTTTCTTGCTGGCAGTCTGGATTCTACTCATTTACCTAAGAGGGGGATTCTAGACAGCCGGGAGACAGCTTTCAAACACACTGGACTGCTGGCAACCAAAGTCAGTGCCCACGGTGCATTTTGAAAACTCGGGAGCTTCTCTGGCGATGAGTTGCCCAAGATGCTAGAGTCTGTGTGAGCACATTTGTTTTCCTTCCCTTTCCCCTTTCTTTTCCCAAGTCCCTTCTCCCTGCTTCCCCTCCTACTCCTTTCTCCTCTCCCTCTGTGCTTTAGTTCTGCCGTACACAGGCTGCTTTGCAAGGCTTTCTGTTAAGGATTTATTGTGGCTTTTGTTTGGATTTCATCATTTGGAATTACAGGTAACACTCTGAAATTGAGCTAAGCATTTAAATTCTATTAAGATGTTTTCAATGGTAAAATAGTACATTGAATTTAATGGAAAAATTAATCTTGGTTAATTTTTATCAGTGGTAATTGTAGCCAAATGTTTTCGGGATTACCATAAGGAGATTCTGTCTCCCACAACACGTTAAATAAAAGAAAATGAGGGTAGAATGGATCAATAAGTGCTTTCCTTTTATGTTGATCTTGGTATAGCTCCTCCACTGGAGTAAGCGCCCTTTATGGATGGGTGCTGCTCAGAGGAAAGGGGTGGGTGGTAGCAGTTAGAGCTAGCTAGGTTTTTTGACTAGGATATGGAATGCAAAATGTAAAATGCTTTCTCCTTTTCTTCTGTCAGCTGTTGAGAGGAGACTCATTACAACTCCTGCTGAAGCTCCCAATCTTCCTCTCTCTGTCCCTACCCCCACTCTCACTTGGCCTGAAGACACTGTCCCCCGTTTACCTTACTCCCTTGGTGCTATGCGCTTGGTAAACACGGCAGTATGTTCAAGTCTGGGACTGGCCAGACAGCTGCTGTTGACTTTCCCCATTCCAGGAAGAATTTAAAGGGAAATTGCACAGCAGGCAATGTACCTCAGCAGCACTACCACCAGGAACATGGTGACTGGGGTTCTCTGGGGTTGTCTCACACAAACACACATGCAGAGTTGAATGCAGTGACAATAGCTGCTCTTGAGAACTGTGACAGCAGCCAGGTGGCAGCATGAAATGAGAACCAGTTCCCAAGTACAAGATGAACTCCACCTTGGATGGTGATCAGAGCAGCCATCCTTTCTGTCTCCTGGCGCTGGGCTACTCAGAAACTGTCAGTTTTTGTCTTTTGGAAGCACTGATTGTTATCTTTCTAACCGCATTGATTATTTCTGGCAACATCATTGTGATTTTTGTGTTTCACTGTGCACCTCTGTTGAACCATCACACTACAAGTTATTTCATCCAGACAATGGCATATGCTGACCTCTTGGTTGGGGTAAGCTGCCTGGTCCCTTCTTTGTCACTGCTCCACTACCCCCTTCCTATGGAGGAGGCCGTGACTTGCCAAGTATTTGGCTTTGTAATATCAGTTCTGAAGAGCGTTTCCATGACTTCTCTGGCCTGTATCAGCATTGATAGATATATTGCCATCACTAAACCTTTAACCTATAATACGCTGGTTACTCCCTGGAGACTACGCCTGTGTATTTTTCTGATTTGGCTGTATTCCATCTTGGTCTTCCTGCCTGCCTTCTTCCACTGGGGCAAACCTGGATATCATGGAGATGTATTTCAGTGGTGTGCAGCGTCCTGGCACACCAACCTCTACTTTACATTGTTCATCGTGGTAATGCTGTATGCCCCAGCTGCCTTCATTGTCTGCTTCACATATTTCAACATCTTCCGCATCTGCCAACAGCACACAAAAGAAATCAGCGAAAGGCAAGCCCGATTCAGCAGCAGGAATAAGGAGACTGGGGAAGCCCAGACTTGTCCTGATAAGCGCTATGCCATGGTCCTCTTCAGAATTACGAGTGTGTTTTATGTCCTCTGGTTGCCATACATCCTCTACTTTCTGCTGGAGAGTTCCACTGGCTGCAGCAGCCACCTTGCATCCTTCCTGACTACCTGGCTTGCTATTAGTAATAGTTTCTGCAACTGTATCATTTACAGTCTCTCCAACAGTGTTTTCCAAAGAGGATTAAAGGGTCTCTCAGGGGCTTTGTGTACTTCTTGTACAAGTCACACTATAGCCAAGGACCCTTACACAGTTAGGTGGAAAGGACCCCTTAATGGATGTCATATCTGAGGGGTTCATATACTCAGTTGCTTTGTTTGCAGGGAGAAAGGGTGGCTTTGGTTCTCCTTTTCCTTTCTACCCTGTACTCCCAGTTTACTAGGAGATCTAGGACAGGATAATTTGACTCTGAGCAGCTGTAGACTATCCAGACACTTTTCAGTTTGCAGAAGTTGTTTTCTAAATGAGATTTAAAATTAGAAGAATCCGGATCATTAAAAAAAACAAGTCGTGATGCAGTTTTTGAAATGTCATGGAAGTAAGATTCAAAAGGAATAAAGCCATAGCTAATACCTCTCCCAGCTGGTGTGACTGAACATGGATGTGAAAAGCAGCAGCACTTTAAAAAAAAAAAATCGCCATTTTCTTTTCCCTTTTCTGGATTCTTCCAAGCAGCTTGTAACTTATGTGCAGTTGATATCTTTTAACAGGGAATATTAAGATAGACTGATGAACTAACAAGGATTTTCTTTATCTGTGCCAAAATATAACTGCACTGTAAGTTTCAGTACTCCTTTAGATAGTGAAATGTCTTGAAAAAATCTCCATAGGATGAATAATGTGATCCCTGAAGATTACTTTTGGAGTTTTGAAATGAACCATGAAGCAACCATGCAATGAAGTCATACAGTTTGTGAGAAACAGCTGCATTTACTTCATGCTTGTGAACATTCTGTACATGTGTGTAGAAGTGACATTATAGGGCTTTTTCCTGTGCCTCTGTGTTTGTGAATATTGAACATTTACATTGAGTTGGATTTCTTTTTATAACAAAATGTATTTAAATAAATAATAGATGGGTAGCTGTCATTGTAATGTGAATATATATAGTGACTTTAGTGTTTTCTGCTCTTCTTATCTAGTCTTCAATAAGAACTGAATCCGCTCAGGGTTGATTGTGCTGTGTGCCTTTTAAACAGTCAGCTGACATCACAGTCACTGTTCACTTTGGAAAACATTTTTTCAGGTGCTGGCCAGGAACCTCCTTTGAAGGGAGAGGGGTTCTGATTGGGCCCAGCCACCTACCTGTGATCCTCTTTTTGGAAAAAGTCCTCTGTCATATAGTTCTTTTCTCACTTGTCTGTTTTTCCAAAGCACTGGCAAAATGTATAGAATTTTATTATTTAGAATTACTAGAATGCTTTGTGTTGATATATAGTGTTACCTTTGTTTTAAAAGTGATTGCCTTGAAAGCAAGGGAATTGTTTGTCTAAAAGGAGAGAGCTGTTAGCAGTTCCAATCAGTACTTCCTGGACTTTGTGCTAGCTTTCATATTTAGAAAGTGTCAGGGAGAGATTAACTTGCCTCTGACTCTGGCCAGAGGTTGTCATGCAGGTGGAACTGTGATGCTCAGTGAAACAGGCAGTGGAAGAGATCAGGGGTGCTAGCAAAAGTGGATTTTCAAATCCAAGAAAGGATAAGGATGATTATGAAACCCACAGATATGCTTTGGTTTTCCATCCTGATGTTAGAAGGCTATTCCCTTTTAAACAGAAGTTATCGTGTGTTCCCCCCAATTCTTTTATTGCACCCAGAGCCTTGTGCAAACAAAGCAAATACTTCTTTTATATTAACAACATAGTTTATTTGTTCTGTTTTTCTTTTTAAGCCAGTGTCTCACTTTTTAGCACTGGCCACCTAGGAACTCACTGTCTAGACCAGACTGGCCTTGAACTCACAGAGACCCACTTGTCTCTCTCCTGGGATTAATGGTTCACCATGGCCAGCCCCTAGCCAGTTTTATGTTTTAGACATTGATTTTTATTTTAACCTCAAATATCTTCTTTTTTAAGCTTTTTAAATGACTAAGAATTATAAAAGCTTCAGAATTCAAGTTCTAGAGGCAGGTAGAGCTCTGTGAGTTCAAGGTCAGCTTGATCTACATAATGAGTTCCAGAACAGCCAGAAGTGAAGTACATAGTGAGATCCTCGCTCAAAAACAAAATAATAAAACGGATTCTGAGTTTTCCCCCATCTTGCTTGTTCTGCATAGTTAATATTAGCAAATTTAACTCAGCTGTTTAGGATTTAAAACTCATGATGAAAATACTCGGTTAGAAGTAGCTTTGTTGCTAGGTGGTGGTGGCGCAAGCCTTTAGTCTCAGCACTCGGGAAGCAAAGGCAGGCGGATCTTTGTGAGTTTAAGGCCAGCCTGGTCTACGAGACAGAGTTCTACTGCGGTGCAGTGAAATTTCTGCTGATATACAAAAGGTGGTAGGTCCTGCACCTTGTGAATCTGGCTTTATCTCCATCAGAACACATTCATTCTGGTGGGTCAGCCTTCTGCTCTATCAGCTGAAATCTCATTGCATATTTCCTGCAGACCGCAGCTCTCCCTGTTTTTTTGTTTAATAAATGCAGTGTATGGACATCCTCTGGTCAACACGTATTTCAGATCCTAAGTGTCTGAGGATGACTGGAATAAAGAACAAAAGTAAAATGATTAATGCTTCTATAATTCCAAAATTGATAAGAAGGTTCCACAAGAAGTTGTTATCAACAAAATCTTTAACTGAGTTGACAAAATGATTGACTGCCCCTTCTGGAGAAGAAAGCTGGAGTCTGGAATGGCTAATGACACAGATCTGATTATGTAAACCTTCCAGGCACCTCTCAGGACATTCCTGAACTATTAAACAGTAAAGGGGTGACACACATCTACTTAAAACCAGCATGACATGATGTTGTTAAACGTATCTTGATATTCTGAATCTGATTAGTTTAACATGGGAATTCCCCTTCTCCCCTTTGTAGAGTTTAGAAGCCTCTTTTCTGGTCATACCTTCCCCAGGATCATAAAGATGCTGACAATGTACCTTAGGACAGATCTTAACTGCCTTTTGACCCGAGAAAATTCAAGCTCAGAAATTGTCTTTGTTCTGTGTCTGTATGTAAGCTGAAACTTAGCAGGAAAAAGGAAAAAAGAGAGACTGATGCAGAAAAGTATGTAGTGGAGAGTTCATTTCACCCTCAGATCTAAGTTCCATGCTTGCTATGAGTCTTCTGAACCCTGAAAGGGACACTGAGGCTGGCACTCAGAGGGCCCTGGGTAGAATTTCCAGGGCAGCCCAGGTCACACAGAAACCCTGGCCCGGAGTTGGGAGGGAACTTAGTTGAATTTCTGTTTCAAGTAGAAAATGCTTTCTGCTGGATTCTAGAAATAAGTTCGTAAATATCTATCTCCTTGCATTACACAGCTGAAAGGTCAGCTCTGTAGACTTGGTGGGGTGCGTGCGTTTCATTCCCTTTTGTGAAGTGGTCTCCTGTAGCTCTCCCTTCCTCCTGCTCCCAGTGCCAGAATTTCAGTTGTCCACTGTACCAGCTTTGTTTTTCATACATGCTAGGAAGTTTCATCTTTTCATATTTACATTGTGCTTATGAATTTTTAGTTCAGCAAACATGGGAATCTTGAAGATGGTGTTTATTAAAATGTGTTAAATCAGTAGTAAGAGAACAGCTTTTCCTTTTAGAAGAAGTGAAGCCCTTTTCACTCTTTTGTTCTGGGGTTCCATTTTGTAACAGTGGGAAAGAAAATTATTCTGGTATTGGCAACAAATGCAAGCATGGCTTTTCAATTAAGATCTTTTTCTAACAGTTGCTTAGTTTTACAATATCAAGTTCTGGTTTTATTAAAGGCTTTTTTTTTCCCAAAGTAGAGTCTATAGTGCTGTTTGAAGCACAGACTGAAGAAGAAAATAAGTAGTTGTAGTAATTGTAAAGAAAAATAGGTAGACCCTTTATGATGCTTGATAATAGCAGATGTCTTCCCAGTTTATCTTGTCTTCATTGTGCTGTGTAAACTTTTAAGGCTCAAGGAATCAATCCTGTTGTTTTTGATTCATTGTGGGCACTGCTGGTTTATTTTTAACTTACTATGTAGCAGGGCTAGGGTTAAGAAGAGATGAAGGGAAAAGTTACATAGTCTTCAGGGGCTGGGAGAATTCTCTCTGCATGATAACTTTGAAAAGTTTGTGTTTAATCTTTTTATTCTGGCGCAATTAATGCAACATTTGATGACATTTTGTTTAAATACCAATCCGACTAGTTCAGAGTGAAAAAATACCACAGATAGCTCGTCCAACTTGGTTGTGTGTGACTGGTACCAGAATACACATATACTTTTAGAGATGGTGTTGAAGTTACTTCATAATAAAGCTTCTAAAGTAAGAGCATGCTAATTGTTTAGCTTGTAAATGAATTGTGTGGTCTTAAGCAGTCATTCCAGTGAGGACGTTTTGGTCCTCTTAGAGTGGGGAAGTAGTTGGCATGTGAGCCAATGGCTAGCTTAGAAAGAATATTGAACAGCCCAGTTGTTGACAGACCTGCTGCTGCTTACTCAGAACCCTCTTTTGGACAGGTTCCCTCTTAGCAGTATTGCTGTATAAATTCTTTTTGAGCCTTTTACACATGACTTTTCCTTTGTACTTAGTTTATTTAATATTTTTAGGATTGGAGAAACTTGAACTTTCATATTATAAATGAACTGTCCATGCCCTTGAATGTGAAGGGGCAGGTTCACCAGCTTAGATGGTAGAATGGTTTGGGGAGGGTTTCCTCTATTTTCCCAAAGTTCCTTTGAAAAATGTGCACAATGACTTTATAGAAAATGTCTTAATTCCATTGACCTTGTGCTTCTGTATTAAAAAATTTGTTAAATAAGTTTTTGGCAAACCAGAGTTTATTGGTATATGAGCAGTTTGGGAGACATTTAAAGATAGGAGAATTGTGGCATTGGGAAATTTTAAACCTGTAAATCATGGCATGTTGTGGTTTTGCATACTTTTCCTATTTCAGGTTGAAGAAAAACCAAATGTAAATATATTAAACTGTACATGTTATTGATGTTATTTATAGATTCTAGAAATGAGGTAGCTATTTCTTTTTGAGGGGGTGGGGTTGAAGAGAGCATATTTCCATGTAGTCCTGGCTGTCTTTGTAGGCCAGGCTGCCTCAAACTCAGAGATCCACCTGCGTCCGCCTTCCTAGTGCTGGTATCAAAGATGTGCACTACCAGCGCCTGACTGTGGTAGCTCAAATGAGTCACTGGCATTTCCTTAAAAATTGGGTGATAAAAGGAATTCTGACTCAGTAATAATGAACTTTGTACTGCAAATGTGGAAACCTGGTGAGCTGGTTAGTAAAGGCACTAGAGGTCCTTTCATGCTCTCTGGCTCTGAAGGACTGAATCAGATAATGTGAAGCGCTTCGTGAGTGCAAGTGGTGACTCTTCCCTACTTGCCATAGCTTCACGTAGAGGCTGTGTGTTATGGTGAGCTTCCATACATTCAGTCATGGAGTAGATCACTACTCTGTGCTATTTAACAATCCCAGACCTGAAGATTATATAAGCACTAGTTTACTTCCTTTTATTGCCTGAAAAATTGGTGAAGGCAAGGGGCAGTACCCCGATAGCTGCATCCCTGAATATCACACAGAACCTGCTCCAGAACAGAAGTCTGCATAAACAACAGAAGACTTTTATTAGTCTTCTACCTTGCTCCCTTCTGTCCTTCTGGATTGATAATAGGACTGTTTTAAATGCACTCTCAAGCCCTACAAGCAACTTTCTGTATGATCTGGGCTACTCTACACTCTTTAGAAATGATACTATTTCCTCCTTTTTCTTTTTTCTTTCTTCCTTCCTTCCTTTCTTTCTTTTTTTAATGAAAAGGGTAGTGTGGAAACATATTCTCAGTAACTGTTTCTGAGGCTACCCTATGCCTGACAGTGTTACCAAACTGCAGTTTCTCACAGCATAGATGAGATGCACATACTCAGAACATACCTTGCTCCAGAGTCAAGTAAAAGAAGCTATAAAATTCAGCCACAGAAGAGACTAGAGATGTTGGAACCTTTGGTGCTATGGCTTTGCTTTCTATTTTCTAGCTCTGTGTGCTTTGTTATGACACTGGTGGCTGTATATACAGTAAAGTGTCATCCCTGTCTCATAGAACATTCTGGCCCTGAGACATTACACATGGAAAGTTAGGTTTTTCAAGGAGCCTCACAGAGTAAACTTCACCCAGAGGAATTTACCAAAAGAATCCTTATGAGACACACAGTCCACTTTTAATGTCACTTCATTATTAAAGTAAGTAATGGCAGTCTTTTCCTGGAAGTATGTCATTAACTGCACCATATGCAGATGGTTCCCGGATGGGGATGGAAACTCTTAACACTGTTCTGTGGTGTGAGGGATCAACTCTGTGACTGGAACAGCCTTGCCATTCAGACACAAGAAGAAATGAAGTCATCTCTGCGGCCAGTGCTGATCTGCCTGTGTGCTGTCAGATACCATGTTACATTGATCTAAATTCTTTTTTATTTTTTTATACTTCATTTAAATATTAAAAATTTCCCCCTCCTCCCCTCCTCCCATTTTCCTCCCCCTCCCC
>LOEQ01001485.1:64682-76607 GCA_001685075.1 Bramus lutescens | reverse complement strand
CTCCCACTATTAGTGTGTAGGGTTTAATGTATGATTTAAGCTTTAGAAGTGTTTGACATATGAGGGAGCCCTTGTGTTTGGGGAATAGATATTCAGTATTGAGATTTCCTCTTGATGGATTTTTCCTGTGACTAATATGAAGTGTCCTTCTTTGTCTCTTTTGACTGATTAGTCAAACAAAAGTTTGAAGTCTATTTTGATAGATATTAGAATAGCCACACCAGTTTTTTCTTAGGTCCATTAGATTGGAAAATATTTTCCATTTATCTGAGGCGATGTCTGTCTTTGAGGTTGAGGTGTGTTTCTTGTATGCAGGAGAAGGATGAATTCTGTTTTTGTGTCCAATCTATTAGCCTGTGTCTTTTTATAGGTGAGTTGAGTCCATTTATATTAAGGGATAATAATGACCAGTGATTTCTATCTCCTGTGAATTTATTTTTTGTTGTTGGTGATGTTAATTCATGTATTTTTCCCTTCTTTGGGATTTTGCTGCTATGAGACCATCAATTGTCATTGTTTTTGTTGATGTAGCCAACTTCCTTGGGTTAGAGTTTTCCTTCTAGTATTTTGTCTAGGGCTGGGTTTGTGGCTATTTATTGGTTGAATCTGGTTTTGTCATGGAATATCTTGTTTTGTCCTTCTATGGTGATTGAAAGTTTTGCTGGGTATAATAGTCTAGGCTGGCATCCGAGGTCTCTTAATGTCTGCATAACACTTGACCACGACCTTCTGTCTTTCATTGTCTCCAATGAGAAGTCAGGTGTAGTTCTGATAGGTCTGCCATTATGTGTTACTTGGCCTTTTTCCTTTGCAACTCATAATATTCTTTCTTTATTCTGTAGTATATGTTTAGTGTTTTGATTATTATGTGGCAAGGGGACTTTTTTTTGATCCAGTTTGTTTGGTGTTCTGAAAGCTTCTTGTATCTTTATAGGCATATCTTTTTTTAGATTAAGAAAGTTTTCTTTTATGATTTTATTTAATATATTTTCTGTACTTTTGAGTTGAACTTCTTCTATACCTATTATTCTTAGGTTTAATCTTTTTATGGTGTCCCATATTTCCTGGATATTTTGGGTTAAGCTTTTGTTAGATTTAATGTTTTCTTTGACTGATGAGTCTGTTTCCTCTAATGTATCTTTAGCGCTTGAGATTCTCTCTTCCATCTCTTGTATTCNATATTTTGGGTTAAGCTTTTGTTAGATTTAATGTTTTCTTTGACTGATGAGTCTGTTTCCTCTAATGTATCTTTAGCGCTTGAGATTCTCTCTTCCATCTCTTGTATTCTGCTGTTCATGCTTGCATTTGTGGTTCCTGATGGTTTTCTCATGATTTCTATTTCTTTAATTCTCTGGTTTGTGCTTTCTTTATTGTCTCTATTTCAGTTTTCAAGTCTTGAATAGTTTTTCACATGTTTGATTTCTTTTTCTTGGTTTTCTTTAATGGATTGGCTGATGTCTTCCAATTTTTTGTTTGTCTTTTCCTCCATTTCTTTAAGGGAATATCTCATTTCCTCTTTTAGAGTTTCAAACATTCTCCTGCAGTTATTTTTTAGGTCATTATCTTCTGCTTCATCTATATTTGGTTGTTCAAGTCTTACTGTTGTAGGGTCTCTAGATTTTACTGATGTCAGGTTGCTCTTTGTGGTGTTGCGTGTGTTCTTACCTTGTCTACTCATCTTTTCCTCTAGTTGATGTGGTTGGGCTGTCTTTGATTCTGTTGATTAATCTTTAAAGTGCAAGTGGATCCAAGACTCAGATGGTTGTTCCTCATGGTACACTCAGTGCCACGGTTCTAGTTACCCTGTTGGTCACTTTTTGTTTCTGGAGGTCACTCAGTGCTCCTGGTTTGTTCCGCTCCTGTGGAGTGTTCTGTCTCAGGCCTGCTCTGGTCTAGGTTTCCAGCTCAGACCTGTTTCTGTAAATGTCCCTGGTCAGGATCTGCTCCTCTGGAGGTCCCTGGCTTGGGGTTGGTTTTGTAAAGGTCCCTGGCTCTGATATTCTCCCTTGGATGTCCCAGAATTGGGTGCACCTGGATCAGCAGACGACTTACTCCCTCAGAGGTGCGAGGCCTACACCCAGACCCACAGAGGTTTCTGGTCCCTGCCTACTCCCTTTGACATCCCAGGCCAACGCCCATACCCGCAGAGATCTCTGGTTCTTGCCTGATCCCTTGGTGGTCCTAGACTCATGCCCCCTATTTTGGTTTTTCAAGACAGGGTTTCTTTGTGTAGCTTTTGAACCTGTCCTAGAACTGGCTTTGTAGACTAGATTGGCTTTAAACTCACAGAAATCCACCTGTCTCTGCCTCCTGAGTGCTGGGATTAAAGGCATGTACTGCCACCACCCAGTGAATGGGTTATCACTTTAAGCACTTTGTTTTTTGTCCCTGTGCAGGCATACTCTGTGTATGATGAAGAAATTGGTTACTGCCAGGGCCAGTCCTTCCTCGCGGCTGTGCTGCTTCTCCACGTAAGTTGAGTCTGTGTCACAACTACACAGACCTCCCTGGGCTTAAGTATGGCTAAGGTTAGGTTTGGCCATATTCTTGGACAGAACTTGTATTTAGAAACTGTAACTTAATGGCTCTATGAAGAGAAACCTGATGAGGATAAATGGCAGTGTTGAGAACTAGTATAAGGTTAGATTTCCTTTTTATTTTCAGATTAGACAGACTTCAATATTGGTTGACATTTTGTTGTCTGTAAAATATCCAGTCATTAATCTGTTTGAAAATTTGTATCCTGGGAAGAGATCAAGGCTTTTTTCAGTGTCATTCTACTCATGTGCTCGTTTAATAAAGATCTTTATTCTTCAGCTTTACTTCTTGAAATAGGTAGAAATGTCAGAAATACATTAAGCTGAACAGCCATATTAAGTAGTTATCATTTGACTTCCAGTTACTGATTTATTCTTTGTCTTCATTTTCATTTCCACAAACACAGCTTATTAGCTTTTAAAAGAAAGTAGCAAACATTTGAACCTGTTTTGTAAGGACCAGGGTATTATACATCATAGCTGTAATGTCTCACACTGACTTCCTGCCTGGCACACAGTCCACATTCAGTGCCCCATCCCTGTGCATGTGCACTTCATGAGCTGTTGGTGGTTCTGTTGTGCTGGAGGTTGAACCCAGGAACGCAATGTCATACCTATGAGCTACCCTGCCCATATGTGACTCTTTTATGACCATCATTCTGTGATCCAGCAACAAATCAGATGCTGCACTTGTTTGCCTTACAAAACCACCCTATTGTCTTTGTTTCAAACCATTGATGTTTAAAAAAAAAATTAAGCACATTGTCTCATAAAATGTTTCAGATTCTTAATTTGCCTAATCATCTCATTATTTAATAAAAATGTGTGGCAAGAACACTACACAGGTAGTATCAGCAATTCTGACTGCTTCTGGAAATTTGAAGCTAAGAGTGAGCATAGGACAAAGCTAGTAACACCACCATCTGTAAGCAGATAGCTGTACAAACATGCTTTGGGGGATATTAATAGATCCGTACAGGTAAAATGCAATGAGCACAGAGAACTTTGTTTACATTGAAGGCTCCTTCCTCTTGGCCGATAACCGTTAAAGTTGAGCGCACCCTGAAAAACAAAAAGGGCTGTCCCTCTGTTGTATACTTTTCAGTGTCGTTTAACCTTTTCCCTTGTTATGTTGCGATAGAAATACTTTAAAAGCATGAAAATAGAGTGCAACATTGCTGTCAAAGGGGATCATATAATTATAGAAGCTGAAGAATTTTAAATGTATTGAATTAAAAGAGGCATAGTGTGACTGTAGTGGGAAGTGGAGGGAAGGAAGAAAGAGACAGTGCTAGAGAGGACAAGGGCCCACCAGGAAACTGTGCAAGTCAAAATAAAGCTTCCATGTTTGCTCTCAGAGGGCAGGAAGTCTTAGAATTTTAGCCCTGTCTTCTTTCCAGTGAGCTCAGCGTGGTGATGTCTGTAGCAGGTACCGCAGAGTTACAGAATGAACAAGGTTAGTTCTGGGTCAGTTAGAATATTTGGGGAAATTTGGAATATATGCTAATGCTATGGCATTGATAAACAGGTCAGTTGTTGTTTTCTTTAATTTGATTGGTTGTTTGTCTTTAGACTTTATGTCTCAGTCGTGCACACATATGGTTCATCTATTATTTATTGTCGTTTCACACAAAGAACATTTATTCCCATTTAATTATCACCACCCCTTGAAAATGGCTTCCTCAAATTCTAGTCCTATTTAGAACTCCTGCTGTAAGTGTTTCCAGCATCAGAAATGCCACACAAATGAAGCCACTTCTCCCTCAACATGTACAGCAAATATCTCAGAAACTCTAACATTTTGTCCCATATAGCCTGTCCTTCCTAGTAAGAATCTGCTACACTTTGTCATGTTTTGCTTTTGCTTGCTATTTTCTCACTGGGTCATGTGTTCTGCCCACCTCTAGTATCGTGTTCCTCAGTAGCCCGCCCACCATCTTGATTTTTCTGAAGCTTGCTACAGTTAAATGGATTCTTAACATTACCAGTGCTTGCCTTCTGTTTTGAAACTTAGACATCTGTCCACATTGTTGGAGGAATGTTTCATAAAGTCATGAAAGATGCGCTTATTCCTAAGTAGGAATCTGTAGACAGAAATGGAGGAGGGTAGCTCAGCACCTCTGCCAGCACTGCTTTTGTACTTTGAGTAATAACATAGACCTGAGGATGTAGAAGGCTCTTCTAGAATAAGCTATTTTTTTTGTTTTTTTTTTTTAGAGACAAGCTACTTTTTAAGAATTATTTTTAATTTATGTGTATTTGTGTGTGCCTGCAGGACCTTATGTGCATGATAGTTCTGTAGGCACCCACAGAACCTGGAAGAGGACAGTGAATCCCCAGGAACTAGAGTTACAGATGTTTGTGAGCCGCCATGTGGGTGGTAGGAACTGAGGTCCTCTGCAAGAGTAGTAAGTGATCCTAACCACTGAACCTTCTCTCCAGCCCCACAAACTATTTCTTACTATGATAGGAAAAGAATAATAATTTTGCTAGAATGACACTGTAGCAAAGACAGGACAAATGACTGGAAAAAAAGGCCTCATTGTTTCAGAGAGCTGAAACATACTGTGTGCCAACCTGTTGTATCCACCTCTAGCCCTGTCCTTTCAGCGGAACCTATTCTTGATTCACAAGCTTTGCTGTCCTGGGTGCTCATCAGCCTTCTACCGGTTCCTAGCATTACACTCTTGCTCTGAGGAAGGCAGTGGTAGCATGAATTAGGCCCTCCTTTAACATTCCTTGCCTGAGTGAATTAAGGCTGTTAAATAAAACTTGAGAGCTGGGTTTCTATGTGCCATTCCATTTTCTGACAGTGGAGAGATAAGCTAAAGATACTGGAGTCATTATTTTGTGTCCCACTCCTCCGTTGCCCATCTGATACAGATGCCCGAAGAACAGGCATTCAGTGTTCTGGTAAAGATCATGTTTGACTATGGCCTCAGGGAACTTTTCAAGCAAAATTTTGAAGATCTGCATTGCAAGTTCTACCAGTTGGAGCGCCTCATGCAGGTAAGGGAACTCAGGCTGGGTTGGACAAATAGGTGCAAACTATGACAGATGGATTGGGGGACAATGGCTTTTATTTCTGTTGTTTCTTGATGCAAAGATCCAACAGTGCTGGGAATCTGATATGTTTAAGCTGAGTTGTCAGTCGTAGAAAAAAAACCCTAAGAGCAAATTGCCTAGTCGGGCCCTTTTCTATAGCAAATGCAGGGAGGAAGTGTTCCCCAGGGATACAAAGGTGTCTGTTGACGATACCCCTACCAAAGTTGAGACAGACTTTTCCAAAACATTTCACAACTTGGAAATAAAAACTGGCTTTCCAAATACTTGTCACTGTTCTCGGTAATTCCTCTTTTCTCAGCTAGCTTATATTATGGAAAATAGCCGCTCAGTATTCTGAAGCACTTCAGAGATACACAAGTGTTTGACTGTTTGGGCTACTGCTAACAGATTTATGAGCCTCCTAAAATATGTAGGAGAGCTGCATATATGCCCAGAACTAATTAGTTTACTATTTCAGGAATACATTCCTGACCTGTACAACCACTTCCTGGATATCAGCCTTGAAGCACACATGTACGCCTCCCAGTGGTTTCTTACACTTTTCACTGCAAAATTCCCTCTCTACATGGTCTTCCATATCATCGACCTGCTCCTCTGTGAGGTAGGTGTCAGTCCGTACACTTCTGCTGTGAGCTTGTCTTTTTGGTTTTGGGATCGCCAAATCTGGGCTGAGGTGACTCTTCCCGAGGCCAGTGTCCTGCTCACCCTTTTCACAGAGGTTCTCTGCTGAGAAGAGACAGACACATTCGACAGACAGACTACTTAGTATTCAGTTTGACTCTGTGACACTGAGGAAATAAAGGAGGGTTCCTCTCTAGTGTAGAGGAAGACAGAAGTTGGCAGTCCCCGCTTTCTCAGAGTCTTATCCTTAGAACTAAGCTGTAGTTGTCTATCTGAATTTGTGTTGGGAACTGGTACCTTTCTTTTGAGGGGATGTTTGTTTGGTGTCTCCTGGATGCAGAGAGTACAATTGTATGCTAGCACTCCTAGCTCTTCATTCTTCTTTTTAGAGAGAGGCCTTGATGGAGGTCCCCCCAGCATTTCCATGAGTAGGTTGAGTTACACAACCGTACTAGCTGATGGCTTGAGTGAGGAAGAAATTTACTGAAAGTAGAGCATTGACACTGAAAAGAAAGAAGGCAGTGTGAAAAATGTCCTTAGTCATGACATAGGTTGTGATCTGAGAGGCATGTATGTGTTAAGAAAGAAAAAACTTTGAAAAGATGTGCTCACAGTAGAAACTTCAGAAAATATGATCAAAAACAATTGAAAATACTTCAGTCTCGGTGTCTCTACAATTTAACTACACAGCACTTTGGTGTGCATTTGTTCACCTTTTTTGCACCTGTTTTATATGCAGTATGACATTTTCCCACTGTAATGTTATATGATAATGTATTACAGTTCTACGTCTATATTTTGAAAAATATAGCCAGGCACAAGTCTTTAATCCCGGAACTCAGGATGCGTCAATGCAGGTGAACCTCTTAGTTCAAGGCCAGCCTGGTTTACAGAGTGAATTCAAGACAGCCAGGGTGAAACAGAAACCTTGTCTGAAAATACCAAAATAAGAAAAGTATTAGTTCTGGGGACAAAGGCCCAGACACCATAACTGTTTAGGGTGAAGATAGTTCACCTGTTCTGAACTACAAAGCTTCCTTCCATATTGGTCAGATGAGGAAGACAGATTAGAGACCTCCAAGAAAGCTCAGGTCTGGGATATGTGTGATTGCCATATTGATAGATTGTATGACTGTCATGTTTGGTGTGGAATCATGGACTGTTGGAGAAGCACTTGTTCTCTCTGAGGGTCAAAACAGCACTGGAGTGCCTTTTCGTGATGGCACTACAGCTAACAGGCACTAAAACTGTCTTGTCTCTTCTCTTTCAGGGAATAAGTGTCATTTTTAATGTTGCCCTTGGATTGCTAAAGGTAATTTGTGTTTGTAGTTTTCATCTCACACTAAGTGGGCATTGTGCTCTGCCATTTCATTGATGCAGTGTATTCAAGTTACTCTGCAAAAATGGTTCAATTGTAAAATGGTTCCTGGGTATCTTCATAACAGACATTTTGTTCCTACATGTGGTTGTTTTTTCTTAATTCAAGACTTCCAAGGATGACTTGCTGCTGACAGACTTTGAGGGTGCCTTGAAGTTCTTCAGGGTTCAGCTCCCCAAAAGGTACCGCTCAGAAGAAAATGCAAAGAGGCTTATGGAGCTGGCCTGCAACACGAAGGTACACTAACGTTTGTGTTAGGTCATTCTTTGTTAATGCTTGTAATATACAATTGATAGCTCACAGAGAGTGTCCTTATCTTAAATATTTGCACCGGAGTGTTTGAGAAATGCTTAGGGGCTTTCTGTTGTGTTTTGCTTTGGTAGGAGTGGCATTGTTGCTCTTTTTATTTTTACCGAACTGCCCTGGGGTTAGAACTCAAGCGTATTTCCCAAATTCATGTGTATTTCATATATAGTTTGTATATACAACCTGAAGGTAATTACAGTACATTGTTGTTAAGTGTACTTATGTTTGGCTGTGGTATCACATGTAGTCAGATATGATATCATGTCAGTAATACATTTTTTTCAGATTTATTGAGGTTGGTGATATATACCTGTAGTCTCAGCACTCAGGAGACTGAGGCAGGAGATTCTTTAGATTCAGTCCTGCCCCAGGCTACATAGTGAACTCCAAGAAAACCTGATCTGCACAGCAAGACTAACTGACAAAACCAACTGAAACAAAAACAAAACAGGATCTCTTTTGAGAGCATGCAGGATTTCCCATTTTCAAATTAAGGACTCATACCCCATAATAAGGACATCTGCTTTTGTGTTGTATAGCTTGCACCTTTCTGCTTTTAAAAGACCTTTCTAAACACTTGACTTTTTCTCTCTGTGGGTTTCCTTTCTATGGATTCAACCCGTTGTGAACTGAAGGTATTTGGGGGAAAAGTACATGTACAGAACAACACAGATTATTTTTTCATTGATGCTATTCCCTAAATAGTATGCCAATTAATATGCAGCATTTATATTGTGTTTAGGTTATTATTGGTAATCTAGAAGTCATTTCTCTATGTGTGGTAGGACGCATGCAGGTTCCACACAAACACTTCACTACTTGATATAAGGGACTGAGCATGCTCTGATTCTGGACCCAGCTCCTGTGGATCCTGAGGGATGACTGTATCTCACATCTTTGAGTTGAACCTCATTGGCCCTTACAGTCTGTTGCTGTAGGAGGAGTGTAACTGTCCAGTGTACAAAAAGATGAGATAGAAACCCTGTTGACACTGAGCTGCTTTGGGACAGAATTTTGCTTTCCTGGTTTTCACTGTGCTGGCTTCACCCTTTGACATTAATTATTGTGATCAGAAACTTTCTAAAAAGAAGTAAAAATAATAAAAAGGAAGTAAAAATATGTGGAGAACCCTCATAATCTTTTAACATCACACATGACTTTACAACTTTTATGGGGTTTATGGGTTAATATATATATAAATGATCACAGTGTACTCGTGTTTTGATAAATTTGTGTTTTTAAAGAGGAAATACTGTAATTGAAGGGGCTTTAATTAGAAATTTCAGGATAGAGACAGGCAGAGTAAAGGCATAATAAAGATTGTATTTAGCTTCACACGAGGTACAGTGAAGAGTTTGATGTCACCACTGGACTCAGATCTGAACCCAGAGCTGATTCTACCCCCAAGGCTCCACTTCATGGTGTATGAAATAACATTATCTGGGTCATGTGTCACACTAATTTAACAAAGACAACCCTCTGTTAATGCATAGAGAAATGAGGTAAAGTATGATGTAGAAAATGTCCAAATATATGAATGAGAGAAATGTAAATTATATGCCTATAAGAAAGTAGCTCAGTTAGTGTGTGTGAACCCAAACATCCATATTCCAAAGTAGGTCTTATAATCAGGGTCTTATTGCTCACACATAACCATGTGGTTGTGACTTTGGGCCTTGAGGAGGCAGCAAGAGCTTAGAATGGCTTCCTGGTCATTAAAAGATGATAAAATAATAATGAGAAAAGTAATGCTATCTGAGATTGTATACATTATGCTAGATGCCCTGGCTTTTATGTGTTGGTTAGCCATGACAGTATGTACATTGATTAATATAGTGCCTAGAAATTAGTAAAGGCTCATACTTTAAAATATATGTGTATATATGTATAATTTATATAATGTATATGTAATTTTAAAAACACAAGAGAATGGCTGAGCTTAGTAGCACATGCCTTTAATCCCAGCACTAGGGAGGCAGAGGTAAGTAAATCTCTGGGTTCAAAGCCAGTCTGGTCTACAGAGCAAGTTCCAAAGAGCCAGGCTGTTATACAGAAAAATTAAAAAACAACAAATTCCCACAAAGAATGAGTTAGCTTTTTAGAAGGAATTGAACAAAGGAGAGCTGATTCCTGAAGTTCACTTACTTAGGATTGAAGGAAGAGAAGTGCCCGCCAGTACACAAAGAACTCCTGATAGCCCCAGGAAGAAAGGCAGAAGCTAAGATTCCCCATAAGAAAGAGAAACGGTTGGCCATGATGGAATATGGAAATCTAGGGAAGAAGGAAGACTCAGGGAAAGTAGGAAAGAAGCATGGTCGCTTCAGGAACGTCCTTTGTCTAGAGCAGTGAGGATCAAGGTTTAGCCTCTGGCTTACAGTAAGGAAGGACAAGGTGCAACAGTGAGATCTGCTTCTAAGGGCAGAGAGAAATGGACCTGTTGGAGGCTGCACAGAGGGAACTAGTAGAGTGGAAACAGGGCTTGGGAATTTTCAGATTGTGGTGGGCTTGGGCTTTGAAAGGAATCCAATGGCCAGGCTTTCAAACAAATTCCCTCTTGACATCGTTAATCATGAAACAGAACCTCTTGATCCCTCAGGTGAGGAAATGGTATGCCTGGAGAGGGAGGGTCTCCGTGTGAAGCATTTAGTAGTATGTGCTACAGAAAATGGTGGCTTACTAGGATCAAACAGATCCCAGACTTAGGTAGGAAAGCCATCTGTAAGGTGTTCCATAGAGCACTGTTAGTAATAACTTGGGGAGACAAATATTCCTGACAGAGTCTTGGGCTTATATTTATCTATGAAGATTTCCATCCCAAAGTAGTAAATGCCATGTCCACAGTAATTGGGTTTGCCCAGGTCAGTGGCAGTAAGCACCACCATCATCAGGTTCTTCATCTGTGCTGTGACTTCCTTGGCAGATTAGCCAGAAGAAGCTGAAGAAGTATGAAAAAGAGTACCACACCATGAGGGAGCAGCAGGCCCAACAGGAAGACCCCATTGAGCGCTTTGAGGTTTGTTTTACAGCCTTGACTTCACAGGCTTGTACCCATAACTAGCTTTACTGAATCTTTCCAAAAATTTCAGTTCTACTGTTTTAAGACTACTTTTCAGACTGAGTTTGCAAATGACAATAACAGCTGTTCTGCTCCAAAGCAGCTGCCCAGGTTCCCTGTTCTTTCCTCAGTCAGCCAGAGAGTGCTGCTTGACAAGGCCACTCCAGTCAGTTATGTGTCTTTGTGGAGACAGGAAGTTAGAAATAGTTCATTTAGAAAATATCTGGATTGGTGGGTGGTGTATGCCTTTATGGGACTTGGAGACTTGTTTTGAAGCTTGGCCCATGAAAAACTATCATTTCCATTTGATTCCTTTTTTATGTTCATAACTGACTTATTTCCCTCCTACAGCGGGAGAATAGGCGGCTGCAAGAAGCTAACATGAGGTTGGAACAGGAAAATGATGACTTGGCTCATGAGCTGGTCACTAGCAAGATTGCACTGCGGAAGGACCTGGATAATGTAAGTGTGATGGGTGTGAGGGGAGGGGAAGGCTCACAGCAGAGACGCTGACTCTTCCCATGAAGTTCAGTGTTGACTTTGCTCCACTTTGTCGCTGCCCTGACATCCTCTACATTCTCAGTACTCACAGAGCCTCCCTGTTTCCCCAAGATTGTGAGTGTTGTTGTTTTGTTTTGGGGTGGGGGAATCTTAGTAATTCTCATGCTAGCATTTAGTTCTCAGAGCTTCTTGGAGTCCACACTAAGACACAGAGGTTTAGTCCCTCTTCCTGTCACAGGCCTGCTCAGTGACACTGCTCGCGGGGTTCAGTTCAGTGCTGTCTACTGGCAGATAATTCCACTTTTGTTCGTTTCTCTCATCCTGACAATGACTTTCTGCTTTCTGTACCATAAGCTTCCCTTAGAAGAAGTAGTCTCATTCATTGCTTAGGAATGGCAGACTTATTTGTGGCGCACGCCTTTAATCCCAGCACTCAGGAGGCAGAGGCAGGCGGATCTTTA
>LOEQ01001485.1:46127-64598 GCA_001685075.1 Bramus lutescens | reverse complement strand
AAAAAAAAGAATGTTTAAGGTTTTGAGAGCCTGTGGTGTTTATTGCTGCTAGTTGATTCCACCATTGATGCAAAAAACAGTTTACAGATTAAAAAAAAAATGAGTATGGTTGTTTTCTATAAAAATTTATTCACAAAAATTGGAGGTAGATTGGATGTGGCCCCTGATTTTAAGTCCCTAGATTTAATTGCCCAGTACCCTGAGACGACTTATTTGTTGGTTTGCTGAGATTCTAGCAATAGACTTAGACCTTTCACACTCATATATAATTTCATCTGTAGAGAGAGTATGGACTTTAGAAAGTCCATGAATACAAATGGTGTACATGTAGTATACTTCCTTAAAAACAAGTGCTTTTATTAATTTCTCAGAGTTGATAAAATATTAAAGGAAAATATGGTAATATCTACTGGTTCTTTTTCATTTTCTTCAGAAACTGAAAATTTCAGACAGACCTGGGCTGTAATCACCTAGTTTGCTTTCTATCCATCTTGGACACTGAGGTCTGGGCAAGAGGAGTAATGGTTGTGGCACAAGTAGAGTCGGGATTGCATAATTTTACATACTGTTCCCGCAAAGAACATCAGGGTCAGAATCCCAACTGCTGTCAGACACCGAAAAGGCTACTTTCCCCAGCTGCAGTGAGAACAGTTCAAGGCCATTAGCTCCCCATGAGACTAGACGAAGCTGATGTAAATGGAACAGAGCAGCAAAGATCACCTCACACTTCTCTCCCAGCTGTGGATGGTGCAGAAAGGAAGTGAAAATAAAGAAGTCTGAAAGGTACAGCAGTGGCAGGTTGGCTAAAGTCTTAAGTGAGTTTCCACTTGAGCTGTGACATTTTCTACTCTATGAACCAGTGATAGCGGCCATTCAGTGGTCTATGGTAGAGTTTAGACTTACATTCTTTTGTGTTTTTTTTTTGGGGGGGGGTTGTTTGAGTTTTTGTTGTTTTGTTTTATTTTTGAGACAAGGTTTCTCTGTGTAGCCCTAACTGACCTGGAATTACTAGACCAGGCTAGCCTTGAATTTATACATTCACCTGCCTCTGCCTCCCTGTTGCAGGGATTAAATGTGTGTGTGCCACTACTACCCCTCAGCTGGACTTGGATTTTTGAGCCTGTTTCTAAGCTGTGTAAATCTCTTTTTAGCTGTCTTTATCCTGGCACTGTAGTCAGAAAACCAGCCTATATTCCTGACACCAGAAGAAGAAACAATGAAAACTCTAGCAGTCTTTCCCGTGGCCCCACAGTTTATAGCATTTCACAGAGCTTTGGTAATCTCTTAAGAGCTTTGCTACCTCTTCCACGAAGGAAGGAGGGAGGGAGGGAGACTTTTTCTTTATTATGGAGCTCCAACAGACTTAAATTTTTCTATATAGATCAGACTGTCTAGAACTCACAAAGATCCGCCTGCCTCTGCGCTCAAGTGCACCTTTACACCAGGCTAAGAATTATGAGGTGCAGAGGGGTGACAATATCTGGAAAGCTAGAGAACTCTGGAACTTCCTAGAATGCCTGAGATCTTTCCTGTGATATCAGATTGTCTCCTTAATAGATACAGAAACAGCCAAGGCCCCTTGATCTGATGTCTTAACTATGTCACAAGCACAAGCTAAAGAAGATTAATGAGTCTGATCCATAAGAGGTAGCATTTCTCTAGACAGTGTTCCAGGCACTCTATACACCATTTTTGTGAGCCTTCAAAACAGCCCAATATACAGGACCGTGGTCCCCTTTCACTGATCTCGAAATGGAAGCAATCAGTTTGACCATCTTACACAGGTTGCCCAGCTAGTCACAGGGCACAGTCATCATGGTGAAACCCAGATGGCCTGAATCCAGTGCTTACACTCTAAGCAGGCTGACAGTGGACTCAGGAGCATGTGCCAGCACACACAGTTCTGAGCAGATACCCTTTCCGAGCTCATCTCCCCTGATTAGTGCCTTAAGTGAAAGGGACATGAAGGTGGGGTGTTCTCAGTCTTGGGACTTCAGTGACTACGTTTTAAAAGTTCATTCCTTTTGATTCTGTCTTCATACCTCTGTTGTGTTTGTTGCCTTCTGCCTCTTTGTGCCATTTACAGCTGTGGAGAGATTTCTAGTCATTGAACTCCTTGGTGATCCCAGAAAAGTTTTCTCCTCTCCGCAATGGGGTAACCTATAGAAAATCCCTGACATGGGGTTGATGGGACTGTGTCAGTCCTCTGTAGCATGGATGCTCCTCTGCCTTGACACAGACAGTATGGCATTAGAACAAAAAGCAGCATAGGAGCTACGTGCTGGGTCCAGCAGGTTACTAGACTTCCTGTACCACCTCAGACCCCTCTACAAACATCAGCTGACTCTGCATTCCTTGGTCTAATTGGCACTCCAGCTGCTCCATCCTTATGCCAGGACCACACTTCCTTGATTTCAGAAGCTTTCTAATGAATCTTAAAATGAAGTCATTCAAGTCGTCTGGCTTTGTTCTTTTTAAAGCTCACTTGGCTGCTTTAAATCCTTTGTATGTCTATAAAAGTCGCAGTCTGTTTTTCAGGTTCTAGAAATAGATGCCTGCTGGGATTTTAAGTCAGGTTTTGTGGAATCTGTCAATTTGTGGCAAGGCTTGACGTGAGCTGCCCCCCAACCCATGGGCTGTCAGCTTTGTATGGACATGCCTTCGGTTCCTCTCAGCACTGCTTTGCAGTTTCCAGTTTGCCACTGTTTCAGTATGTTACAAGTAGTGGTGTGTTTGTTTGTTTGTTTTTTCAAGACAGGGTTTCGCTGTCATAGACCTCATCCTGTAGACCAGGCTGGCCTCGAACTCAGAAATATGCTTGCCTCTGCCTCCCTAGTGCTGGGATTGTGCCAGCCACAGCGTGGCTGGTGATCTCTGGAAATACAAGTAATTATGTGCCATACCTTGTCAAAATCTGATTAGTCTAGTCAGGGTTGGGGGGTTTTTCACACACTATTGTATCTCAGAATGAAGATCATTTAACTTCATGTTCTTCTGTCTTTTCTTCTGCCTTCCATACTTGCTAAGGTCTTTGGAGCAGTACTGGGCATATAGAGTATCATTTTGCGGTTAGTTTTGGGGGTCGTTTTAAGGAGTGGAGATACTTTTAATCTGTTCTCTGCTCAGTTTTGTCATGATTCTTGAATTCTGCCACATGCTTTTCTTGTTTCTGCTATAATGGCTAAATTTATTTTCTTAGTTTTGTTAATCCATTACATTATAATGTAAACTAACTTTACATTCCTATGGTAAGTTCCAGTAGGGTTTCATCCTTGATTTATAATAGTAAGAATTGAACCAGGGCTTTATACCCATCAGGCCAGCACTCTACCCTGAGCTGCAACTGAGCTCTTGTTTCTTGTTCTGAGTCAAAGGCCTTACTTACTGAACTGTCCAAGTGAGCCTTGAACTTGTAATCTAGTAAGTAAACTTGGTTGTAAGGCTTACAACTTGGAAATTGTGATTTTTATATTGTGCTTTAAACACCTTGTCTTTGATGACCAAGCCTGTGGATCTGACTGCTGGTGTTTATGTATCTATAGCAGTGTTCCTTTTGCACCAATACTGGGTTGTGCCCACCCCACCCCACCTGATTATATTAGTAAGGATATTCTTTCCAAAAGCCAGCTTTTGTTTTGTTCTGTTTGTTTTGTTCAAAATCTCTATGTTGTGGAGATTTAATCTGCACATTTTTTACTATCTTAAGATTTTAAAATTTACTGCAAACCTTTTTAAAAAATCATCATTTAAAATTGTGAAACTCTGGGTGAGCACTGTTTTTGTAAAAGTTAGCTATGCATCTACTTTACTTCCAACTTATGGAGTTGTATGTGGGGGAGCATCTGCATGCATCTCCACTGTGTCTCCTTTATTTAAAGTCTGTGTGCGCTGCAGGGCAGTTAGTTATCTTTTTTTTGTCTTCTTTGTTATATCCAGACAGGAATAAGCTTTCTATCCTGCTTGCTTTTTTTTCTCTTTTGCTGCATCCTTTGTTTAATTAGGTATTTTCTTGGTCTTCTATCACCTTATAGACCGTTGTGACCTCTCTCTCACACTGCTTCTGCACCCCAACCACCCAGGACACTTAACCTCTCAGACATTCATCCTCTGGCCTCTGACAGGGCCCAAATGATAGGAGAATGGACATGATTTCTTCTTCTCTCCTGTGGAACAGTTGTTTCCCAGATGTTGTCCAGTTTTCTGATTGCAAAGGAAGAGTCATTGTGGTTCTCTTCACCCTTCACGACCCAAAGTAGAAGCTGGGATTTATATATATTATGCCCAGATGTTCTCATCTCGGCTGCTTATGTAAATAGAGTAACTGTAGCAAGTGGGGTTCCATCAGAAGACTGGCTAGGGCAGTCAGCCTCAGCACACCTTCCCATCAACACATTGCTGAGAGCCAGCTAGAGTGCTGGAGTAGGTGCTGTCCTCCTGGCTTGTGGGGGCTTAGGAGAAGATCCCCACCACCATCACTAACCACCTTGTTCCTATGAAAGCAAACCTACAGCTAGATCAGCTCAGCTCTTCCCCTGGCTGACCCATGCTTGGAGTCAGCTCCATTAAGTCACCTCCTCCATGGCAGTGATAATGGATGCAGGAAAGAGTGTCCCAACTATGCTCAAGAGTGTCAACGAGCTGTATTCTTTTTACTGTCTCCTTGTGGCCTGCTGTCTTCATTTTGCTTGTGACTGCCTCTTGGGTTTGCAGTAGAGGAGAAAGTAGTGAGTGATGTCAGAAAGGACACCACTCACCTCCATCTGTGCCAGCACAGTCTGTCTGCAGGTCATCAACAGTCAGCTGAGTGTGCTCGTGTCATGCCTGTCTCAGTTCCCATGGGAAACCCAAGAGTGCAGTCAACACTGTTTAATGTCAGAGAAGCCTGGGAAAGTTGTCTAGGAAGGGACAGAAAAGGCCATTCCTCGCTTCCTTGATTGCTGTCCAGCATGACAGACACTCTTCAGTTATCTGTGACAGATCAGAGTCAGGGACCACAGGGATCTTTCCCTGAGATTCAGATCTCCACTCAACAGACATCTGTGTGTGCTAGCAAAGACTACAGTAGCACATGGCCATTTAAAATTACACAAAGTACATGAAGAAAGCAGCCTTCTCTATTGAATAACTTTAGCAAGAACACATGCAAGGCTATTTGGATGCACAAAAGAAATGAGAAAACTCTTTAAAATTTACAGCTACCGTTCCAGTGTTCCCTCTAAGCCTAGGCACTGTACTGACTATGCTGGAGAGCCTGGACCTTTGAAAGGTTCTCCGTAACTTACTCATTCAAATGTCAAGTCATCCAGCTGCGATATTTGAGACAAGTCAAAAGCTCAGCCCCTGACCACTGCCCTGCACTGTCACACACTTCAGGTAGTCTAGGTATGACCTTGGGCATACCATTCCTGTCTGGGTTTGCTTTCCTACTTTCTTAAAATGGGATCATACCCCTCCAAGTTCCAAGCTCTTAGTGAATGCATGGTGATGGCATCTCCTCAATGTTTCAGGCAGAGGAAAAGGCAGATGCACTGAATAAGGAGTTGCTGATGACCAAACAGAAACTGATTGATGCAGAAGATGAGAAGAGGCGGTTAGAAGAGGAGTCTGCACAGGTGAGGGGATCCTGCCCCCATCCCTGACGACTGAATTTTGCAAATACTGGTGGGTTCAGCTGGAACCCCTCTCGGCACTGGAGAACCCGGACGGTGGGTCCTTGGATCCTACCTCTGTCTTAGAATACACGAAGAGCTGAGGGTACCATGGGATCCAAAATGAGGTCCCACCCCCTCCCTCTGCACTCTTGCAAGACCCTTCACAGCTGCTATCTCAGGCAGGACTGGCCAGGGTGAGCCTGTCTAAGCTCATCTTGTGTAACACTGCCCTCTCATCCTGGACTTTTCCATCTGTGTCTCTTTTCCTGCACTGTCTCTTGTACAGTGCTGAACTGACTTCAGCAAAGCCCTGTTGGAACTGACCACCAGCATTTTTTGAAGTGTTACTTTTCTCCTTCTATTGTCTTTAAGTACAGAGGATTCGTGTTGTACTGAGAGGAGGAGGAGGGAGATGGGGGTGGGGGAACTAAGCCCAACCAGAGGTATGTGAGGCACTATTTGGAAGGCACAGCACTACGCAAATAATAACCAAGCTTCCTTTTTCACTTAAAACATTAACTGTTCTTTAATGTGTGCAGTTAAAGGAAATGTGCCGCCGGGAACTTGACAAGGCAGAATCAGAGATTAAAAAAAACAGCTCTATCATTGGTGACTATAAGCAGGTGAGTTTCTTTGCCCCAAGACCTGGGCTGTGCACATGGTGAGGAGACTGCACTCTGGCCTCAGTGCAGCAGCACACTGGCTTCAAGCCCCTCTTCTTAACCTCAGTCTTATGTGTGTAAACTAAGCAAGCTGATCCCCAGCTGGGAATATTGTTGAGTTCCCAGTAGGTAAGCATGCTAGCATATAGGGGTACATGAATGTTTCAGGTGATGAGTAGATCTAAATGTTAACATATCACCCCTCCAAGGCTGGTATAATTTCACAATCACAGAACCATACTGAACTCTTTCCTTCTATACCACAGATCTCAATGCCTATAGAGAACCTTGTAGGCCAGTTTCCACCTCACCTGTGCACTCACAGCATATTCCAGGTGCTGATAGAATTTATCCAAAGTCCAACTTATATAGGTGATATTGAACCAATGTCTGTGGTTTTATGTTTCTTTAGATTTGTTCTCAATTGAGTGAAAGACTGGAGAAGCAACAGACAGCCAATAAAGTAGAAATTGAGAAAATTCGGGTAAGACTTCTTAACTAAAGAGATTCCATACACTCTAGTTCATATTATGGCCTATCCTTAACATATAGGTCCAAGTGTGTCAGACTGAGCAGTCCAGATAAACTGCCTGTCACAGGCTTAAGCTCGGTACTCAACAGCTTCCATGTCTGTTTCCTCTGGAAGGATTGTGAATGAGACCAAATGTGCTGTGGCTTTTAGATCTCACACTTGGGTGCCTATGGTGAACATCACTAGGAAAGCTGCATCAAGTATTGCTTGAGGTGGGGGTTCTTGCTGCCCTGCAGACTCTGGATGAGTTAAAAAACCCCTCACACCACAGTTCCATCCTTTCCTGGTCTTAGTTGATAAAATTGCATTCATCCCAAATTGCGCTTTCTTTAAACATTTACATCTCTAAATTCAAGGTAGTTTTGTTTTGTTTTTGGTGGTCTAATAGATTTTTTTTCCCAATGGCATCCTTTTTTTTGGTGAAATGTAAGGTATTTGTGATTGTTTTACATATCTTTTTTATTATTTTAAGAGTATTTTTTATATTTTTAATAATTATAGTTTATTTTTATGGGGAAGTGCATTTGAGCACAGGTGCCTATGGAGGGCCCTAGAGCTAGAATTGCAAGAGGTTGTAAACCGCCGGCCTGATGTTGTGCCAAAATCAATCTCAAGTCCTCTGGAAGAGCATCGCATGCTCTTAACTGCGAACCATTTCTCCAGCATCTATATCCAGTTTAGTGCCCTACTTCTTTATACTAGTATTAGTATTTACCCATTCTCCTATATTATCAAGGCTCCCCTGAACAAGCACAGACTACCATATCCTCCCGTTCCCAGTTGGATAGTATCTCTGTATGTCCAGTTAGTGAAGGTCCTTGTATGTGAGCCTTTCTTCTCTTACCCCAGAACTCCTCACAGTCTACATTGGGTCTGGAACACCAACCAGGTAGTCTTCGAAGTAGTTTTCTGACACTTTCCCAAGGTAAACGGACTTTTCTGATACTCACAAGACACTGAGGCAAAGTACTTGACAGAGTGCTGTCTTTTGGGTCTTTTCACTTTCGGTGTTTACTCCAGCAAAAGGTAGATGACTGTGACCGCTGCCGAGACTTCTTTAATAAAGAAGGGAGAGTGAAGGGTACCAGCTCAGCCAAGGGGATTTCAGATGAGGACACGGATGAAGAAAAAGAGACACTCAAAAACCAGCTGCGGGAGATGGAGCTGGAACTGGCCCAGACCAAACTACAGTTGGTAGAAGCCGAGTGCAAGATCCAGGTAACAGCAGTTCATGAAGGTGCACACCCTCCATAGCAGTCCAGGTTCCTGATATGTACTAGAGACCCCAGACACGACTTGTGTGGTTTGGTATGTCTTGTTCCCCACCACCACTTACACTTGACCATAGCCCTTCTGGGGAGAACACAATCCTCTTTACCTACCAGAGCATGTTTAACCATTTAGCCTGACTTAAGGATCTGGACTTTGAGCGTCAGTGTTTTTAGTGGGGCATAGAGCAACTGTTTAAAAACTGTAGCTCCCCCATTCAGTCTGGGTTAGGAATCTCCCTACACCTCAGGCTCCTGGTGTCTCTACAGAAATGAGAGTCCTATTATTTGTTGGGCTATACTGAATATAAAAAATATTATATAGGATATATATGGGGATGGGGTCTAAACAAATGCAAACCTTTTGGTCCAAACACTCATCACTTAACTAGTTTTGTAACCTTGGGCATATTTCCTAATTTATATGAGCCTCCAGCCATCCTTATCACTAGGGCAGCATCAGTGGTTCAAGTCTAAAACTTCAGACCAGCTATACCATGTCAGAGGCCATTACTGGACACGTCCATTTTTGTCAGGTTCTGCCCTCGGTTCTAGGAACGTTTGTGGAACAGCCCCGGACAATCAAAGAAAAAAGAAATCACCAAGATAGTCTCTAAACTGTGGTCAGAAGGACAAGAGCAATGAGCATTCTGGGCTGAGGTAATCACTCAGCCCACAACCTAAGGGAGAAGAGGCCTGCCTAGTGAGGAGTCTCAGGAAAGGGATGAAAACCAGGGTCTGGACTGTAAAGCACCTCAAATGCCATACTAAGTGATTTGGATTTATAGGGGATTTAACTAGGTGATGATGTGCCTGACAGTCAATCAGGTGGTTGTAGTAACAGGCTAGGCAACAAAGGGCTTTACTAGAAAAGCTTCCAGATCCGTAGGCATTGAAAACCTGCCTCAGAAGGATGAGTGAACAGAGGTCTTGGATCAGCTCTGCAGAGGCTCACATTCTCTGTTATCTCCACAGGACTTGGAACACCATTTGGGCCTTGCCCTCAGTGAGGTGCAGGCAGCCAAGAAGACCTGGTTTAACCGCACACTGAGCTCCATAAAGACAGCAACTGGAGTTCAAGGGAAAGAGACATGCTGAGACTAGCTGCTGCCTCCAGACACCTCCAGAAAACACACCACTTTTGGTTGCCTTCTTTGGCCAGATGTGTGATTCTGTGACATGTTCCAGGACCAGAATGTACCTAGCTCAGAGCTGTATAGCAAGTTGGTAGGTCAGTGGGCCAGGGCTCCTGCAGCAGGCTGCCAGCCCCACTGATGCTCTGGACATGCACCCGTCTGAGGGCCATCCAGGCCTCTGCCACGTGTACGGGCACCTCACCCAGTCAGAGCTGAGGCAATGTGTTAGTTTTTTGTTTTGTTTTCTAAACCCTTTATTTAAAAAGACAAGAAAAAAACGCACACACACACTATCCTTTAGGTTAGGGGCAGGGGTTCAGTGCTGGCAGAAGTCCCCAAAGAGACGAGGAGCACTTTGTTTGAGTAGAAGAGCTTTGTAGTAATGGCTCAAGTCACTTAATTTTGTTAATCAGTATAGTGCACAGGTTTTGATTTGGCGTTATTCACATTTCTGAGCAATTCTATGCAACTCTCATAGTCCTGTCTTTTTTTTTTTTTTTGAANTGAAGCATTAGCTGCCAAAACAACTTCAGAAGGCTGGCATGGGCCACATGACTGTGAGACTGAATCAATCATGATGTGGACAGCTCTTACTTTGTTTAATGTGTCCTGTGTACATATGTGTGTATATGTATTAGTATAAATATATAGATATATGAATACCTTTCCCAGTACCCTGCACTGACAGTGTTTAAATCCCAGACTCAGCCCATAATTAGTACCACTGCCGTCTGTGGTTATGAGGCACTTCCTGTTCTTTCTGCCATTGTGGGAGCTGGCAAGAGCTCCTTCACCTCTAATATTTGCACAAGAAAGACTGAGTGAGCTGTGTATGCACACACTATATGGTCCTACTTCCTGGCCTGTCTTCCCCAGAGTGGCAGGTGTGGATGGATCTCACTGGTCAGGTGGGCTGCAGAGTCTCACTTCAAAAGCTATAAATTAGTGGTTTTAGCACCTTTTTTTTTTAATTAAAAAACAAAACCTTTGACTTAATTTATGTGGTGATATGCTGACAAGCGGTTCTCAGAGGGGTTCGTTCTTTCTGCTCTGTGGAGGTGGCATGGGTTTGTATATAAGGACTCTTGAGTCGTTTTCTCTTTCCCTGTTGGCTTTACTAATGCTTGATGAGAGATCTACAGTGGGAGATAACAAGTGGCCAACCCTTCCCCATACCATCCCCACCACTTCCAGTGTCTGTCTTGTTCAGTTACCACACCAGCTGGAAGCCCATCTAAAACTAGGTGTGTGGACATTGTGCTAGGGTAGTTTGTGCGTCAACTTTATGAACTGAACTATAAGCCAGTAAAATTGTATTACTATTTCTTTTGTTCGTTTTAACAGCATATTCATTAAATATTTTGGTACAAACGGCATTGCTTTGAACAAAGCAGTTTTATGATTGCGTGTTCCTTTCCCATCCTCCAGCACTAGTCATGACCAGCATGTGCTGCCACATGCGCACATCAGGCACAGCTGAGATATGTCAACCACATGTGGAAAGAACAAAGAGGTACAGATTGTCGTGTTTGAGATGGGTGCATGTGGCCCTCCCTGAGAAGTACAGTGCTGTGGTTGACAGGTGAGATAGTTCAGTGCTTAAAATCTATGGAAGGTTTTCCCGAGGAGAAAGCAGAATTGTGTTTGGAAAGGCATATCATCTCATCAGTTGGAGATGGGAGAGGGAACAGCAAAGGGCTGGTGGTACTGGGAGGGAAGGAACTGAAGAGTAGAGTTAGCTCAAACACCTGGGCCCTGGGATACTTGTTTGGCCATAGGCAAAGCAGTGGCAAGGGCAGGGATGTCTTTATTGAGGCTCCTTACTCTCTGGCTGGTCCTTTTAACATCTCTACATCCTATGGATGCAGGTACCCAGGCCTTCTATTAACTCTTTAATCCTCACTTCTCTAAATGCCCATGCCCCCCAACTCCCCGCTTGCCCAGACCTTCAGAAGAACCACCATAAACTGTCTGAGTGGCCCCTGCCTGGCCTGCCTACCTAACTGCTAATCCTTGGGCCCAGCCTGGGATAGGCGCTCTTAGAGAGGGCTGGACGGTGGCTCCAGAGCACAGTTGAGACCATATAGGGTGGAGGACATACTTCTGGGGTCCACATTTGCTGGCTAGCTAGCTCCATACTTTTCCTGGATCAAGGGGTCCCATGTCCAGAAGTGTATCTTGGCAGAAATCTCCATCTTAAAGCTATACCATCTGAGAAAGGAACCCCATACAGCAACCAATCTTAGTATTTGGGACTACAGTAACTCCAATAAGAAACCTGAATTGGCAAAATGCCTTACAGTTGTGGGACATGTTGCTGTACCGCTGAAGGTTTGTAAAGGGCACAAGAAGGTGTGGGACACAACTATGCAGGAACAGATAGGGATTTGCTGTGCAGAAGCAGGAGGACAATGTCTAGGAAGGAGAGTAAGTCTGTAAGTCAGGTGGAGGCCCAGGCGAAGGAGACTCAAAGTAGTGGAGAACTACTGGAGATATTAAAGGCAGTGTGCACTTTGGGAAGTTCCCTGCTGATTATTTAGGGGGTTAAAAAAAATGGAAAGAGAAAGTAGGGTGTGCACGGGGGTGGCAGAATAGAATGAATGAGGAAAGGAGTCAGTGAAACTTCATGACCCAGAAACACTACAAAGATAAATTTGACTTCTCAGGGTTTGGGTCCTAGATGGCCTTGGACAGAAGGCTGGAGATGTCTGGAATGTACATTTGCTAAGGACTGAGTCATCCTAATAACACAACACTTCTCAATTTCAACACTTTAAACAGCTTTGGCTACTGATGCTGTTCTGTGTGGCAGTGTGTTCAGCACACACTATCACTTGTAACTTGACCAGGGTTGGGGGAGCACAAGCAATGTGGGGAGAAAGCAAGCAACAAACAGAGGTCTAAGAACAGCTACACAAGTGACAGGTGTCACAGGTGAAGAAGGTTTGTTAGTGAGATAGGAAGCAGCATTATTAAGCTGTTGATGAGGCAGATCCAGAAAAGGAGTGTTGCAGCCGGAGCTACTAGGGTGTAGCAAGGGCAGAAGGCGACAAGACCAAGCAAGCGAACAGTTAAGATGGCTATGACGGAATGTGGACAGAAAATGAACAGGTCAGGCAGTTAAGAGCTGGAAGATGGCTTGCTTTCTGTGCTCATGGGTAGTAAGAAATACAATCTGCAGCCTGAAGAGACAATATCTTGGTCAGCCCCTTGTCAGGTATTCTCAGGGGAAAGAGGAGGAAGAGGCTCACAAGGCTAGGCAGGAGCTCTGAAGCGTTAAGCTAACTAAGTTTCTGGTTAAGCTAACTTGGAGAGGAGGAACAGTCTAAGAGCAGTGAGGAAAAGAATACACACAGACCCCAACTAAGCCTAGACTACCACCATGTCCAAGTGAATGACCATAAGTAACAAACACCAGAGCCTTTGTGAAGGGGCATTGTGGTGAGTGACATGGGAGAGCCAGTCTCCTCACTATTCAGAGTGCCATATGCTAGAACACTGATCTTCTAAGATTCACTGAGGGGAGGGGTCAAGCCATAATCTAGAGCAGACAAGATTAAAACCATACAAAATGACTGGGTGCTGGCTCAAAGAATAAAGGGCCTAAGCACTGGGTTCTCTACCCTCCTATTTCCTAAGTGAAGAAGTTAGGGTTCATAGAAGGGCCTAGACAAGGCCACACAGGTGGAATGTTACCCTGCAGCTCTAACTCCCGGCAGAGGGGAGGAGAGAGACCGTATCTGCATGCTGCCCAGGTGGTCTCTTCACTAGATGCACATTACATGGAAATGAGCACACCCCCATTCAACCTTTCTCTGCCTGCCTCATGGGGGTTGCCGAGTTACCCATTGCAGGATGCTCTTGACTCGCATCATACATTCATCTTCCACTCCTTCCTTCCCTGGTTCCCTAATAACCTTTTGCCTTGGGCTGAGCCCTGTGCCCATTACAGAAGAATGCAACTGCACTAGAAACAGGCTGGCAGTAAGGCTGCCGGCAGAGTTCATGATGATGATGTGCAGAGAAAACATGGGCCTTAAGTTATATGGTGCTTCAAGACAAGAGACCCAATGCCACTGTCTACTTACCTAACTGCTGGGCCAGGTGACACAGTGATCTCAACGAGGCTGCTGGAAGAAAAGCTTCACCACCTTTGGAGTCAGACTGCTTGATGCTGCCCTGTTGAAGTTCTTCTATTCCTCTGTTTCTGGTAATGCTCAAGTCTTGCCAATCCATGAGACAGTTGTAAGGGTTACAAGTGAGGGATGCAAAAACGTTTAGATTGCACACTGATGCGACATGACTTACCACTTGGAGCCAATTATAAGTTTAACATGGCAAAAACTGTACAGGACCTGGGCCCATAGGCAAAAATCACTGGCTATCTCAGAACACACACACAATCAGTCCCCTCCGTGTGAAGTGAAAAACCTCTAATGTGAAGAAGTTTGCCTTACAGGCCCAGAAAGCAAATGGAGCTTGCATTTCATTCAGTTTTATTGATATGTCTCTGTGTTTGGGTATGTATATATGTGCAGATGCCCAAAGTGGCCAGAAGAGGGCAGTGGATCCACTGGAGTCAGAGTTGAAGCAATTGGCAGATGCTGGGAACTGAACCCAGACCATCTAAAAGAACAGTGAGCTCTTTTTAACCACTGAGCCATCTCTGCAGCTGGCACAGGAACTTTTCAGCAGATTGAGTCCTGCACAGAGTAGTTCATCCATTCCTATTTTACACATAGCATTTATTTTTATTCATTCAAATGGAAAAGAAATGCAACATGTCAAGGCATTACAAACCACAGCAGCCAAAGGGGTCAGTCTATGGCAGAGTCCAACATATTCGACACAAAAGAGCCACAGTGTGGGTGCTGCTTGCAGGGCTCAGAGCAGCAGAGTCCCTTTGGATGAAGGCCAGGCATCTCTGGGCGAGGCACTGATGATAGTCCACACATGCAGGCTGCTGCTTCAACCACGGCGACACTTGTAAAAGGTCCAGAGTCTGTATGTTACCCTAGGCCCAGAAGGCATGGGGCAGTCCATGATGCTTGTGGTTTCCAATGTTTAACACTATACATCTTGAAGTTATTGCCAAAGTCTTTACACTGCAAATTATAGTATTTACACTGTGTACTTGGGGAAAATAGTAAATACAAATGGATATTTTAAACAGACTCCTAAGCACAAACTTGACCAATATCAGACTGGAGTCTTACATGGAGAAAAATGTCACCTGTAATTCTGCAATAAACAGGTTTTCCCCTATTAAACCAGCAAAGTGCTTGCCAGGGTCTTGGTGTGTTTCCTGAGGCCAACACTATCCCCAATACCTGGGATACAGAGCTTTGGACAAGCTATAAGGATGCTCTGCCTCACCTGGCAGTGTCTACAACTGAGCATGCTTTCCAGGCACAGGAATATGGGTAGTTAAGCACCTCCACAGCACTATGGTGTGGCCTGCCACTGGAAAGCTGCCATGTGAGCCAAGTGAGCTAGGAGGGTGTCAGCACTCTGAATGCTTCTTAAGATGTCTTGTGAGGGGTGAATGCTACCCAGTGACACCAGGCTAGCCTGAGCATAAAACATTAATATTAGAGAAGGGACTGATGCATGTGGTAGCAGCACTTCTGTCCTTAGGCTAAGTAACAGTAGAGTACTTGTAGGATGTGGGCTTACCTGGCTCACATCCAAATCCTTCCCAGATGGATGCCAGCACTACCTTGAGGGTCAGCTGGGACATGATTATATCCAGGGGATAAGTTTACTTAGATCCTGTGTCTTGTTACTGATTCACTAAACCAGAGTAAGAAGGTATGCTCAGCCAGGAAGGGTGGAGCACATCAACCACTCAGAGGAAGGCAAGGAGCCAGAAACTAGAAAAGCAACTTTCTGATTTACAGGAAGAACCACTCCTAACCACCTAACATTGTCCTTACTTAGATCTCATTTTCTTGACTAATCAACAAGGAATGAAAACTTTTCTGGCTCCCCAGGGATACAGCATAAAGAGTTAGGGGCAGAGGTTTTTCTGTTCTGTTTTTTTTTTATTTTGACAGTTATCTTTTTCCCAAAGTATGAAAACAAACAGATGGCACTGAAGACTAGGACACAGCTGACAGGCATCGCTATCACCAACTAACAGTGCCAGGTGACAAGAACCAACAGCCTATCAGGCTAGAACACAGCACAGGATGGCTGCCAAATAGAAGGATATTCCTGGTACCAGCTATGAACAGAGTACAGACTCTTTACCAAAGGTAGAGCCAATCTCCATCTACTCCATGCACAAATCAATTGCCCTTCCAGGAACCTAGAAAGTTCCTTTTACTATCACCCTCAGAGCTACACCACATCTCCAAGACATGACCAGGCAGCAAAATCCAAGCCAGTACAGCCGTACAAAGCAAAAGTTCTCAACCTGTGGGTCAAGACCACCTTGACAAACTATCTCCAAAATAGCCTATTTACATTATGACTAATAACAGTAGCAAAATTAGTTATGGAGTAGCAATGAAAGTAATTTTCTGGTGGGGAGTCACCACAACATGAGGAGCAGTATTAAAGGGTTGCAACATTAGGAGGGTTGAGAACCACTGCTCTAGAGGCAGCTAAGCAAGGCTGAAGACAATCAGCATGTCTCTGAGGCACACCACCTTGCAGAATTCCTGCAGATCACAAAATCTTACTGAGAGCAAGCTGTTGTTGCTGGAACTTTCTAGGTGAAAGCTGCTTTCAACTGGGCTAAAAACTGCCCTAAGGAAAGTACCTAGAGGAAAGAAGAGGGATTCCAAGGAGTACCCAAGTCTACAAGGCCTGGCCTGAAGTGAGTATGCATTCCATACAGCTTCATTGCCTCATGATTGGTTCAGAAGAATGAGGGGGCGGGGGGGGACACACGACATAGGACATGACGACAGGACTGGTATCCATCAGTTTACCCTCACACACACAGGCCCCAAGCCAAAACTGGCCCACATACAAAAAAAGGGCAAGGCCATTGTTAGTGATCTTTAGGCTCACAAAAGAAAAGGTCTCAGTGCTACCTTATTACAAGAGACCGTGGCAACAAAACCTTCCAATGCTCCAGCTGCATTTTCCATCCTAATCCCAAGAGCTCCTTGCCCCTTTAGTACACACTAAATGGAAAGGCATAATTTGTAGTTACAGGCATGATCTACCATAATCAGAGTGACATTACTCAAGGTGATGTGTCTGTAGCCACTTTACCCTCCTGAACTCATCTGTTGAGTGCTCACTACCATACCCTTCAGACTGTCACCCAGCGTGTCCCAATCTAGCTCAAGTACCTCTGGGCAACATAAAAGTTGTAGCTGTGACACAACCTCTCTACTGGACCATGCCACCCTCTAGCTCCAGCTCCACAGCTGTTGCCTCCTTGGGCATTCCCCACTCCATCTTCCTCCTCGGAGAGAGCCTGAGCCCCGTTGTTGCACTCTTTGGACAGCTGTTTGCATCTCACTTCCTGCTGACAGGATCTGTGCCTCACTTATCCTCAGTACTTGTCCAGGAGTGCTCAGGAGTCTGCCGCAGGACAAATGTAAAGGGTAAATAATCTCTACCAACTAGAGCCAGGGCTGACTTCTGGCCTGGTATGTAACTAATATGTAATTGGGCACAGCCGCATTTACCAATGCCCAGATTTTCATTTTAACAAATGGGAAGGTGACATCTTTGTGGCCCCGGAGTTCTCATTATTCAAAGACTGATAGGCTTGGTGTCATAGCTACCTCCAGTTCTAGTCCCCAGCAGAGCTACAGAAACTCAATGATGCTGAAGCCCATCCTGACCTCATCACTACTACTTGCAAGACCCTAGTTCTGAATCCCTCCTCCCCCAAAAAATTCCAGCACTGAAAACACCTTATTGTGATTCCCACATGGCTTTCTGTCCATGACACAAGAGACTAACATAGATGAAACCCAGAGCAAATCCTTCAGTAACCACATAGCTTTATCCCTCCTGAACCTCTGTAAAGAAGATGCACCTTCCCACTAGTTAACAGCTACACTCTATAGACACTGAATCCCAAAAAGCACTAATCCTTTCACAGGTTAAAAATTTTAAAATTAAAAAAAATCTAAATGAAATCAAAAGACAGACCCCAGTAAAAGGGAATATCCAGTATCTATCATAGTTGTGTTTAGCAAGCCCAGCGCTGTAAAAGCGAAAGGGTAAGGATGACAACTGACAGGCTTCAAATCTGTCTGCTTGATGTCAAGATGATTCTGTCTAGAGCCCCAGTGGAGCCCAGTGGAGACTGCCCTTGCTCCATCCACCTCAGTGGCTCTGAACTCTTATCAGTACCTTTCTGCTAAGAGGCAGCACTACTCTCTCATGGGAGTGTTTATGCAGATCAGCTGCAGGCCCTGTTCAGTGCAACAGAGAAGCCAGGAACCCAGCTCTGCTAGCTCTAGCTATTCCCTTCATCCTTATCTGGGCATGTCAACAGCCTCTTCCTCCCTCTTCTCATCAACCATGATTATAGGTTCTTGGGTTTCTAGATGTCCTTCCAAATTTACTCACCACACTGGAGAATGGTAATCACAAAGGGCACAGCACCCGGGACTCTTTGCAAAGTAGCTCTAAAAAAATACCTCCAACCTACGCTCTCATCTGAGGAACCATTCCAGCCCTTATGCCAAGGCATTCACAAGGCCTAGCAGACTGCACCTTTCTCTGCACACAGGCATCCCTTGCCAAGGTACTCCCCAGACTCACCTCACTGCTCAGTACTGTCAAAATCAGAGGCCTGGGTCACTTGGACCAGGGCTGCTGCAATTGCCCTTCCGAGGCTGTTAGTCAACTCACAGTTGGTCTATGAAACTGAAAATGGGCCTGCTAGACATCAGCCCTGAAACCAGGAACAGCATACCTATGAGGTGGTGCAACAGAGCTGTTAGCTGTGGTGATCCCACTACAGAAGACAATTTTGACCCTGTTCAAACCACCTGACATTCTCCTCCCTTCCTTTGCCTTCTAACTGCCAGTGGTCTCTGTTCCTTCCTTAGCTCTCCTAAGATTGTCATGTAATGACACCAGGCAAAGTACAGGGTTATAGTAAACATTTCCCCAAATCCAGCTCCAGAAAGAAGAGCTGTTCCCAACAACGTCACCCAGTCCTGTCAGAAGTGGTTCAAGGGCTGGAGAGATGGCTCAGAGGTTAAGAGCATTTCCTGCTCTTCCAAAGGTCCTGAGTTCAAT
>LOEQ01001485.1:31398-46021 GCA_001685075.1 Bramus lutescens | reverse complement strand
AAAAAAAAAAAAGAAGTGGTTCAAATGGACATCTCTGGCACAATTTCTTCTATACTATCTAAATAAATATCTGGTTGTTTTGGACAGGAGGCTCTCATTACATAAGCCTAGGATGGCCATGAACTCAGTCTTCCTCATGCACCACCACAGCTCATAGATTGAACATTGTCACCATACCACAGAGCTCACTTCTTCCTGTGTTCTTTTGAATCAGCTTCACCTGCCCTAAGGTGGCAGCTTCACATTACACTGCCCAACTGGCTGCTCATAGCTGTCTTTACCTCTCCGGAACCACATATATGTGAATTAAATTCTTTAAAATAACTGTTAAGAGTATCTATGCTTGCCCAAGGCCACCCCTTCACTACCTTTGACATACTGGTCCTTTGATCTTATTTCCAGATGACGTTAGCCATTCTGGGTTCCTCAAAAGATGGAATCCATAATTTCTTAGTGTAGCCTCAAAGGGTATGAGAGATTTTACAGAGTGAGCCTAGCATTAGAATGCTCTGGAAAGTGCCACTGTGAGGATGACCCTCTGGTTAAGCACATACAGACTAGACAGCATTATATGACACACACACCCACACCTTCCGAATCACATTTCTAAAAGCCTGGGATCTCTCCAAGCAGCATCCACTAAGTTTGCACTTCACTACATACAGTTTTGGGAACATCACAAGACTGTTAATATTTCAATGTGCAGCTAGCAAAAACCAGGCTTCCTGGCTTAGAGCTGAATTCACAATCCATTTCCAAAGAAACCAGGGAGAGCATCAGCAAGGGCAGGAAAGGTAACAGGAGAGGTGGATTGGTTTTGTTTGTTCTATTTTGTAAGGCACACACAGTATAGTCCCAAAGTCTAGAAGAAAGGGAAGTAGAATGTACCAGAGACAGAGGAAAGGATACTGCTGTCATAAGGCCTTGGAAAGCAGGGTGGTAATGAGTGCACAGAGCCAGTTGATCATAGCATGGTCAAGAGCACGTGGGCTCTATGTAACTGAGGAAAGTCACTTTACCTAAAACCTTTTCCTAGTAAGAGCAAACTTCTAGGTCCTTCAGTTGCAGGATTCAAAACCAGTCCCCTAGGAGAGTTTCTGTTAATCCTCAGAACAGTACAAGAAATGTCATTTCCTCTGTGTGGCTCAATACTCACTCATTAGAAGCTACAGTATTTTTACCACAGACAAGCAGAGTGGTTTATAGAGATCTCTGGGCTTTTGGTCCTTGTAGAACAATAATCCTTCTCTAGGATTTGGCACTAGAAATAAGCCGCAGAATGGAAGAGGGCTGCAGTGCTCTGTGTCCCACCAAGACCAGGGCCTCACATTTCTTCACATACTTTGATGCTCTAGAACTTGGTTAGATTAAGATTCTGCCAATTCTTTTCCAAGAATGCAACAGAGCATGCTTCCCTTGTCAGTTGTCAAAGATGACAAGAACATAGAAGAAGATAGAATTCTACACTCCCTCTCCACGTCTCATCTCACTGCTGCTAAACAAATGGCAATGAATTTGGGAGGATATGCAGAGACCCCAGGGTTCTCAAGCCAGGTTCATTGAACCCTGGCCTAAGGTGGAGGGAAGACTCACATTCTAAACTGGCAAGTGCCTAGCACTCAGCATAGGTCTTTTGATGTATTACTGTCCCTCCTATACCTAAGCACATCTACCTTCTACCCCAAACCTCTTCCTTTTTACCCAGTGAGCCAAAACCTCATCCAACTCCATCACCTTTCTCAGGCAAAGAAATATGTTCTAGAAACAAGAGCTAATGAAAGCAGGTACCTCAGCCTATTGATATTTCATCCATCCAAACAAACAAACAAACAAAGCTTTAGACACAAAAGCTTCCTCTTTGTTGGCATAGCCCACTGTGTTCTTTCTCTTCATTCTATTTGTTAGATATCCTTTTCTCATCAGTCATACCCCCCCCCAAAANAAAAAAAACCTCAGAAACTCCTGTTTTTCAGGATATAATGCCTGCTCAGGAATATGCTTAAGACAAGAGGCCTAGAATCCAGCCAGTCTTCATCTTTGCCTTATAATTTGAAGCCTGTTGAGCAGAAAGCAGCATTGGCACCAAATGGAACTCACTCTTGTTCCTAGCACCTAATCCTAAATATCAGATTCATGTCTAGGTCAAAAATAACAGCACCTGCAAGAAGGCTGCCTGAGAATTAATAATGCCCCAGTGCCACATACACCCAACAATACCAATTCTGGCAATATTTCTTCCTCATTTTCTTTTTTTTTTAATTTATTTATTGTGAACACCATAGTCTGCCTACACGCATGCCTGCAGGCCAGAAGAGGGCGCTAGATCTCGTTACAGATGGTTGTGAGCTACCATGTGGTTGCTGGGAATTGAACTCAGGACCTTTAAGACAAGTAGGCAGTGCTCTTAACCACTGAACCATCTCTCCAGCCCTCCTCATTCTCTTTCTGGCTTCTTAAATCTACTATTCATGCCTCCAAAATAGTTCCTTCTGTCAATTTTTTTGTGGATTTTTATGTAGTTGTCACATGAACACTGTAGGCAACAACATGTTTATAATGTCAAAATGTTGGGCAAGCCTAGGTCCTAGGCAAAGACCTATCATTAACTGAATTACTTGGGACGGTTGGTTGTATGAAGGGAACAAGGAAGGAGAAGTTCTAACAAAGAGGGACAGCAATGTCCTATCTGTGACTGTGTTGATATCATGTGCTGCTGCTAGTGCTGGTCATACAGCAACAGAGAAAGACAACTGTGGACCATTCCTCTCCAGTGAGGAAGTTAAGTCCACCCTACGGCCACCTGGGCATTGCAATGACAGGAATCTTTATGCCATCCCCTTGGGAGGTAACACAGCCACTAGCACAAATAGTAAAGTTCTAGGTAAAAAGACCATGATCGTCCTATAATAACTGGTCAAGGTTGTTTTCTGTTGTCATTCTGTTTTCAATTTGTTTGTTTGGTGGTGGGTGTGTTAAAAGCCTTTCTTCAATGCTGGCCAAAAGTGGCCAAGAACCTAACCATAGTCTTAGCTAAGTGGGAACACAGTATTTACCAAGTAACACAAAGTCTTATTTAATGGCCTCCTTAAACATAATCCTTGTCCACATGGTTTGGGTTGTTTTGTTTTGTTTTGTTTTTGGTTTGGTTGGTCGTGTCCCCCCCCCCGAAATTCAGCACCACCTCAGAATTCAATTTGTGTTTCCACTTAACTTACCTCCTACTAACAGCCTGGGACTCAACCTGTCCACCCTTCTTCTGAGGCTCCTTAGGTCTTTGCAAGTATGTGCGAGCCAACACTGGCATGGTAGTGCATCTTTATTCAGTTCAGAAGCAGCAACTTCACCATCACTCCATTTGTCCTTATATTCAGAAACTTCCTAATTGTGTCCAAATAGGTAGACAACCAGATAAAGATAAAATATACTAATGCCCTAAGAGTCTCAGACAGAAGGGAGGGAAACTTCATTTAGTGGTAGGTGCAGATGCTTCCCACTAATGTACCATGAGACTACAAGGGACAGGGGACAGGGGCTCTTCATAGAAGAATCTGAATCAACAGCATCCTAGGTGCTTCCTGGGTCTTTCTTTTCTTTCCATAGTTTATAATAACTTGTTCTCTAAAACCAAACACCACAAGCCTTCAAGACTGGATTCTGGCCATTGTAGGGTTTTTATTCCTGAAGTGTGGGTAGAAAACTTGAATCAGCAGATAAATGTTCTAAGTTCAGTTCTTGTGAAACCCAAGCACCCATAAATCCCAAAGTATATACAAACCCTGAGCTGTAAGTTGGCTGGTGCAGCAGAAATATGAGCAAATCTGTCCTGCCAAGTCTGGCCTCAGGCTGGGGGCACCCCAAACCTATGAGCACAAAGGAGTAAAAGCCCAGCTCACCCTTAAGCAGGTCATGCACCTGCTACTTAACCAGCATAGCCTCACATGCATTCTTCTGCCTCAACCAGAAGAGTCAGCTTTCATAAGTACTTCCTGTGTACCAGGTGTTATATTCATGCTGGCCTGCCCTGTCAGCTGGGTACCTGTCCCTTTAAGAAACAAGCTCCATCTCCCCTTCCCAGGGAGGCAAGCTGATCTCCTGCATCCTCTCTTCCTTTCCCTGTTCTTCTGAAGAGGCAGCCTCTACCTTCTCCTCCTCCCCCTTTTCTCTTTCCTCTTTTTCTGTCCCTCCCTCTCCTCTCCATAACCCTCTTACCCTTACACTTCATACCCTCCCAATACCCACTAAGTAAATGCTATACCTAAGCACTCTCTGCATGATGTTATCTGTCTGCCTACCACCACCACAGCCTTTTCCGCTCACAGTGGGACCTGCCAGGGTCACCCACACCAAAACCAGGTACCATTAAAAGCTTTGAATATATGAACTCATCGGGTTCCCAAACTCCATAGAATGGGCTGAAATGAGAGAAATGCTTTGGCCTAGATTCCCACGCGGTTTCGATCCCTCTCTATCTGTACTGTATAGCTTATATAATCCAATCCACATTATGGTTCTATTTTTAAAAACTTCCAAAGATCTTTGCTTCAAACATTAATGGAAGCTGTTAGTTCCTAACTGAAATGATGGTGACGTGGGAAAAGGTATCTATTCGTGCAACTAATCCAACACAAATTCTTTGCTTAACAGTCTTTCTATAAGACACCATTAGGAGAAGGAACTGAGGCTTAAACAGGCTGCACTGTGTGCTGGTAAGTGCCCCACAGACACACACCCACCCATGCTGAAACTCATTTTATCTGCAGTTGTCACTGACACCCCACCCATCTCCCTCCCAAGCCTCCTAGAAACACTAAGGAACCTATAGTCACTGGCTGCATAGCATCAGATGTTGCAGAGATCAAGCCTGAATGCCATGATGGTACCTTTCTGGTTCTGGTTGGGTTGAGGTGATACCGGCATTAAAAGAATGGACAGAGGGGCTGCTTTTCAGATGTCACTCTGCTCACAATGCCCCCGGTTTACAAGCTCCGATAGCTTGGGGAGAAAGCATCTCTAGCTCATTTCTTTTAGTACTGACTATTCTCCTGCACTCTAATCATTAGTAAATAAATAAATAAGTAAATAAATAAATAAGAATCAGGAACATTACAGCAAGTGATTTATTACAATGGTAGTCAGTGTTTACATTTCTCACTGTATTCTTTGCAGACTACAGAGACTGCTGCCAAGCAGGGCTGCAATGTGTGCTGGGCGCCCATCCCATTTTTGGACCACACATGTGGACAGAGCAGAGCAGCATAACAAGAGCAGATTTCAGGCCCTCAAAAGTGCCAGGGAAGTATGCTACATGAGGAAATCCTCAAGTAACATCAATTTTCTGGTGTTAGAAAGCCTACAATGTTCAGTATTTTATAATTAAACTAGTAAATAAATTAACTTTTTTCACTGTTCTCCCAAAGTTGGGTATTTATTTACAACAAGGCCAATTCCACCAACAAGGAAATGTTCAGATTTCAGATGCTCCCACTGATCAGGACCTCTTTCCCTGGTTCCAGAAAGGACCTGGCATCAACAGGCACAGGACTACATTGCTCTGCTCTGCCTTGTACAGCCTTTAACAGAAGTCAACCTCAGAAACTGCAGGTTCTATATGGGAACAAAGTTGTCCCAGCAACCTTAATGCTAAAAATGAACAGAAACTGCTATAGAAATGTAAAACATAAAATTTGTTTCTATATATCTATCTATATAAATACAGCTTTAGCACAGAACATCTAACATAATGAAGTGTATTTATGGGGTATATTAAATGAAGCAAATCCTTATTAAAGTATCTGGCCTAACCCTCACATTCTTTAAATGAACTCTGTTGATGACTGACTACAGTGATAAATAATACTCTAGGTACCCTACTTGGAAAACATAGATTCCTTAAGTCAATTTATTTTCTGTGGACTCTGTATCACTATTTCTGAGTCTTGCTCAAGTTGATTCTGCAAATAACACAGCCAATTACACATATTTCCCACAGTTAATAATAGTTTTGTCTTTTTTTTTCTATTGCTCTTTTTTTAATGGCTTCTTGCTGTTGCTGTAATGGGGCATGCAATACAGGTCAGAGAAGGTTTTCTTCTTGAGAGATTGGCACTTATACCCTCAGCCTGTGTAGCAATTGCACACATAAATCCTATGGCACTGTTACCAATGTTACTGTTTCTGATATTCCAGCTCCTAGAGAGTGCCCTGTCATTTTAATTCTTCTTAAAGTGTTCCTACCACTGAAATTATTTATATTCAAACAAGTGCTTCTATGTATAATTTACATATACATTATATCCTAAGTTTCTACCCACATACACTTGACTCAGTGAATGTGAAATGCTTCTCTTGAATAAAAAGCATTTACAAGAGTATTAAAACAAATGCTGAAAATTACTATTTTACATTTAGGCCATAAAAAGTTAAAGTTAATGCAGTGACATAAGACCTAAGAGATCAAATACATCATATGATTGTCATATATGCAGGTTGTGTTAATTGGTTATTTTTTCTTTAATCAGAAAATAAAAGAGCTTACCTTTGTGTACTGAGATCACAGCTTACAGTCACTATAGCTCAGCCTATCTTATACAAGTGATATGGCTACGGAGATCCGAGGAGAACGAGAATAAAGTGAGATAAACGTGCTGAAAACTGCTTAAAAGTATTAACCTGAAATACACAGAGGGTCCAACACCAGTTTTAAAAATACATCAACGAGGTATTCCCAGCTCTTCAATTAATTATGGTGACTGATTCATGATTTTCAAACATTCACCCAATTTAAAAAAAAATAAAATAAAAAAAAGAAAAGGCTAATCCAAGCATGACCAGTATTCTATTCCCAAGGTTAACAATTTCAGATATTACAAAAAAAAAATCAGGAGTTATTTAAACCCATCCCCTTACTTCACCATATATTATGCACCAAACCTCATCAGCATGAGGTAAGTCAGATATCTATGGAACCTCTATGGGTATTAAGAGGTGGGGCACTCCTGAAGCCTTAAGGGACACAGGTTGCCAGCCACACCTCTGGTGAAGCGCTGGCCCCCACCAAAAGATATGGCTTAGGGAGGACACCTGTCTCAAATAAATTCTAATACTGCTAGCTGGACAGTCAAAACTGTAAGTGCTCCAGTTATGCGCTAAAAAGTGACTAAAAAGTGTCAGAGGATAGTATAGCTCACACAGAGTTTCTAAGTTCTACATTAATCTGTAAATTCCCTGACAAGAGCTACACCAAAAAGTTTACATCTAAATATTGCTATGTTTCCAAAAGGAGCTTTAAAACAGTTATCGTGGCTTTGGACAAAGTATTGCTCTTCTTTAAAATTCCCAGTCATTGTTTTCAAAAAGGGTTAGAGTGGTGGGTCTGAAAGCTGAGAAGCCTCAGGGCTCACAATGCTCTTAAAGAAATTGCCATTCAAGCCAGACAACCTGATGGTTCTAGAAGTCAGAGAAGAAATCTTGAGGGCCCAAGTGAATTATAAATGGTGCGACGCTCAGAGGCTGGCAATAGGGGCTGTCAATGAAAAAACCACCTACAGTGGAGAAAAGAGCAGAGAAGCAGAGCTTTATGTTAAAATCTCACACAACTGGACGAAGCTAAGAGCTTCATTTATATTTCTCTGCTCTTTCAGCTGTAAGTGGAATTTTCATTACTAAATGAAGGGTGGGAAGAGCAAAAGGTGGGAGGACACTTAATTCATTACAGATTTAAACAGTTGAACTTGCATGGTTACCACTTCTAACATAGGGTTGACAGCTCCATTGTTTTAAGTAAAGCAGAGAAATGTAAAAGTTTGCAGCAACTTGGCAGGTTTACAACATGGTTAGTAACTTCCAACAAACAACAAATTAAGAAGGGGGAAGACTTGGTAGAAACCATTTGAAATGACGGCCATCATGTTGGAGAACAGCACAGCTCCCTCTTCCATCAGAGAGGGGGTTGAGTTATGAAGCAGAGTCAGAGACTGCAAAAGTATTTTCTTAAGAGAAATCTCCAAGGAGATTCCAGCCTAGAGTCCAAATTTGATGATCAATTTCAAATAATACAACTGCAACTGCCAATTAATAGTGTTTCAAAAAACAGAGGCCCATGGTAAATATTTAATAAGAACTGGACATCAGCAGCCATGCTTCTTCTTCTCAGTGATGGCTCTGTTTCATCCATAGGTCAGCAAAACAAACCAATGAACATGAAAACTCCCAGCTGAAAGGGGCCCTGCTCGATTACATCTTGCCACTAACACACATGATGAGAATGACAAGTTAAAGCTATTTCCAGCCAAGTGACAAGGTTTTATTAAAGTATCACCCATCACTAGCAGAAACAAAGGGTCAAGGAAGGAACAGATGATTGTGCAGTACACAACTGAGCAGTGGTGCCGCACCTGTGCCTTCCTGCTCATCTCGCCCTTGCTTCCAAAGTTAGTAAAGACCACTTAGAGTAATAGGCACCTCTTGGTTTTGAAAGGGAATTTAGCAGAAAAGTAGTTATTTCCTACTGAGTCATCTTTAAGCCACAGTGACTTGTAAATGTCTGCAGAGGATGACACTGTCACTTGATTGGGGGTGAATACCTTAATGAAACCATTACCTTCTAGTAACATCATCAGCTTTCCAAACAAGGTGAGAATGCAAGTGAAGACTTGGGTCTGCACCCTTCACAGAACAGCACAATGTTACTGACTCAGTTTCCACCAGTGTAACCAGGTGTCTTAAAAGTAAATGCTGACCCATGGCTGAAACCTGTCACTTTTCACAGCAGCACTCAACAAGAACTGGGACAATCGGAGAGCGAGTTTTTATGGGGATCCTGTTGCTGCTTTAGATTCTGATATCATTGAAGAGGAAAGGAGACCCTTCAAGGAATCCCAGAAAAACTGCTAATCGTCTATCTTCATGAAAAAGCCAAGGAGTGAAGAGTCTTACAGAGTGAAGAAGGCCACAAGAACAAAAGAGGGTGATTGATTAATTTATTCTTTTAACTTGGAAATTCGTAAACTAAAATATTGACAATCCTCCTTCCCCATCTTTGGAGTGGTGCCATCATTTGAATAAAGCAGTGCTGAGATAAACAGAATGTGACCTTATCATGGGGATGCTCTGCACACGGGAGCACAAGAGCTTACAGAGTAGACTGAGTCAGACTAACAATCATCTCAGCTGTGTTTTAGCAGCTTGCTTATAAATAAGGAATGGGTTTTTAGGGTTAAGTTATTATTAGTTTGCAATTCCTTGAAATTTTATACCAAAACATATCAAAAATAATAAGCTAAAACAATATTCAAACCCATATTTTATTCGTTTTAATTACACACTTCATTATTTACAAAGTTAAGTTTTAAATGAAAAGTTTCTACTGTATTTGAAAAAAAATTAACTACAGCCCAAATTAAAGTGCCCTGGGGCAAGAACATTAGTCAGCTATGAATCAGTGGCTGCATCAGGAACCAGGCAGTACTCTTGTGTTACAACAAAGCAGTTTATTTGTGATCAGTGTTGAGACTCTATACATCCTTCACAAATTTAACTTTACATAATCTGATACTCTGGGAACGTCAACTTTGAGCTGCTAGGCTTACTTCCCTACAACAAAGGGGCTGGTATAAATTATTTCCAGGAATGAAGTACCGTTTCACAGAACTGGTTTTTTTTTTGTTTGTTTGTTTGTTTTCAAGTTTTAGAGAACTGAATTTGCATTTGTTAAAATCAAAAAGTAGGAAAGATGTTCTTTACAAATAATTTGATCAAGTATGTGTTCAAAGAAAGCAGGATAAAAAGGCTTTTTTTCTAATATTCTGCATTGTACTGTACTGTTGTTCAATAGGAATGAGCGTCTGTCATTTGCTAAAAGAATGAGTAGTGGGGAACAGGATATGTTGGGAATTTCATAACGGGTAACAGAACCATTCTCTTGGGCAAACCTACAGAGAAAAGAAACGGAAAGGACTCTAATAAAAATTTCAGGTTAAAAAAATTCTTACAATAATTATCATTAACCATTTCCAGATTAGTCAGTCCATTTTATATATACCATTTTGGAAGAGGCCCACAAATACCTCACAAATCAATTGCTCTTCTATTTTGATACATCATGTTTTCTTCTCAAAAGTAAAATGCCTATATCACAGAATGATACTCAGAAATGACATCTGAGTGAATAGGCATGAATTGTAAAGAAGATGGTACATGACATATTAAGGAGAAATAGATCAAGATTTAAGAGTTTCTGTGCAGGCATCAACTCCCAGGAAAGAAAGCTCCAACCAGAGCCACCAACCAGGTGTTTGTCTTCTCATGGATGACCACTAATGCTGACATGGCAAATCTGGAAAGATTAATATTGTTTTCTTAATTTCTAATGAATACGTTCTTGTGGCCTCACAAACTCCTGCACACTAAAGAAGGGTTTGAAATCTGCCCCTGTCTTTATGCTGATGTTTAACCTAGGAGAAATCACAAAGCAGCAACAGCAGGTATTCAAGAGCACCAGATGATCAGAGGGAGATAACCCCACATGCAACAGCTTTACAAAGGCCAAAAGACATATTTACCTTACAGCCAAAATAAAGCATTGTTTTAGTAGATTTGCATCACAGTAACATTTAAAAACCAAATCCTTTATGTGAAAAATGGGGCATCAAATTACACCAGCTTTGGAAGTCAGTTATATGGCACATGAAAGAGAGGAGCCTACTGAGGCTCATAGGTCACAGGGTGAAAGAATGTTAAGGACAGACCAGGAGAGAAAAATTAAAAAGACTGAAGAAAAACATGCATGTAACTGAAGAGGCTAAAAACCAAATTTTTAAAAGAAAGAGTCTCTAGCAACACTTTACCACAATAAATTCTTATTATTAGGTGATTGACACACAACTGAGAGTAGAAACTCTAGTGCTCAAAAAAGGCATAGCAGAGCAAATAAGTCAAATGTGCTGTGTCTAGGTTAACAACTGACCCCATTCTAGAAGGATGAGGTATTCTGGACATTCAAAAACTAGAGAAAAGGGCAAATGCCAATGGCCAAACTGCAAAGACTCCAACAGTCTGAATTCACAAAGAACTGTTGGTAAAAACATTTCTTGGACTACTCTCCAGCCCCCATATTTAGGATTACTCTAGTTCAGAATATGGGGAAGACTGAGTCACATGAGTGTGCCAGAGGAAACAACTAGGCATAGTACCTAAGTCTGTACTTTGGCCAGACAAAACCTTCTACATGTGTTTGACCCTTGCCAAACTATTCAAACTCTACACTTCAGCAAAGCAATGACTAAGAACCTGTAACTGTCATCAAAATAAAAATGGTAAAGTTGATGTGTGAAGTGAAAGGGCACAAGGTGAAGGTCTGAGCTCATGTAGAGGATTCATGCCACAAATAGTGATGCATAGAGGACCTTTGCCTTCCATGTGCATGCATGCCTGGTTTGGGGCTGTGTGAACACACACACTCACACACATGCACGCGTGTACACACACACTCTCTCTTTTGCTCTCTTTGTCAAGCATCCTGTAGATGGTGGCTGATTCTGTAACATTCAACATCTGAGTTACAAAAGATGTCTAACAGCATATCACTGACTCCAAACCTACTGCCTCCATTGCCACATAAACCTCATTCAAAAGTTATCCAAAGGGCCATTAGTGTTCATTCACATATCTGCTGCTACTTTTCATTTTGAAAAGGAAAGAAGCGGCAAACCTAGGATTTTCTACCATCCGCTACTGACTTCTGAAGAAGAACAGATAACATTGGCAATAAACCCCATCACCTCTGTGGGACCAATGACATCTATCCATTCCCAAAGGAAAATGTATAGCAAAGTCTAATGGGTACAAATTTAAAATGATGGCTTCCTTTTCTTGACTCAAACCACCCACATTCATAAAATAAACATACAGAAACTAACAATGTGGCCATGTAACTGGTAGGTGGCAAAGTTAAAAACTGGGTGTGGCCCTTCAGTAGCCTTTGAATGGAGTATAGGTTTGCTGTAAGAAGAATTACTTCAAATATTTAATTTCAATATGGTCAGAAACAGGCAATAAGAACAAGCAGTTCTCCAATCAGGCAAAGCAGAGAGAAGAGCAACTTCAACCAAACCAAGAACCACAAGGTTGTGGCATTTGAGGGAATTTAAGTTGAATCACTAGAATGATTAGATCTGAGATCCTCCAACTTGTTTCTGGAAACCCTGGTTACAAACTATGTTCTGGGTTACTGTGAGAGATAGGCTAAGAAGAGGAATCAGTAAGAAGGTATACATACCATATGCAGGAGCAGCTGTGCTGTAACCATATGGTGTTCCATAACCTGGTCAAACAAGAAGAGAGCAATCAGTTCAGGCCTACTTGGAACACTCCAGACACTGGAAGGCCAAGAGGAGCCCTACAGTTCAGTCACTCCCTAGTCCTGCTTAAGTGCAGAAGTCTCACACTATGACCTATAGAGAACTCCTTAACTTACCCTAACATCCTCCTCCTCTCTTGTTCTGTTCAACGGTATTCTCTCTCGCAGTCCCTCCATCTGTACTTCTATACTGTACTGTAATTTATCTGCTTGTCTGTATGCTCACTAAAGTAACAAAGGTCACATCGTAGCTTTCTATCACCTAAACTTAGCAGAACAAACAGCATTTGTTAGCCAAAATAATACTTAGAATCACCAATTTCTCAAAGATGGAATATGGAAACTTTCCATGGCTCCTTACAGAAAAGAGTGACAGAGCTACAGCCTCAAATGCCACTAAAGAGCATGTTTGGGTCAGGTCATGAGCCCAGAGACAAGGTCCACAACTTAACAGTATCTGAATGCCAGACCCCAGCTCAAAGTCTCCCTGTAAAAGTTGGTAACTTGATATATTAGTCTCTTGCCTATAAAAGAAAAACTGATTGTAATAAGTAAAAACTATTACTAAAAACAACTGTTTATGAATGAGTTAATCCAGACACTAACTTCTCACACATCCTTAAACAAAGAGCACAAAATTTGCCATATTCTCATCTTTTAAACTGGAAAATTCAAGCTTCTTTATAGTGTTTCTATAAGGTTTAGATACACCATGTTAATAAAAACTGCAATTTCTCATCTTTCAGAAAAACAAAAAGCATATAAATATGAAATGGTTTGGCCAAGTCCCAGGGATCACATTTTAACTGGTCTCTAACTACGATGAAGGCCCATCATGGTCATGCACACTAGTAATTTCCAGTACCACAGATGCTGAGGTAGACGTAGGCTTCATAGAGTAAGGTTCCAGGGCATCCTAAACAATGAATCAAGATCCTGCCTCTAAGTAATACAAACAAACAAACCAGGCTGGGCATGATGGCCCATACCTTTAATCTCAGAGTTGAGAGGCAGAGATAGGTGGATCTCTGTACATTCAAGCTCTACAACTTAGCAAGTTCCAGGCCAGCCAGGGCTATAGTGAGACCCTGTCTGAAGACACAACATGACATGAATGCTATATAAAACATATTCAAATTAAAATTTTTCATACCAAATCATATCACAACTGTTCTAGAATTATTTGTGCTGTTCAAAATCCTTGAAATTAGCATCAAGTATCAACTCCCCAGGACTAATGTCTCCTCCATTGTCCAACCCATTTCATAAATGTATTCCAGGGAATGAGAGCTAGTTCTTTAACCTACAATGTCAAAAGTTTTACTGAAAGAGTTGAAACTAGTAACTAGTTAAGTTGGCCACTAGGATTTTAACCCTGACCTTTAACTAAGCAAAGAGGCTGAGTTCCATAAAGAATCTCTGAGCATCCATGCTACAAACAGCAGCTCCATGGGCAGGGAAGTTAAAATACATGTAAGAACATTCACCTATGCCATCCCTGGACATAAGACACTCCACCAATGACAGAACTCATCAAGATCCATATGAACCTAAATTCTTTATTGGTTTGTTTTGTTTTTTGTTTGTTTGCTTGTTTGTTTTTTAAAGTTTCAGGAAACAAGCCTTGTACAGAGGTCAAAGCAATGGCTTAAGACAGAAGATCTGGCAACCAGGAAACACACACAATCCTGCTCAGCATCACAGGATAAATGCAGCTGCGTACCCCTTGGGAAAGAATCAAATGACATAAGATCTTGCAACAAGAGAAGTTACCAAACTGAGCCCCAAAGGAACTCGTATTCAAAAAACAGACTCATCTCAATAAATACCCATTACTGAATAAGGTCAAAGCTATTATTTTCAATAAAGAAAGTAAGGCATAAGAAAGAAATTTTTTTTCCCCTGAGACAGGGTTTCTCTGTGTAGCTTTGGTCCCTGTCCTAGAACTAACTCTTGTAGACCAGGCTGGCCTCGAGCTCACAGAGATCCACCTGTCTCTGCCTCCTGGGTGCTGGAATTAAAGGCATGCACCATCACTGCCCAGCTCAATAGAAAGGTATCTTAATGTTGAACACAAATTGAAAATTACATGTCCATTTCCTTTCACACTTCTTCATCCCATGAAATGACCCTCCTAGTTCATCAAGCTAAAACTTTGGCATTACTCACTTAAAAGAAAAAAAGTGGGGCTGGAGAGATGGCTCAGTGGTTAAAAGCACTGCCTGCTCTTCCAAAGGTCCTGAGTTCAGTTCCCAGCAACCACATGGT
>LOEQ01001485.1:20188-31364 GCA_001685075.1 Bramus lutescens | reverse complement strand
ACCATCTGTAATGAGGTCTGGTGCACTCTTCTGGCCTTCAGGCATACACACAGAATATTGTATACATAATAAATAAATGAATGAATGAATGAATGAATAAATAAATAAATATTTTAAAAAGTGGCTACTAGCTATAAACAAAGGACACTGAGCCTTTGTTTGTTCATGATCCTAGAGAAGCTAAGTAATAAGGTGAACCCAAAGAAAAATATACAGATCCACCTGGAAATTGGAAAGGGACAGGATTGACTGGCAGGGTTGGGAGCATGGGAGTGGGGAGAAAGGGGAAGTAGGAAGAGAAGAGGAGGGGGAGGGGAAAGTAGAGGAGAACTTGAGGAAATGGGCTGGTAGAGATGGAGGAAGGACAAAGAGCAAGGAGAGAGATATCTTGACTGAGGGAGCCATTGTAGGGTTAGCAGAAACCTAGAGAAATTCCCAAGAATCCACAAGGATGACCCCACTTAGAACCCTGGGCAATAGAGGAGATGGGGCCCTGATCTTGACTTGTACTAAGTCAGACTGATAATTATCTTAAATATCACCATAGAGCCTTCGTCCAGCAGCTGAGGCCCACATGGGAGCACTGGACTGAGCTCCCAGGGTCTGGCTGAGGAGTGGAAGGATGAGAATGTGGGTGGGGAGATCAGGACCATGACGGGTTCGCCCACTGAAACAGTTTGCCTGAGCTGATGGGAGCTCACCAACTCCAGCCGGACTGGGAAGGAATGGGTATGGGACCAAGCTGGTTCCTGTGTGTGGTTGACGGCTGCGTGGCTGGGGCAGACTGGAGGGCCACTGGCAGTGGGGCTGGGATTTGTCCCTGCTGCATGCACTAGCTTTTTGGGATCCTGTTTTCTTGGGATGTATGCGTTGCTTGGCCTGGATGTAGTGGAGAGAGCCTTGGACCTTCCACAGGGCAGTGTGCCTTGACCTCTCTGGGGGTTAGATGGGAGTGGGGTGGGAGGGTGTTTGGAATAGAGGGGGGAGGGAGTGGAAACTTGGATTGGTATTTTTCAGAAATCTAATTTTTAAAGGGGGATAAAAAAAACTTTGGCAGTACTCTTGAAACTTCACTCTTCAGTCTAAATATTCCACCTATGAACAATGTTGCTTCCTGGAATCTGTTCTCATCTTGTCATCCATCTATCCTTGCACCATTTACCAGTTTCCACAGTCTACTGTATAAGTAACACATGTACAACAGTCTTTTAAGGTGTGCCATTATGTCCATGTCTGTCCTTGCAGTATATTCTTTACCCGATAGAAGGAGTAATATTTCCAAATAACATACAATTTTGCCAATCTCCCCTTAGAACCCTTGATGACTTTCTACTGTACTTAAGATCCTAAAACAAAATCCAAGCCATGGACTCCAGGACTGGATAACTCATCAACTTTAGTTCACACTCCCCCCCCACTCCCCAAGCTCTTCCCAATGTTGTGGGATATTTGGACACAGTACAAAAATGTATTGCTGTGATTGGTGTAATAAAAGGCTGAATGGCTAATAGCTAGGCAGTAGGTATAGGTGAGACTTCCAGGCAGAGAAAGAACTCTGTAAAGAAAAAAGGGGAGAGGCAGAGCAAGCAGGACGTGCAGGAAGTATCTGCCATGAGCCATGAGGCAAAGCACAGATTAGTATAAATGGGTTAGTTTAAATTATAAGAGCTAGTTAGGAACAAGCCTAAGCTATAGGCTGAGCTTTCATAACTAATAAAAAGCTTCCATGTCATTACTTGGGAGCTGGCGGGACAGAGAAAGACTTGTACATCCCACCTACAATGTTTCCCACCCTCCAAATTATTCAGTGTTTCTGTTTCATCAAATGGGTCAAGTTCTCATCATTAGTACTGTGGCAGGGGCCCTCTAAGAGCCAAGAAGAAACATGCAACTCTAACACATCTCTTCTGCATCCACCCTTCCTTCGTCCCCATTCCAGCACTTTTAGCCTCACTAATTTAGTTTAGTACCCATTCAGAATGTAAATCACCTCATATGGGTGATAAAGAAGCCAAAACTGTACAAAACACTTTTTTTGAGATGTTAACGGCTCTTTGCCTTTTAGGAAAATTTCCAGAAACCATTCTAGCAAACAATAAACTTCTGCCTGCAAAAGAGTCTCATTTCTCTATTCAGAAAGCCTGTAACAACAGTAATGAGTCCGCACATGCAATTTGCTTTTCCATCCCAGTCTTCTCAGTTAACCCCTACTAACTCTCCACACTCCATTCCAGTGTCAATTCCTCAGAGAAGCCTTCGTGGAATCACTAGACTAGATAGAGGTACTCTGTTACATTCTCACCACATGATGCCTGTCTCCTCCCAGACTGTTTTAAGTTTTGTTACTTGGTTCCTTTTGTTACTTTCCTTTCACACTGTAAGCTCAACAAGGGTAAAATCTATGGTATGTTTCAAAGCAAGAGAACTCTGTGAGACATATCCTCTGGGAATACAACCAGAATGAACTTATAATTCCAAAGCACATCATTCATAAAACTTCCCAAACAGCAACAAAATGCACAGTGAAACAATTCTAAGGGAATTCTTAGGGACAGTCCCTAATTTAAAACAAACAAACAAAAAAACGAGACCTAAAGTTCATACAAATTTCATCTTGGTCAACAAATACAAATGGCTTGTCAAGTGAAAATTTTCACTGCTTCACCATGCAAAGAATGTCACTTTAACAAGCCAACTGGACATTCATGATCAAAACTACATATGGATTTGAACAGAAGGCTGATAGTGGGCAGCTTCCTGGATCTCACTCAAGCATGTGTTAAAATGAAAAGACCAATAGCTTCGGGAATGCTAGCACCAGCATCAAAGACCTACCTATGTTGCTTGTTTTCACCCAGACCTGGTTGACCTACCTGGAAACTATCTTCCACCTGAGAAAACGCTGAGGACTAAGAAGTGAAGTAACTTATATGGAATACCTTGTATATATGAGCTCTGTAAAAGCAAGGTTTATCCATCCCACAAATCCCCCCAACACACATACACATGCACACACTCTGTCTCTCACACACTCTCTCCCCCATGTTTCCGTTTGTGTTGTATTTCTTTGACTGTTCTCAAATACTGAAATACATAAATATTAATTTAACCAGGATTCACCCTATTAAGAAGCTCCATAGCAATTTAGGTAAACCAAGCATGACTGTATCCCCCACAGGATAGATACATCCTGCTCTGCTGTCCAAGCATCAAAATTTGTTATTTTAGATTCCATCCTGCACCACCCCATTCCCACCCCATCAAAGTATGTTCCTTCATCCAACGTCAGCCATACTTATCTTTCTTCTCCCTACAGAAAAGATTTAGTTACTCAGCAGATCCCTTTGAAGCTATATACATAGACACATACATAGATACATACAAGTGTGTATATGTTCGTGTTTGTTCCTCTTATACATGTGTGGTATTTCCAGAGACCACATAGAACTTTGGAAATGCTGTTCTTCAGGCCTGGAATCAAAAAGGCATTAGATCTTTAGCAAGTGGCACTAACCTGGAGCTATATAGCCAGGAGCTGCTGTAGCCCCCATGAATGCTCCCCTTGTCAGAGTTCCTCTTCCTCTGCCCCGAACTGCCTGAACTGCTGCAGATACTGCCGTATTCACAACACCCTTTGCCTGTAATAACAACAGTAATAATTTATTTCATTATTGAAAAAATTTTCAGTCTCTCATCTGCTATGGAGCTTCAGGTGAGACTGTAAGCCATTTACCGGAAGACTTCTCAGTAGACTATCTGCAAAACAAAAATGACAGCTATCTTAACGAGCTACTCTGAAGAACATGCTGAACACATGAAAATACCGAGAGACTATATCTCACCCAGGAAAAACCTTCTACATACAAATTTGAGTGGTCAAATTACACCCAAAGTCATTACAGACACGTGACACATTGTTTTAAAAGCCACTGAATTTTCCACCTAGAGGCAGAAAATATTCCAGCAATAAACTTGTGAACCTGAGTAGGAAAAGAAAAGAGGGAGGGGAGTGGANGAGGAGAGGAGAGGAGAGGAGAGGAGAGGAGAGGAGAGGAGAGGAAATAAGAGGAGAGAGGAAAGAGAAAAACAGGCTAAAGCAGGAAGAGCAAAGATAAACCAGTCCTTTATCGTTTCGGGAGTTCCTGGGATTTCTTTGAGTTTGCTTCTTCTGCCTTATGTACACATGCTTGTGCTTTTAAGTACTAATCAATAAGTTAAACACTACCTGAAACCTCCACTTGCTTCAAATGCCATGGAACACTGATGACATCACATCATCTCTCTCAGGCACTCTCCGCCATTAACTATAAAATGAGGATGAGACTTACTTTGTTTTTCTTACATTACAAGCAGCAGTGAGTATACATCAACACTAAGAGAAAAAAGTAACAAGATTCCTAACATTTCAGAAATCAAACTGTGTCTAGTTTTAAATATTACATATTTCTTTTTCAGTACAAAAATGCCATAAAAACTCAAGCCAGGTAGAAGGCAGCAGGTGTGGGGACACACAAAAAGTGCCAGCTAAAAACTGCTGGACCCTTCCTGTGGTCAAAGCCCACAACAGATGATGCTGACCTTTAGAACCTCAGAACCTCAGCTCTGACCAGCCATAAGAAACCTCCAAAGTACAACAGATATGCACAGAGACAGTTACTTCATTTTTTTCTAAAATTAGCCAAGCCATATACAAAACATTGCTCTCTGGCTAGCAAGTGCATGGAATATAGGAATTCTATAGTTTCTAGTGCGGAAAATTTCTAAAAATGAATGGATATTTAAAAAGACACAGTTGAGCTCAAAGTAATCATATTTGATGGGAGAGTGTCCCCACACAGATCTAATTTATGTTACCACTAACAAACTTCATTATCTAATTAACTTTAATCCAGATTAAATTTAATTAGATTTTGTGTATCAGAGTGCTTTGCCTCTGTCTATCTGTGTGTATATAACACATGTATGACTCTGCATGTGTGTGTGTGTGTGTGTGTGTGTGTGTGTGTGCGTGTGTACGTACACTACATGTACAACTGGTGCCAGTGGAGGTCAAAAGAGGGCATCAAGTCCTCTGGAACTGGAGCCACCAAGTCAGTGCTGGAATCCAAACTCAAGCTGTCTCCAAGAACAAGTTTTCTTAACCACTGAGCCATTGCTCCAGCCCCTGAATATAGGCTTTGTAAATAATAAAATTTCCTGCTCAAGTGGAGGATGTCTCCTATGGGAAAAGCAAACCAAGGTGACAATGATATTTCTACTTAATCTAGAAAATAATTGACCCAATTTTCACTGAAAGAATTGAAAATACCTTATTTTCACATTTGTACCTCTATAAAGATTTTGCTTAATTTTACCTTTGTTACAAAACAAATGCCCAGATGGATGAAATATGCAACAAACTGTTCATGGCCTTTTGCCGCTGAAGCCTGGTTTAGAAGGGCATCTATTCCTGCTCTCTTGCTTCCTGACTGTGAACATAAGTCAGCCTCCTCCTCCTGCCATCGTGCCTTCCCCACCCTAATGAAATATATCCCTGAAATTGTGTCAGTGTCACCTGAGAAGCCCTCACCTACCATTTGAGAATGTTTGTGGAGAAGCTGATATGCCAGAATTAAAAAAGCACCACCAACAGATGCCCCTCTGGCCTTTGGATTACCCAGCTGCTAACTAGATGGCATCAATTTATCAGTTATGAGAAAAGACTCATCTTAACCAACCGAGAATTAAAAAAATCACTGTTGTTTTTACATTGTATCCATTTACAGACTCATTAGGTCCTAAGTTTCTTAAGCCTATTATCAGGATCATTGCTGGCTATACAGAGATACTCTCAGCCTCTCTCCGACGTCAGCAGACTGACCTGGAAAACGTAGGCAGCCAATCTCACTGTTTAAGAGTTTCGAGATGGAACCCAAACCAAGGATAACACATTTCCTACTAATAGGTAGGAATTAACTTCTTTTTTCAAGCAAGAGAGCCCTAAAAATATTTACAACCAAGAAAAGCTGGGGGACTGGGGGGCGGGGCTGGCTGCAAAGACAATGTAACATGTTCAGCTGTTTCCAAATGACTTGGATAATAAAGAAATCTCACGATTCCTCCAAATAATGGGTTAATCTCCTTATCAGATGTGAACCATGGTTATCACTGTGAGCCTATGCAGTTCAACCAGAAAAGGGTTTTTAAAAACAGATGCCTACCCTGTACCATACAGGGTAGCTGTGGGCTGTGGAAACCATGCCAGCCCTGCTTGTCTTATAACTGAATTGGATGGTGGTGAACTGGGATGGAGGAGCTCTACCATGGTAAAAGAGCATTTGCCATATACCATTAATCTCACATAACTACAATTATTGTTAAGGCTGGCACCATAGGAAAAAAGAGCCTGGTGATATCATGGTCCTTTCAGCTTGGATGTGCATCTGCTAAAATCCTCAGAAAAACCTAGAGAAACAGTTTCTCACTGTCAGTCTTCCTTCCACAATCCCCACATTATCTCTGGAGCCAGAAGTAGTTATGGAGGAAATAAATGATGATGACATCTAAGGGAGAGTAGAGCTGAGCATGGTGCTGAGTGCCCATCCTAGCACTTAGGAAGCCGAGGCAGTAGGATTGTAAGTTAAAGATTGGCTTGCATCACAGCGTAAGAACTAGTCTCAAAAAATCCAACCACCCAGACAATTAACCAATCCAGTCACCCACCAAAGCAAATTTAATAAAAGAAATAAGTAGAAGAAGATTTAACAGTGGGGAACTACAGGAACATGCAATCACTACCATGATTTTTCTCAGTTGTTCTCTCTGTTTTTATCTAAAATTTCAGATTACAGGACCGATAAAGAAGCCCTGAAAGCAAACAGAGACTAGCACCTAGGCAGCAATTTTCTCACCATCAGATAGAGCCAGCCTGTGTCCAGAATTAAAGCAGCAGCAGCAACTTCCCTGACACTTGTGACTCTGCTATGTCATGGTCCTCTGGCTTTCATTCTTGTCTAGACAGTGTCACACAGGAGTACTGCTGTTCCTTGGAACACATTTCTAAGATTGGTTTTTTCCTATGTATCCACATGGAAATTAAAGTTATTTTTCCTATTTCATCATTTAAAAGAAAGAGAGGAACAAGTTTGGGGTTTTGTTTTGATTTTCTTTAAAACTCACCATATAGACCAGGCTGGCCTCAAACTCAGAGAGATCCATTTACATCTGCCTCTGCAGTACTGAGATTAAGGGTATGTGCCACTGCACCCAGTTATAATTGCCACTTTTAATTAGCAAAGAAAGTACAGTGGTTTCACTATAACTTTTTTTTTTCCTTTATGAGGCAGAGTTTCCCTGTGTAACAGTCCTAGCTGTCCTGGAACTACCTCTTGTAGACCAAGCTGGCCTTGAACTCATAGAGATCTACCAGCCTTTGCCTCCAGAGTGTAGGGATTAAAGGCGTGCGCCACCACTGCCAGGCTCACTATCATATTTTATGCTTACTTTGATTTTCCTTGATCATCCTCTCCTAATCCTTTCTTCTCCCAGTGCCTCTAACAAGGAACTTTATCAATCATGTAACCATCTACAAGTTTCCTAATTTCTTTCTCTGTAAAATGTGATGGTGTTCTATCCTCCTAAAATGGATTTACCATACGTGAAAAAAAATCTTAATATGTTTCACTGAAGTTCAAATAGTCTAAGTTCCTTTCATTAGTCTAAACATTTATTGTATTTGTTTCTATCACATAATGTATTCAGCCATTAGTGTTACCACCAGCACTCACTATGAGAAAGACAACATGTCTTATATTTTACTTACATTATCTTTTCCCCTCAGAATTATATATACAATTCAGACATAAATGTCTAAAAATATTTTTGTGATACAAAAACGAAGCGATACAAAAATCTCATACTAATACATATAACTAAGAGGCCATCTTTCCCAAATATCTTAATAATTTATAAAGATCCTGGGCCTCCAAGTGGCACTGACATTCCCAAAGTGGTAGTCTACATGGACAACACAACCATGTTGTGTGTTGTCTCTGTCTCTCCTCTCCCCACAAACAAACAAACAAACTACTACTGCCACCACAACAAAAAAGCACATTGTAGTAAGAAAGTGGGGGCAGGGGTGGGGGTGGGGGTTGCGTAAGCTCCAACAGGCAGGCAGTGACTAGAACTGAACCGCAAAGCCCAAATCACCTCTATTCCTCGCTGTACCAATAATGACTTCACTCTCCACAAAATTATGGGCAGAAACCAAATACCCACTGAACAGAAGTTGTGTCTTCATGTGTATTACTTATAACCTGTCGCAAAGAGAAAGCTGCCAAGACATTGAGGATAAATAATTTCACAAACTTAAGTGGCACATAAGCAAATTTGAGGGCAGAAATCATAGGATCATCTCAATAAAAGCAGAAAAGGCTTTTTTGACAGAGTTCAACATCTCTTCATGATTTTGAAAAAAATGGCTTTAGTCACTGATTCTGATGTGAGTTAGAGCCCCTAAGCCACATGGTATAGAAAGCGAAGTTAACCTAACTTCACATGCATGCCTTGACATGTATGCATCCTTACTGCAACAAATGAAAAAAAAAATTTTTAAGCCCCAAAGAAACCAGGAATAGAAAGAACAAACCTCAATATTAGAAAAATGCTATATATAACAAACTTATAGTTGACATTATACTAAATGTGAAAAAAAATCAGAAATAATATGGGTGCCATTTTTTTCTGTTGTTACATAATATAGTGCTCAAAATGCTACTTAGAGCAGTCACGTAAGTGGGGAACATTTGCAAATAACAAGATCCTATACTTAAAAGACCCTAAAGACTTCACACAAAAAAATTGTTAAATCTAGCCAGGCAGTGGTGGCATATGCCTTTAATCTCAGCACTTGAAAGGCAGAGGCAGGCAGAACTCTATAGACAAAATAGGTCTATAGAGCAAGTGCCAGGACAGGCTCCAAAGCTACACAGAGAAACCCTGTCTCAAAAATGAAAAATAATAAATAAATCAAGTACATACTCTCAGCAAAGTGGCAGAATATAAAATTAACAAAAATTAGTAACTTTGATACATAAATAACAAATCTGCCAAATTCCTAACAGCTTCTAACCAAAATACCCAATCAGAGACGAATGATCTCTATAATGAACTTTAAGACAAAGCATCATAACAGCTCATCTCAAATTACACTACAGAGCTATAATAACAGCGGCAGTATGGTGCTAGCACAAAATACCATACAGACTAAGGAAGTAAACTGCAAGATCTATAAATAAGACCACAAAGCTACAGGCACTTACTTTTTGACAAAGGTGTCAAAAACATACATTGGAAAAAAGATCACCTCATCAATAAAGAAACAGGATATCCACATGTAGAGGAATGAAACTAAGGTCCAATCTCTCAGACAGACAGACAGATTGGATAATCATAATCAGAATGTATCAAAGACCTTACAGAAAGACCAGAAACTCTGAAAGTGCTAAGGGGAGTGTGAAGATCTAGGCACAGGTAAAGCTTTCTCAAAGAACTCCAACAGCATAGGAAATAAACATAAGGATGGACAAATGCGGTTGCTTCCACTACACAGCAAAGAAAACCACTATCAAAATGACAGATAAGACAGAAAGGAGAGAAATCTTGGCCATCACACAGAGGATAATCAATAATTTGTAAAGAACTCCAAAATTTAAACACCAAAAAAAAAAAAATCACTCAGTAAATAGGCTAATGAATAGACAGTTCTCAAAGGAAAAATATAAATGGCCATAAACTTTTAAAATAATGTTCAATACATCACAGAAAAAGATAACTACACTGAGGTTTGTCTCACCCAAGTCAGAAAACAGGACTGAAGATATAATTAAGTGGTAGAGGGTATGCCTAGCATGCCCAAGGTCCTTAGATTTACACATGTGTATGGCCCCACCACCCTAACGACACACACAGAAACAGAAACAACAAATTCTAGCAAGGATGTAGATTAAGAATCCTTATTCATGGGGCCTAAAGAAATGGCTAAGTGGCTGGGAGAACTAGCTGCTTTCCTAGAAGACCCAAGTTCAATTCCCAGCACCCATGTGGCAGCTCAAAACTGTCTTTAACTCCAGTTCCAGGGGATCCATAGCACTTAGCACACACATGATGGACATATATGTGCAAGCAGGCAAAATATTCATAGACATAAAATAAGTGTTTTTTTTTTAACAAGACACACCTTCATTTACTCCTGGTAGAAATGTAAATTTGATAGCCACTACGGAAATCATACCAAGGCTCCTCAAAACACTAGAAGTAGAACTACAATTTAACACAGCTATACCCAAAGGATTCTAAGTCTATACTACAAAGATACTTGCATATCCATACCTATTGCTGAAGTATCTACAATAGTCAAGACACAGAATCAGTCTAGAAGAACAGATAAATGAATAAATAAAATATGATATACACATAAACATAGACACACATACATGAACAGACAGAGAGAGATTGATTTTATTAGGTATAAAGATGATGAAATTTGGCTAGGTGGTGGTGGCGCATGCCTTTAATCCCAGCACTCAGGATGCAGAGACAGGAGAATCTCTGAGTTTAAGGCCAACCTGGTCTATAAGAGCTAGTTCAAGGACAGCTAGGACTGTAACAGAGAAATCCTGTCTTGATAAACAAAAAAACTACAACAACAAAAACAAAAGCAAAAACAAAAAGATGATGAAATTATGGTATTTCCAGAAAAACTGGTCGAAATGGAGATGATTATATTATACAAAATAAGACCATTTGAGAGGAGAAAAGTGCCAGCATTGGGTTAGAAGGGATTGGGACAAGGGAGAGGACAGTGGATTAAGAGAACAAAGTACAATGGCAAACATGTATAAAAATGTCACAATAATCCATGCCATGCAGTGGTGGTGCCTGTGTTTAATCCCAGCACTCGGGAGGCAGAGGAAGGTGGATCTCTGAGTTTAAGGCCAGTCTGGTCTACAAAGAGAAATTCCAGAACAGGCAGGCTACCCAGGGAAACCCTGTCTTAAGAAAAAAAGAAAAATCACAATGAAACCCCTTATTTTATATACCAATTAAAAATATGGTGAGGAGCCGGGAGGTGGTGGCGCATGCCTTAAATCCCAGCACTCAGGAGGCAGAGGCAGGTGGATCTCTGTGAGTTCGA
>LOEQ01001484.1:117218-178012 GCA_001685075.1 Bramus lutescens | reverse complement strand
CTGGTCTACAGAGTAAGTTCCAGGACAGGCTCCAAAGCTACAGAGAAAGCCTGTCTTGAAAAGCCACCACCACCACCACCACACAAACAAAACACAAAACAAAAACCCCACCTCTGTCTTTCACAGCCAAGTACATACAGTCTGTAAAGTTCATGCCCCGGCTGCCCTCCACTACACTGCTATCTGCAGGGGCTGTGGGTTGAACCAAGGTCAGCCTTGCAGCAGTTTAATAAACATTTTGTATTTCTATCCTGTCTGGTTTTGTCTGCTTCTAAAATATAACAATTGCGTGCACATGTCTACATAAATGTATGTGCACACTATTTTAAAAACATAACAGGGGGTTTTGAGGGGTAGCCCCTGTTTCCATCTAACAAGGTTGGAACTACAGGTGGGCTGCTGCACACACCCAGTGTTTACATGGGTTCTGGCATCAGAACTCTGGCCCTCACACTTGAATGTCAGGCACTTTGATGGCTCGGCACCTCCCCAGCCTCCTCAGTGTTCCATGGTTCAGCATTCCCTAGTCTTCTCAGTGTTTGTTGCTCAGAATGATTGTATTTTAGCCATTTACCTACTCCAGCAATATTGTGTTAACTTAAATATATACTTAAGGGGGCTGGAACAATGGTTCAGTAGTTAGAGTATAAACTGTTCTTGCAGAGGGCCTTGAGTTTGGCACCTAGCATCAGGTCGGGCATCTCACAGCTGCCTGTAACTCTAGCTCCAGGGGATCCTTTACTGGTCTCCACAGGCATGCACGTGCACATTATTTTAAAAACATAAAATTAAACCAAAACATAACTGTATAAACATACTGAGAATGGCTTTACAGAGCCCACATCCTATCTGTCTCAGACACAAGGAGGCCCAAGGCTTGAAAGTTATGGGCAGGCAAGTGGAAGACCATGCGTACCTCTTTAAAAGCAGCCATTTGCTTCTGGATTCGGTTCACAAATCGCCATTGTATTACAAGACTAAAAGAGAAAAAAATAAAACACTTTTTCTCCACACACAAATGAAGAAACAATCTTAAGACATGTTTATTTCAGTTAGGAATGGACAGACTAGCTGGGACTATGGCAAAAGCTGAAGAGAAACAGGGAGGGCCGAGGTATACTTTTTCTAAGAAAACTGACATTCTGGCCATGGGGAACAAGGAGCAAATTAAGGAAAATCTCAAAACAAACAAAAACAAAGAAGCTCAGAACTGTTTCTAGGAAATAAATGAAGTACTCACTAAATATACTCCTTCTTGTTCTTATTGGTGACAACGATCTCTGTTCCACCAGTTTTCAGTTCATGTTGATGTGTCTAAATTAAACAGGATATGTTGTTTTAGTGAAGAAAATGGGAAAAGAAAGTATATGTGAGTTATACTAGAAGCCTGGCGCTTTAATTTAAATCTATTTAAAAGGTAAAAACTAAGAAAACTTAAATATTAGTCCTACTGAAATAAACACGGAATGAGTCAAATGTCAAAGCAAGCTCAGACGCTGGCTGAGCAGCCTTTGCTTCCAGAGAATAAACATAAAACAGAGCGCAGAAGTTTCTGTGCACAATGGCACCTACACTTAGGGGACAACGCCAGCTTTGCAAATGATGCTCTAGCTGAGAGTCCACAGACCTGTCCAAAAAGCTCTTCATCTATGATAAACCTGAGGTCCAGCTCTGTAGGGTCATTTTCAAGAATCCATCGCAGTGAACTGTAATATTCACTATCCTAGAAGGGAAATGACATTTTAATTAATTAATTTTGCAGTGCTAGGAATTGAACTCAGGACCTTGTACATCCTAGGCAAGTGCTCTACCACAGAGCTACATGTAAAAATTGCACTTTGAAAAAAATAAATCTGTATACAGTTACTTGAACATGGCAGTCAGTAAAGTGCTTGCTTCACAGGCTTGAGGACCTGAGTTTGGGCCCTTGGCTTTTTATGAAAAGCTGGGGACAGGGCATAGACCTGAGATCCCAGCCTAGGGAGGCAGAGACAGGGGGGTCCCAAGAGCTCAATGGTCAGCTGGCCTGGCCAATCAGTGAGCTCTAGGTTCAGTGAGTGCCCCTCTCTAAACAAATAAGGTGGAGAAAAATGGAAAAAGACACTGACATCAGCCTCTGCCCTCAAGAAGTGCACACTAGATGCTAACACACACACGCACGCACGCACATGAGCCAGAGAGCACACAGACATGCACACATTGCACCAAGGATCTAGCTAGTTGGGGAAAAGGTAAAGTGCTATTTGCACATCTTTTCCACTAACATCTAAGCACATTTCAAGGGACGGATGAAGCTAAGCTGCACAAGAGAAAACAATGCCAGCTGCTAACACGGTGCCCACTTCTCTGTGTGTAAGCAGCGGTTGTAGAGATTTTATTGTATAATCACAGGGCTAAGTAAAACATCTTCCAAATAAATCTAATTTTCCTGGATTTCCAGACACCTCCCTCCTAGGACTGTGAGACTGTATTTGAAATGTCTGAGTTCACTACTGGCTCACGCTAAAGAAAAGTTTTGAATTAAATATAAAATCTTAACCAGTCCACACAATAGCTGTGTGCTCTTACAGTTTCCAAAGAATCATGCTGGGGCTGGGGATGTGGCTCATGTGGTGGAGTACTTCCTAGCATGTGCAAAGTCCTGAGTTTGATCCCTAGAAGAGCACAAACCAGGTGTGGTGGCACACACTGTAATCCCAGCACCCAGAAGACAGAGGCAGGAGCCTCAGAAGTCACCCCTATGCTCCATGAGGCATCGTCTCAAACAACAAAAAACACAACAAAGAATCAGCTAGGACCTGGAGAGGTGGTTCAGTGGATAAGAGCTCTGGCCACTCTTGCAGAGGCCTGAGGTTTGATCTCCAGCATCTACACTGCAGCTCACAACCATCTGTTACTCCAGTTTCAGGGGACCCAACATCCTTTTCTGGACACTGAGGTCACCAGGCATGCACATAGCAGACATACATACATGCACGCAAAACACTCATATGCATAAAATAAAAATACATATTTAAAAAACCTTACTGTATGTACTAATAAAGTGTATCAAGAAGGAGCAACAATGGACATAGTGCTAAAGAGCTGACATTGGAGCCCACATGTACCCACAATGCATGGAGCCACCAGCAGCAGAGACAAACTCGATTCTTCGGCTTCTGTTTTTTAAAGGAGCCCACCACAGCACCCTGCCTTTGGAGTGCCATCTTTAAACACTAGCCATTCATCACAAATAATTATAACTCAAAACCTGATGTAAAAGATACATAACTATTGTACGGCATAAAGAACTAGTGGACATCTGGCAAGACGCCTCAGTGGGTACAGACAACTGTCTCCAAGGAGGACTTGACTTCAATTGCTGGGGCCCACAACAGAACGAGCAAACTCTCCTTTGACCTACACAGGTATCCCACGGTACAAGCAATGCACCCCTCCCCCAAATAAATTAATGTAATAAAAATAAATACACATAAATTTAAAAATTTAGCAGCAAGTTGGTTTTGGATATGGCTTATTAGGTAAACCTGATGAGCAGAGTTCAATCCCTAGAATCCGCATGATGGAAGGACAGAACTGACTCCCTTTATATGTGGGTGCCTAAACACACATATGAACTAAAAACATGTAGGTGTGAAAGATAAATATAAAATAATTCAGCAGAAGGTGTAACTAATATTTGCAATTCATGAGAAATCTAAGATGTACTGACGGGTACAGGAATAAAGTCAGTGTGTGGAGAACACAGGTCTGAGCTAGGAAAAGGCCATGGTAGAAAAGGTGCAATCGATACGCAAGCACTCACTACAAAGGTCTTCCCACTGGACTGCATGCTGGAAAACATTCATTTGACATTTCTGTGTGTAAATGACGGTGTATGTGTGTCTGAGTTTTATACACGTATGTGTGTGTGTGTGGGTGGAGCAGGCATCCACTGAGCACACATGTCCAGTGTCCTGCTCTGCCATTCCCCACTTTATCCCAACGACAGAGACTCTGGCTGGCCCTGGAACTGAACTCGTGGGCAGCAAATCTCAGAAATCCTCCAGCCTCTGCCTCCCACAGTACTGAGGTTACAGATACACACACAGCCAAGCTCAGCTTTCTATGTGGAGAGAAGATGTAAACAAAGCCTCTTATCCACTGGGCCATCTCCTCAGTCCCCATTTGCATTTTGAAACATTAAAATTTATTAATTTCTGTTTTAAAAACAACTTATCTGGGCTGTGTGAGTAGCTTAGTGGGACAGCACTAAGCTCAGCATGGGCCCTGAATCCCCAGCACTGTAACCACCACCCCTAAGCCCCAGTCCTCCAAGCTATTGAGCCGTACATCTTCCAGTGGTGAGAGAGACCTACCACGGACTCCATGTCATGCAGCGTTATCAGTTTCTGAAGCATCATCTTGTAAAAGGGGCGGATGAAAAAGCCTTGTAAGAAACAAAATATATGTAAGATGATTATCAATTAAAAAACAACAAAACCCACATCAGAAAAGTTTGCTACTCGATGCTAACCATCCAGAAGCTTGCCATGATAAACTGCCATCCCAGCCACACGACCGATGAACTTAAAGTACGAGAGGTGATCTTCGTTACACAAGCCCGAGTTTGGATTTATCTGGAGGGTGTAATTATCCCTGTGAAGACAAACCACATTTATGTGATCCTCTTGCTATTTCATAGAGAAATAATTTACCTAGGCAAGTAATTATGAAAATTTCCCCTCTTTTGTTATTTTTCTCTAATAATGGCTCTAATAATGATCTTAAAAATCTCCACTTCTGTCAAAAGATGGAAATAACCCCAAAGGACAGGCAAATGAATAGGCAAAATGTATCCATTTGTATGCTCAAAAGACACGGCTTGGTATAACATGGGTGGACCCTGAAGACAGGCTGTTACACAACAATTTTCTCTCAATTGAATTAAAATATTCCCTCTGGAAGGAGGGCAGGCTCATAAGACTCAGGAAGCAGGGCTGCGGAGAAGGCTCAGCAATGAAGAGTACTTGTAGAACCCACATGGTAGCTCACAACAACCTGTAACTCCAGTTCCAGGGATCTGGTGCCCTCTTCTGGCCTGTGAGGGTATTGCATGCATGTGGTGCATAGTCACACATGCAGGCGAACACCTATACACATTAAATGAAAAACAAAGAAAGGCCCAGGAAGTTATCAAAACTTACAAGATCCACAAAGCCCTCTCCTAGGCTAGATAAAGCAGCTACAACTGTGGGGACAAGAACACTGACCAGCTGAGCTACCTGAAGTCATGCAGGGAGCTCCAGCGGCACAGCCTTTGTGGGTCTTCACCCATGCTAGGGTGGGCTTCCGTTACCCAGCTGCCTTTAAGTCATCCCTGCTGCCAGGAGACTCCCCACCTGCTTCTGAGAGTAATCCAAATAATTTAATTGGTTTGCCAAGCTGGGATTTGGCAGAATCCTAACTTGGTCTGTTCTTGGCCCCTTATCTGGGATGAACAGAGTTTGCTCATGTTTCCCAAGTAAATGTCACTTAACATGCTAAATGAAACATTGCATAATGAGGCCAAATGCTGTATGGTCCCCTGTATCTAATGAAACGACAGTAGTCAGACTCACAGAAGTCAGACTGGTGGCTGCCAGGAGCTGGAGGCACAAGTGTTTAATGGGTGTAGACTTATTTCAGGAGACTGGGAAAGGGTACAGAGTTCAGTGATTCAGAGTGTACCCGAAATGCCAGCCAAGTAGCCACATGCATGCTTACAGAGGGCTGGGGTGGGAGCTCTGTGGAGGAGGGTCTGCCAGTCATGTGCAATCCACAATGCACACACACACACACAAAGTTAACATGGTAATTTTTATGTTATATACATTTAAGCACAATTGTAAAAAGTCATCTCTGACAAACCAGTTAGAGTCTCTCTGTGACACCGATCACTTAGCCCACGCTTTCTAACATCAACCTAATTTTGGAGATTGTGATTTCCCCCCATCTTCTATACATAGTTATTTGGAGTATTTATGCCAGGTGTGGTGGCACATGGCTATAGTATTAGCTAATCAGGAGGTGAGGCAGGCTGATTGTTTAAACTCACGAATTCAAGGCTAGCCTGGGCAACACAATGAGACCTGATAATAAGGAACTTACGTAGCAGAATATTCGAACAGCCCATAATAAGGGTTAAACATTTCCTTTGAAATGAGGAAGAACCATTCCCGAGCAACTCCTCCATAATCAAGTCCCTTTTCACCATCGAACTCAATCCAGAGTCGAGCCTTGAGGACATCAGCTCTCTTCACACCCATAATTCTCCGGTAAGAATCCTCCAGAACATTTGCACGGCGAAGTTTCATCTCAAATTTGTTTGGAATGTCATTCTGCAGAGCCAGGGAGAGACATGGTTTAAGTCAGCCCAGTGTGTTCACCACACTCCACTCTGTGCCCACAGCCCTTTCCTTTAAGTAAAACCATCAGGAAAACACCACCTTGCCTGCTTCAAGAAACAGGGTCCATTCTTGTTACCCAGGTTAGTCCTGCACTTGTTCAGGCTAGCCTAGAACTTGAGATCGACTCAACAGCACCCTCCTCCTGAACTTAAAGTGTGCACCCCTACATCCAGCCTGGGTGTATGGTCTTAACATTTTTCTACAGAGGCAGAATGTTGGTTTTCTCCCCTAATTACTTCTGATTTTTATGTCTACAGAAGCTACAGCCAGTGAGAATAAACCCTAGAAAGTATTTTGCCAGTAGCGCATTCCATGTTGTTATAGGTTTGGCCATACTGCCAACAACACTCCAGCTACTGCTGCTGGCCACCCATTTACTGCCAGCTCCTCCACCTGCCATTCCTTACTACCTACCATCCTAGGCTCTGTCCTCTACATTTAATGGGTTCAGTCATCCACTCTTCACAACAACACTACGATAAACTACCATCTCCATTTTAACAGGAAGAAGCTGCAGACAACAGAAGCAGAAAGTCTAGGTTTGCAGCCTCTGCTCTTACTGTAGGAACACATGGCCCCTTCATCTCTCATACGTCCTGTGCTTCAGAGATACGTGCAGGTAACTATGCCTCAGCTCCCACTGGAAATACTATAATGTATCTGAGTGTTTTATCCCTGAGTGCCTTGTGTACAACTGTCAAGTGGGTACTGTTAGAAGAGACATTCTCAGTATCTGTGAGCTCAGAGAAAGACAGACAAGTGCTTAGGAGAATACATCACCCTGCTAGTGTATTTAGGGAAAACAGAAACTTAATATAAACAGCTCACAGAAGCTACATAGGCACCGTACCAGTCTCTCCTGCTGCTCATGCAAGTTAAACAGTGTTAGGACTGTAGAAAAGTGGTTTTTAAAGACTAATTACCAGGGGCCTGGAGAGATGGCTTAGTGGTTAAGAGCACTGGCTGCTCATCCAGAGGACCTGGGTTCAATTCCTAACACCCACATGGCAGTTCACACCTGTGTGCAACTCCAAGATCTAACACCCTCACACAAATATACATACAGGCAAAACACCAATGCACATTAAATAAAAATTAAAAATTAGTTAAAAAAAAAGACTGATTACCAGGGAACTGGTGCAAGTAAGTACCCTGTTCTGGGACAGTCCCCATAGTTGGGCTAGGGATGGGAAACAAGAACTAAAATTGGGGTGTCAGATGTACTTCCTCAAGGACTGTGCAGTATTGTGTGGGTGGAGGTAAGTGTAAATTCGGTCAAGTCCAAACTTACAAGAGCTGCCCAAGAACTGCTGTCTGTGGGATGTGCGAGAATGAGCTTCTGACGTGGGTTCCAGGCCGGACTATTTCAAAACACCAGTGGTTTATTTATTTATATTTAGTTTAGCAGTACTGTGTGGGTGTACATGCAGCCAAAGTCAATATTCAATGCCTTCCTCATTGTGCTCCACCTTATTTATTTGTTTGTGTTTTTCTTTTTAAGACACATTCTTACTATGTAGCCCTGGCTGGCCCAGAATTCTCTATCTAGACCAGCCTGGCTTCAAAATCTGCCTGTTTCTGCCTCCTAAGTCCTAGGATTAAAGACGTGCACCACCAGGCCCAAGTTCCCATCGTTTAAGGATAGTCTGGGTTTTTTTTTTTTTGAGATATAGATTCTCTGTATAGCTTTAACTATCTTGGAACTCTCTATGTAGACCAAGCTAGCCTTGAACTCAAGAGATCCGCCTGCCACTGCCTCCTGAGTGCCCAGCAAGCACTTTAACAACTGGGCTATATACCCATCTTTCCTGTCAAATACTTTAAAATCAGAACACCTAAAGTACAAGACAAGTTTTAAAATACTTTATACACAAAGCTATTGTTTAAGTATATCACAAAAGTTCTGGAGAATTTAAAAGTCATTTTCTATTTTAAAAATTCTATTGGTAAACATAATGTTTACACTAAAAAATTTTGTTAAATTTGTGAAAAACTGTGGTATCCAACCCACCATTTTGAATCACTTGAGGTCACCAGCTTAACCCTAGAAAGTACAACCCAACATTGCCACCTAGTGTCCATGCTCCTGAACTGCAGGGAAAGGAAGCGGGCGGGGGAAGGGGGGGCGCACGGGACGAGACAAGGACCAGCACATGAGGAAGGGGTTTAAAATGTTACGCCAAAGGATGGGTAGATGAGTTAAACTGTAAACATAACTGAAGTCTGGTAATGGAAAAAAAAAGTGTGATGAACGCATCCTACAAACATAAGGAAATAAGTAGCAATACCACCATTTGCACCTCTGTTCACTGTTAATTTTTATACATCTTGGGGGATCTGATACCTCAGGTCCCCCCACAATTAAAAACTTAATTTTTTGTTATGTTTTTTTTTTGAGACAAAGTCTCATTATGTACACTTAGCTGCCCTGGAACTCTCTCTATAGACCAGGCTGGCCTTGAATTCAGAGATCTGCCCATCTCTGCTTCCTGGGTGCTGGAATTAAAGACTTTGCACCACCATATCCAGTCTTTAAAATAACAAACTTTGAAAATCAGAGACTATGACTGGAGAGATGGCTCAGTGGCTAAGAGCACTCATTCACTGTTCTTCCAGAGGACCCAGGTTCAATTCTCAGCACCTACACAGCAGCTCATAACTGTCTACAACTCCAAGATCTGATACCCTCATACAGACGTACAAGCAAGGAAAACACCAATGCACATAAATTTTAAAAAAAAAAGGAAAGAAATAGGCACCATATCAGGCACATATGTGGCGTTGGGGTGCATGCATGTATATTGGCAAAGCACTCATAGACACAGAATAAATCAATCTTCAAAAACTAATTTAAAACTTCTTTAAAACACATACACCCTCTTTTCCCTATGAGAAAGTGACTACTCAGTCCTCAAACATGGCAACTGTATCTGTGACTGCGCACCATAGTTCTCCCCTCCCCCACTCCCCAGAGAAAGACGGAGCACCATAAGGGTCCCTCTCCTCCCCCAGAAGGTGGCTCCCTCTCCTCCCCCAGAACACCCCCAGTTGAGTGGCAGTTACAATGTCACTAACCTGCTTCTTCAGTTTTCTTCGGAAGAACTCGTACTTTCTTTTGTAATCCCTGGAGTAGGGCACTGCCTTTAGTTGAAACATTTGGAAGAACAAAGTTTAGATTGGTTTTATTCTGGAACAGTGTTATTAGCTTCCTGTGGATAACTTATGAATATATACAAAGAAAGAATAACTTGGAAATTAAAGTTTCATTTGAAGAAAAGCAAACAAAAGGCTTATTATTATTTTAAATTCTCTTTAAGATAAAACTGCAGTCAGCAGTCATTGTGGAATTTTCTTCATGCATTTTTTTTTAAGAGTTGCTCTATGTATCAATGGCTGGCCTCAATCTCTCTATGTAGACCAGGTTGGCCTCGGCTCAGAGACCTACCTGCCCCTGCCTCCCAAGTGCTGAGATTTAAGGCATGTGCCGCCATTTACAGGTCATACAATATTCTTAAAATGCGACATGCCAGAGGCAAAATAAGTCTTTCAGGTAGAGAAAATTTAGAAACAAAAATTTCTATTTCTGAAAAGGCTTTGAAAGTGCTTTCTCCATTAAAGGAACCAATGGGAAAATGCGTTTTCCCTTGGACTTCCAGGCGTTCCCTTTCTTTCTCATTATTTTAAAAGACTACATGCTGAGATACTGGACACTAATCTAAAGAATCCTATGTTCATTTTTATTAATTTGTGAATTAACAAAGTCTGAAGGACAAAAATGGAAAAAGTAGCTGTAGAAGAGAGATTTTTCTATAGTTAACCCAATTCAAGGGCAGTATAACTATGGTACAGTGTAATATTTCTATAAAATATGAGTAAGGTTTAAATAGTGGCTCTTCTGCAATGACTTGACTGACTCTGGCTGGCCCTTCAGAGGTTTGCACTGTTTTAGATGGGCAGGTGTCAGCCTAGGCTGAGCGGCTTACTGCCCCAGATTCTGATTGTATCTCACTGCCCAAGCTTGTGGTATGCAGTAAAACGGCAAAGAGCGGGCACAATGAGGAGGGAGAGGAGGCCTGCAGAGTCTGTTCCTTTGAGTTCCACCTTTGACCTAGAGAACGGGGATGCGGGGGACTTACTGGTCCAGTTGTTGCCACGTTCTGGGTCCGAGGATCTTCCCACTGTGTCTTTTTTGTATCTAAGAGGGAGAAGAGAAAAGATGTTCCTCTTCCTCATGTCTACAACCGAGCACTACAAGAACTGCAATAGAGAATTCACGAGGCACATACTGTGGTTTATATAGAAGACTCGTCCGTCTGTGTGGGTTCTCTCTTCCCATCCTGGCTGTAATGAAACATTTGTTGCAATTATTTTAGCACCAGACCTTAGATGGTTATTAAAAAAAAAAAAAACAGAAAAGAACTAACCCCCCAATACAAACAATAAAACTCCCAAAACGAACCTCCCCCAAACTAGCGTTAGTTATATGCTTAACTTTCACTGTTTTTAGCAGAAAGAATCAATAGTTTAATAACAACGTTAATTATAGTTAAATAACTCCTATATTTGAAGGTACCAAGTATCTGAGTAGTCAGGTTAGCTCAGCAATAGAACTTACAGGTAAAGGTCCCAGGTCATTGGATGAGTCAACCGGAGTCTTTGCTTTCAGATGAGCAGGGATTTTCGATCTTGGGTCATCCTTTATTTGGTTAAGTCACAAATAAAACAACACACATACTTTAAAATAATGACAGCCATTGTGCTATAATTGCTTTGTAAAGTTGACAGATATTTAAAATACTATCTTTGGAGTGGGAGATACAGCTCAGTAGGTAAAGCATTTGCCAAGAAAGAGTGAGGAATGGAGTTTGGATCCCCTGAACCCACATAGATGCCAGGACAGCACCACGGCCTGTTGTAATTCTAGCCTTGGATGGAGGAGAAGGGATCCCCATGGCAAGCTTGCTAGGCAGACCAGTGGCACAGGCAAGCTGTGGCCTTGAGTAAGAGAGCCTGCCTCACCTAATTATCAGAAGAACAATGCAGGATGATTTCTGGCATCAGCCTCAGGCCTCTGGATGCACACGCAAACACACACACACACACACACACACACACACACTCTTTCTCACACATACATGCACATAGGCAGCAAGTACATGTGTGGATGCATACACACACAAAACATGCACGCACACACACGTATACATGAAAATGGAAAAATAATGAAATTAAGTATGATGTTATACGTTTTTGGGTTTTTGAAAAAAACAGAACTCAAACAGCCCAGACTGGCCCTGGAGCCCTGACCCTCCTACCTCAGTCTCACAAGTGCTAGGATTACAGGCACATGCCACCTCACCCACTTAGCCTTAATTCCTTTGCCTGTGACTTACTTCTCCTCCTAGCAGAGAACACGGTGAGGTCATTCTATTGAGAGGTGGATAAGGTCACTTCCCAGGTGATCAGCACTGATGTCCTGCACTGAGACCACTTTCCCCCAACCGAGAGTCCACCGTTCAGTCTGTTGGAACCTGAACTACACCAAGTTTTTGTCTGTATAGAAATCGGTGTAAAATGGTGGCTTTATACTGAACCACATCTGCACTGCTGAGATGGCCAGCGGGCCTGACAACTGTGTTCAATACTTCTGCAAGTTACTCTCTGACCTCCACACACATACACGTACACATACAGGATAGAGAAATGCATGGCTATAATCAAACAAAGAAATGAATAAGTAAATAGGACCACATGTTGTGTTATCTCTTTGGGTACTGGTTATTATTTCTTTTTGAAAGATCAGAGGATAGCTTAAAAAAAAGTAACTAAGATCAACTCACAATTAAAGAAGAGAACAAAGTTCAATTTACTTGGATTAATTAATGTATAATTACTTCAATATTATTATATTAGTCAAGCTCTTTTAAATTTGTTGAAGCTTTGTTGACCTTTTGAAATAGTTACTAAGTCTCAAGTGTTATGTTTGGAGAACTTTTTGTTGGTGATGAGCTAAATATCAAACAATTTTAAGGCTTAAACTAAACTGATCAGGGCTCCAAATTAAAAGCACTGGCTGTTCCTTCAGAGGACCAGGGTTTGGCTCCCAGCACCCATGTGGTGGCCCACAACCATCTGCAACTCAGATTCCAGGGAATCTGACACTCTTTTCTGGCCTCTATGGGTGCACAAGCATATATGTAGGCAGTCATACATAAAAGAATGTAACTAAATTCTACCAACAACAACAATAAAATATCTGTCCTTCATGGAGTCTTTCTGATAATATTAATAAATGAGATAGAAACTTGAAAGTGCTTTGAAAATAGAAAATATAAAGGTAAAAACCTATTACTAAAAATCTTTCTAAGCCTTTGTGACTACTGAGCCAGAAACTAGAAACAGAAAATAAATGTGAACACCTTCATAAAATCTAATATAATCTCAAAAAGAAGCATAAATGTACTCTGAGCACAAATAATATTATTAAGGCTCCCTGGAGCTGGGGGAGTGGCTCAGTTGGAGAGCACTCACCTACATACGCAAAGCCCTGACTTCTATTCCCAGCAGAATGGGATTCCCACAGAGACTCATGTGTGGGACTTTGGAGGTGGAGGCAGGAAGATCAGGAGTGCAAGTTCAGGGTCAGTAATACAGCAAGTTCTAGGGCAGTCTGGACTACATAAGACCCTACCTCAAACAGAAATACAAACCCAACCGAGACTTTTACACGTAACTCATGGACTATTAGGAAAGCACACTACACTAACACATGTGATAGATGCAGAAGCAGCTCTTGCTATAAATGTAAACTGAGGCATGTGGAAGTTACCCAGGTGGTGTTTTTGGTGTTGTGGTCAATAAAGAAAGGCCTCCCATTTGGCGCATGCCGGACTTCCCAACCTTTAGGAAGGAATCCTTGCCCAGTGTCAGACGGTGAACTCGCCTGCTGAGCTGGGTCACTGGTGGGGAGCTGTGGCAGAAGGCCTGCTGAACTCTGGCTCGATGGCAGCTGACTGGTATCCGCTGTGGCCTGGCACATTAAGTCATAATGTAAAACTATAGAGAACTCATAAATAAAGAATATAATTAAAATAGCTAGTTTAACCTGTGAAGAGAAGGCACACTTGCAAACCACTCCTAAACATATGAGACTAACTCTTAAAGACTTATTTCTATTATGTTGAGGATGTGTGTGTGTGTATACGAGTGCACGGACCTGAAGAGAGGCTAGAGGTATTGGATTCCCTCGCTGGAGTTACAGACGGTGGTGAAGCCCTGATGTGGGAGCTGGAAGTGAACTTGAGTCCTCTGGAAGAGCAGCGAGTGCTCTGAAATCACTGAGCCATCTCTCCAGGCCCAAATCACCAACATTTTAATTTTTTCCCTGAATTTTAAATAAACTTTTCTATAAAACTGTTTCTTATAATAATTTTGCCAACTAATTTATAATTTTCTCAGCTAATTAACACACAGTAAAATGACTGCCCCAGGAGCTACAGCTGGTAGCCTGTGCAGCAGAGGGGCAAGGAGGGCACAGTGGCTAGAGCAGACAGCGAGCACTGCCCGTGAAGACTCGCAGTGGGAACACCCCAGCACAGGAGCGGCTTAAGGGCCAGTGAGACAGCTGCGTGGGCAAAGGTGCTTGCTGCCAGCCTGAGGACCTGAGCTTGATTCCCCAGAACCCACATGGCAGAAAGAGATGGTAAGTCCTTTAAGTTGTCTTCTGACAATGACCCCCCCCNNNCACACACTCTGTGGTGTCCACCTTCCATAAATAATAAGAAAAAAATTCAGTGAAAGAAATGGTAATAAGATAGAATAAACATATTATCAGTCTGCTACATGGAAGAGGTCACAATTATAAACTTCTTTTAAAAATTTATTTATTTTATTTTATATGTGGGTTTTGCTTGCCTGTATGGCTATGCACCAAGTCCATACAGTGTCCATGGAGGTGGAAGGAAGGCATGAAGTCCTTAGAACTGGAGTTACAGATGGTTGTGAGCCACCATACAGGTGCTGAGTACTGAACCTGGGTCCTCTGCAAGGGCAGCCAGTGCTCTGAACCACCAAGCCAATTCCTCAGTCCCTAATTACAAATTTCACAGACACCCATCACCAAGACCACCCATTAACAAACTATCTGAACAAGGGATCAGGGAGATGGCTCTGTGGATAAAGTGCTTGCCATGGCTGTGAAGACCAGAGTTCAGATCCACAGCACACAAAAAAGCCAGGAGGACATGGTGGCCAGTTTATAATCCCAGTGTCTGAGAGATGGAGACCAGATCCCAGAAAAAACTCCAAATTCAGCAAAAGAGCCTGACTCAGTAAATAAAATGGAGCAACTGAGGAACAGACATGGTGTCCTTTAGGCTTCCACACATGCATGCACTCTCAAACAAATTCACACACACACACACACACACACACACACACACACACCGCACGCACATGCACACCAAAATGAAACAGCACAGTCACCAAAAGTAGTAATCATCCAATGGACTAGATTATGATTTTGTTCTCCTAGCCCCGATTAGATTTGCCTCATGTAATGACACACAATGGAGTCCACAGGAGACGGCAGGACAAACAGAAGACACCAAGTGTGCAGTCCAAGCTCACCCAGGAAGCTGTAAGAAGGACAAGCTAACAGTGCAGAGTACCTGCATGGTGGGCTTGGCCCACGTGGTTGTTCTAGAATTGTGGTCTACATAGTATGACCGTCCTCTTTCATCTTGTTTTTCTTCCCAACCTGGCGGCAATCCAGATGAAGTAGGCAAAAGCTAACGCATAACAGAAAAACTTCATGTTAACTGGGGAGAGCTCCGGACGGAAGCTCGGGGCCTTTCTTCACTGCAGTGCTCTAAAATGACCCGTAATTTATTTTGAACTAAAACCACTCATCACAACAGAAAATGGGCAGCTGATACATTGTAAATTTAGAACAATGAACTTCATTTTAAATCATCTTTTAAAATATATACAAAACAGTAATTCATTTGGAAAGAAAGAAAAGAGACAATGAGCATGATAAAACATGTCAACACCAGAATCCATATGCTTAAGGACACATGCATGCACACACACACACACAAATTGAGGAGATTATTGCTAACGCTGGCCACTCTGCAGATGGTAAAGTGAGACTTTGGAAATTACTCCTAGGCCACTGCTTGTAAGAGAAGCAGCTGATGTCTGAACTGAAGCACACTACCCCAGAAACCACTTTTAAGTACAGAGGCAGGGATCTCAGTGAGTCTGAGGCCAGTCCGACCTACCAAGTGAGTTCCAGGCAAGCCAGGGGCTCCACAGTGAGACCTCGTCTCTGCTTACATATGCTCTGGCATAATCAGACAAGAGAGGACGTGGATCCCAAAACAGGGTAACAGGGTAGTCCCCTGTGCCCTCTTGATTTGGTGTCATGTGACCAAGCCAGTGGGCTTCAAAGTCAGGTGGGCCCTTATCCTCAGCACAGGATGGAAGGAATCTATCATAAAGACATGTCTCTGCCTAAGGCGCCTTTTGATTGGTTTAAAAAAGAGCTAAATAGCCAATAGCTAGACAGGAGAGAATAGGTGGAACTTCTGGGGAGAGAGAGGAACTTAGGAAGTATCCAAGCACATGGGAGATGCCAGAGAGACATGGGATAAGTTGGATATACAGAATGGGAGAAAGGTAAAAGCCATGTGGCAGAAAACAGATTAAGAGAAACAGGTTACATAGATTAATAGAAATGGGTTAATTTATGTTATAAAAGATAGCTAGGAACAAGCCTAAGGTAAAAGCCAAGCTTTCATAATTAATAATAAGTCTTCATGTCATTTGTGTGCTGGTGGTCCCAAAGAAAGTCTGACTACAGGAATCTTCTACAGTAGGGAACCATCTTTTTAAGTCAGACGAGCCAGTTCCCACAGCAACACTTGAGCTGATGATGCTGGAGCCTCAGCATCCCCACAATGTCATCCTCCCACGAAGATGCAAAGCTCTTTTCTCCTAACTGATATACAGACTCAGCATCCCCATGCTGTCATCCCATGAAAGCACTAACCTTGTTTCTCAGAACTGATACACAGACTGCCATTCAAAGGTGGGATGATTGACGGGAAAGCGAGGTCCTCCCAAGAGGAGAAATGGAATGTGCACACAGATGAGAGAGGAAGAGAATTAGGGTTTTGAGAACAGCCAGGCGTTTGGAAGAAGGCAGACAGGAGCCAAGGCAGCAGGTGGCAGGCAAGGGGATGGGAGGGCTGAAAAGGCAGGTGCCTCAGAGTTTAATTCTATTTGAAAAGACAAGTGAGGCTGGGGATATAGCTCATTGGTAGAGTGCTGATCTAGCAAGCACTCTGTGCCTGTAGTTCTAGCACGTGGGAGATGGAGGCAGGAGGATGAGGCATTCAAGGTAGGCCGAGACACATGAGATCCTGTCACAAACAAAACAAAAATGACTATGCAAGGCAGTGAGAACTAGGCACAATGAGAGGGGAGCCAGGAAGAAGACGGAGTGAGATATTACTGTTCATCAGCACGGGTCTCTGCTGAGTGTGGGAAAGGAGGCACCAGGAGATGAACCTCTAACCTCGCCACTGGTACACACACTGGACTGAGGGATGACATCCCTGATGGGACAACACACACAGGGCAGGTCTGGCTGTTGGGTGCCAGGTTGGGACACAGCTGGTGCTGTGGATCACGTGTGCAGTAGCAGTGGCCTGCTCTCCATGAGAGGCAATTCTCTCAGGTTGTACCCCGTGTCTCCTCAGTCCCCTGCTGGGCAGTCACTCACACTCAGGGTTGTGATATGCAATAATTAAAAAACGACTGAGCTCTCTATCTTTCGTTCTTGGCTAAGGAGAGAGGAGAAAACTCACCACAGGAAGTGCAGGCTGTTCTTCAAAGATACAGGCTTGTGAGCTGCCTCTCCGGTTGGAATGATTCTTGAGGGGAGGAAACAATAAGGCTTTTAGGTCTCCCCTCAGGATGCAGACAAGGAGCAGGGTGAGGGTGATGCTGGGGAGGATGAGGCTGCTAAGAAACAAGGGAAGACCCATGGGGGATGCCTCCTCTCTCCTCCCTTCACCCCCAAAAGGGCCAGTTCTGTGTGCACGTTCTCTGATCTCTGGCTGTCCACAGATGGGCTTGGATTCTCTCTGTGTACACCCATGCTAACTCATCCTTCATCCTAGTTGGTCTTTCTAACTAGTGCTCAATACATTCACCTTTCCTGATGGTTAGAGTGTGGCTCTTGTTCTCCCTAAATCAAATTCTCACCATTTGCCACCTTAATTACTCCAGCAGTGACAAGGGCTTCCTACTGCAGCGAGAGGGCTAGATCGAGTCCCCTGGTTCTCTGGCTGAAGCCTTCAGCAGAACCAGCTACCACTCTGACATACAGCACCAAACATAGTGCTTCCGCCCTGGACCCGCCTCTTCCTCAGCTCCAGTCACTTCCGGCCTCACAGTTCACCACTGGGCATTCCACTTCAATGACTTATTTCCTGGAAATCCCATAGTCTTTCTTGCCCTTTCTCTTGATATACAAGCTCTTACCACTAACTGAAATATCTTGTTTTTGTTATTAGATGACATCAAAACTTATAAACACACATAGACAAAATCAGAATATCCCAAATTGTATTGTTTATGGTAACAATGATGGCTAAACAATCTAAGTTCATCACAACAGGAAAATGGTGGATACTTTCAGGACAACTTGTATGTAAGCCATGCCAAAATCTGAAGATTGGCTTTGGTGACTTTAAAAGAAGTATATTGGTATTCATGGAAACAGTCCAATTAGCAAGTAAAAAAAAGTTACCAAAAGGAATATATAAGATAGTAAGGGGACAAGAATGTGGCTCAGAGTGAGACACATGCTCTGTACGCATAAGACTGAGTATGACTCTCACACCCCAAACCAACCAACACATCAGTACAAATGAGAAACACACATACAAATAAACCATTTACAGTTACGTCCAGAGGACCAGATTTTGGGATTCAGCACCCATCCAGTGGTTCACAACGACCTGTAACTACAGTTTCAAGGGATCTGATGCTCTCTTCTGGCCTCCATGGGTATGACACTCATGTACAGAAACCCGTATACAGATACATACAGACGTATACACATACACATAATTAAAAATAAATCCATAAAAATCTTAAAAGTATATATGTGTATATATTTATGTTTATGAATATATGTAAAATGTTTAGGACACTATATCCTGAGTCAGGAATAGTCACTGAGGAAGCATGATTTATTCTTCTGTAGGCCTCAGTATGGTCTCAGGTTTATACACAAGATGAGAATACTCTTAGCTGATGACACCTATACATGGCCTAAGCATGACGTGTATGTCATCACACCTGTTTTTTTATTTTACATTGGTTCTGAGCATCATATTCAGGGACTTCTATTTGCACAGCAACCACTTCACTGACTCATTTCCCCATACCTAGTCTGTAAACCTGATGAATCCTTGACTAGTTAATTAATTAAATAAACAGGAAACAGAACAGGTTGCTGGAAGAAAGAAAGGGAAGGAGGCAGGTGAACTGACGGATATTCATATATGTAGGTACATCTAACTGTGGAGTGAAGCATCTAGAAAAAGGTGCTGGAAGTCTGCAAACATTGTCCACTGAGGTCCAACACTGAAGCTAGTTCCTCTAACCGCTCGACTCTGAGATGTGGTGTGAACGTGGCTATGGACAAGTAGGAATGGCTGCATTCCAATGACACCTTATTTATGGCAACAGGCAGCTGCAGATTTGGCCCGCAGGGCGCAGCGATGACCCCTGCACTAGAATGGAAGTCTTGTGAAAGCAAGGGGTTCTGTCGCTTTATTACAGAGGGACTCCCAGTGAGTGATTAGTTATGGTGCCTTCTTTTGGTCAGCCCACAGGAAACAGTCACTTACTGAATAAAGCAGAGAGTGACTACAGCAGCCACGGAGAGTAAACTCTGCCTTCTACTGAACCTGCCTCATGATACAGATTAGAAAAAGCCAGGCAGAGTTTCTCACAAGGGTGGTGTATGCTGGGATGCTTTGCTCTTGAACCTTGCTGCAGACAGCAAGAGAAACCATCGCCTCTCTTTTAACACGGCTCTTATTGACACATACACTGCGACAGCTGTGATGTAATGGTAAAACCTCATAGAGGGGATGGAAAGATGGCTCAGTGGCTAAAAGCTCTTTCTGCTCTTCCAAAGGACCTGAGTTCAGTTCCCAACACCCTTATGGCATTTCTCAACTGTATCTAACTCCAGTTCTTGGGGATCTGTTACTTACTTCTGGTTTCTGAGGATGCCAGGCACATACGTGGTACACATACATGCAGTCAAAACACTCATACACATAAAAATAAATTAGAAAACAAAACAAAACAAAATCCCTCATATAATCAAGAAAGACAAGTAGCCTCTATCACCCAGGAACTGGCCTGGCACACATAGGTAGGGTCATGGCAAACTCAAGATGCCTTCTAATTTGTACCCGAACCAGGCAAAATAAAATAACACTAGCTAAGCCACAAAATGACAAGCAGCTGCCATATCCTGGCAAGTAAGTAACTACTCATCTCTGCTACTCACTGAGTTAGTGTTACGCCAGATGAGATCTGAGATACACAGCCACAGTCCTCTCCACTTCCTGACAGCATCCAGACTGAAGTCCCGTCTCCCCGGACCCTCCTTAACAATTACCCAACAAGGAGCCCAAATCCACTGTCCTCCCTGACACCCTCTCACTGACCATTCATGTTCTCTCTTGCTGAAATGTGAAAGAAACTCGGCTTCTGGCTCCCACGTTACTGGTGGGTTTGCCAGGATAGTAAAGGACCCTGTGACTACAGCAAACACTGGGTTTATCCATACCCTGCTCCATACTGTTAGTGGGATGTTAAGTTAAAAAAAACGGCCACAGGATAAAGACCCAACATGTCATCATTACACGTGACTTAAGACAAAGGTTTACACAAAGCATATTTATGATCTGAAATCATAAAGCATGACAAAATCTAAGACATCTTACTGAGCTGGTGACTGGTTGGCTGGTGGCCGGATTTCCATACACAGCAAGTCTGGTATCTAACTCTTCTGCGAGGTGAGCTTGGGAATCTACATGACCCAATGGAGGTGACTGGAAGGCCTGACCGCTATACACAGCATTTTCATCATCCCGTATAATTTCCCAATTCTAAAAAAGAACAGAATCCACATGAGCCACATGTACACTCATCCACTGCTTTAAGATGTGCTGGAAACAGGAACAAAAATGAAGGGTTCATACCTCGGGGGACTCCCGGCTGTCAGCACTGTCCACCTCTTCCGATATCTGCCGCCTGGTGGTGAATGCTCGCTGTGCCTGCAGCTGAATATTACCGTTCTCAGCATCTGAGAGGTCATCCCTAGGGAGAAGTATAAGGTATCACTCCTGCCTCATCACAGTTAGAATCATATTCATCACAGTTAGAATCATAACCAAAGAGTGCGGTTAGTAAATACTTTGATTGAATTTATTGGCTTTGGTCAAAAGCTATTTCAATATGCTGACCATATTGTTAGGAACTGGGGCGGGGGAAAGAAAGTACCTTGGAAGTGGAAACTCTCCTGCGAATGTGAATGTGTAACTAGCTGATATTTACTACATCGCTGTGCCTAGGATAGTATACTAAGTAAGCTTCCTGTTGCTGTGACCAAAGATAACTCAGGGAGGAAAGGGGGAAAGCCTGTCTCAAAAAATCAAAATAAGTAAATAAATACAATTATTATTATTATTGGTTTTTTTGAGACAGGGTCTGACTATGTAGCCCTGGCTGTCCTGGAACTCACTGTGGGCTCAAATTCAGAGATCCACCTGCCTCTGCCTCTCAAGTGCTGCGATTAAAGGCATGTGCCACTATGCCCGACTCCTAAATATAATTACTTTTTAGTTGACACATAAAAAATGCATATCCTGGGGCTGGAGAGACAATTCAGTGGTTAAGAGCACTGCTTCTCTTTCAGAGGGTCCAGGTTCAAGTTCCTAGCACCCACAGAGTGCTCACAGCTGTCTATAATGCCAGTCAAAGGAAATCTCATAGTCTTATGCACAGACACACATGTAGGCAAAACAGCCACATGCACAAAGTAAAATAAAAATTACGAAGAAAACAACGCTGGGCAGTTTGAGGTACTGTGTGATTCACGGGTGCACGGCAGTGTAATGAGCAGAGCAGAGCGCATGGCGTGTTATCAATTCATTTGCCCGTCTCTTCTGGGTGGCCTGAACATGGGGGAGCTTCAATATTCAATATAGTAATATCCAACCATAGCCACTTTACTGGTCCACAGAGCACAGTCACTGTATCTAGCTGTCCCTCTGCCCACAGTCATTGCCTCCCTAACCTGCTCAGCAACTAGAAGATCATTTCTTACTCTGCTGTGGCTGGTAAAGATGTTAACTGTGACTTTTGTTCTAAGGGAATGTTTGAGACATTTTTTTCCCACCTAAATATTGTCACCCAATTTTGACACTAGTCACAGTGAAAGACAATTCTGCTTGGCAGGTCTGTCTGTCAAAGACAAGAGGGTGGATTTGCAGAATCTTCTACTTTGTGGTTGGAATGAGATTACGCAGATCCTGATGCCTCTATGCCAGACAGTGTGACCTCTGGTCTACTTTGGAGGGACTTGAGACTAGACAGGACCAAAGTTCTCGGGAAATATCAGATGTACAGTATCAGGAAGTTAATGGACTGGTAAGAGAAACTATAAGTGTGTGTCAAGCATCCAAAGACCAAAAACAGCTATGGGAGGCCACAAGAAAGAAGGGCATCCGATATTTAAAAGTCTGGAAATATATGCACAGTTTTTGTTGGTTTGATCATGTTTCGGTGCTGGGGATTGAACATAGGACCCGGAGCTTGCTAGTCAGGCACTTTATTAGTGAGCTAAGCCTTTACCAAACCCCAAATGAAATCATTGCACAATTTTATACCAAAAAAAAAAAGGTCATTAACAAGAGATGAACTCGCACATATCAGGGGTCATTCCACCCTTGCTCTCTGCATGACCAAATCAGAGAAGGGTCTTTAACATAGGATCCTTATTAGTGGTTCCTCTATGACTTAAAAATAATTTATATTTTAAAAATGAAATACTGGAATTATAGTTAGTGGTAGAAAGCTTGCTTAGCATGAATGAGGTACTTGCTCAATCTCTAGCAGCACAAAAACATTGCAGAGAATACAGATCGTATATTTTAATAGCCCACCACAAAAATTTCTATGATATATGCATAAACTTGTTACACAGACATACATGCATGCAAAACACCCATACACATAAAATACCTAAGCCAGGTCTCAACCTTGCTGTAGTTAAGAACTCCTAATCCTCCTGCCTCCACCCCTCAAGTGCTGAGGGTACAGGTGTACACTACTATACTCCATTTCATGTGGTGCTGGGGGTGGAATTCAGGGCCTCCTGTATGGCAGGCAAGTATTCTATCAACTGAGCCACAGCTGAACCCTTAAGTAACTTTTGTGTGTGTCTATAGGCAAGAGCCCGGAATGGTAGATTTGTGGTGGTCAGAAGACAGCTTTTGGAATTTGGTTCTCTCTTTCCACTATGTGGGACCTGGGGGTCAAATGTGGGCTGTCAGGCTTGCTTGCTCTCAGATAATTTTAAATACTATCATTTTATATTTTTAAAGATGGCAATTTTTTCAGGGACAGTTATCTTACAGCTTAGGGATCCCTGTGCCACTATGAACCAGCTTGAGACATGGCATCAACATGCAAAGAGACGGCAAAATATAATCCAGATGGGCACATACTCAGGGCTTGGTCTCTTCCACTGTGTTCTTCTAGATTCATGGTTTACATAGTAGGTCCTTCCAAGGATATCCTGCCTCTCTTCCCATCCTGGAGGTAGGGGAGAAGGTTCTGGTGGACGCTGCAAGTGGCTAGCAGCATCTGGTTGGTCCAAAACAACCCAGCCAGGCTGAAAAACAGAATGGAAGCAATTAAGTTACACTTGACATTTTTTTTAAAGCTTTATAAATTATAAATAAAGGAAACAAAAGAAGAATTTCACATGTTCAATTCCAGAAATTATGCATACACAGGAGTAGTACATGCTCAACTCTCGTGGCCAGAATGTGAATATTCTGTAACCAAGGCTTTCCTGCAAAATGATAAGCATTTAAATTTTGAGGGTGCTTTAAAACTTTTCAAAAGGCTTAAAATACAAAACAGAAATAAAAAGAACAAAACAACAACCCCTAAACCTTTTAAATCACTGAACAACGATGGTGACGTTGGAAGGTACTGAGGAAATGAGAAATGACTGAAACCAGCAGACCCTGGCTGCCCTCTAAGGCACAAGCAACTGAACAAGGCAGAGAAGAGGCCTTGCTGGCCATCATCTCTCCCACAGAGAAGAATGTGCCTTGCTCATGGTGGAAATTGGCAAGCACCAGACATGAAAAGAGCTGTCAACTAAGGTCAGATCCTGAGAGGCCCAACAGAGACGAGACAGTCACTGAGAAACACTCACCACACAGGGGTGTGTGGTGACAGACAGAGCGCTCTGATACTCATCTCTGTATTTTCTATTTCTCCCCTGGGCCCAGTACAGGCATTGTGGTCAGGTTGTAAAATAGTCAAATAAGGGATATTAAAAAAGAAATGCACAGAGATTTGGTTCTTTAAAACTAAAAAGAGACAAAATGCATACATCCCTAGGGTAGTTAAAGTAAAGAATTAAGTGAAAAATATTAAGTATTAATAACATACTTTATAATAAAAACCTGATAACAGAGCCTAGAGAGATTGCTCAGTGATTAGGAACATATTGTTCTTGAAGAGGGCCTGAATTTGTTTCCCAGAATCCCCAGCAGGTTGTTAACAACTGCCTGTAACTCCAGTTCTAATACCTTGGGGCTCCGTATGCATGTGTACACAAGTATAAAAATAAAATTGCAAAATTTCTCTTGCTAGCTGGTGGTGGTGCACACCTTTAGTCCCAGCATTCAAGAGGCAGAGGCAGGTGGATCTCTATGAGTTTGAGGTTAGCCTGGTCTACAAGAGCTAGTTCCAGGATAGGCTCCAAAGCTACAGAGAAACCTTGTATCAAAAAATCAAATAAAAGCAAAACAAAACCAAAAACCAACCAAACAAAAAACTCAATCCTCAACAGGAGCTGGGGCATATAGCTCAGTTAGCAAACCCGTGTCTATCACACATGAGGCCCTGGATTCCATCCCTAACACCACATATATCAGGTATATGGAACATCTTCCCTGGCCAAATTTGTCAAAATTCTGATAAAAAATTTTTGTATGTTTTAGATTTTTAAAAATAGTGAGAGTCAATTTTCAAGTTCAAACAGAAATACATATAAGACATAACCAGTATCAGTCTGAGGAAGGAGAGAGGCGTGGAGACGAGTCTGTAAGAGAAAACATTCTAGGCTGTGGTCACTAGCACTGAGAGAGGTGGTACAGACAGCTCAGAACAAGACTAGGAAACCCAGAAAGAACAAAGCTCGGAGGAATTCATCACATAACAAACACATTTTCAATTGCTGGGGAAATAGGAAGGTTATTTAGATAATGGGTACCTGTTGGGAAAAAAATTAATTTGGATCCCTATCTTCTACCAGGATACACTACAGACCAAGTAATATTCAAATGCTAAAAAAGTAAACCCAAGGGTAGCTGAACAAAATTGGAGAAATTTAAAGCAATATATTCCAAGAGCAGAAAATATGACAGCAAATCCAGAAAGCACAAAAGAGAAGAATTATACATTTGACTTAAAAACCATAAATATAATAAACATATACGTGCCCATGCCCTGCTAAACCAAAACAAAGCAAGAGATACTGGAAAAGTCTTTGGTACTATGACAGATAAATACTTTAACAGACACTGGGATTTTATTCTGGGTCCTAAAGACCCTGGGGCATGCATGTGCAGGCAGATGCAGGCTCAGGAAGCGGCACCGGCACCGTGGGAAGACTGCACTGGACGAAAGGGGGTCAAGAAAAGATGTGGGAGGTAGGGGCTGAGGAGGAAGAGGGGAGGAGGGACAGGGGGAAGGAGGCAGAATTACTTGGTGGAGGACTTTACCTGGAAAGCTAAAGTAAGTCCCTTCTAGCTCACTCCTCTCTGTTTTTCTTTTTACTTTTATGGAAGCTGATGCCTCATTTTTTTTCCCTGTTGCTCAAATTCCATTCTCCTCTTTTCCTCTCTCACTTCATCTTCATTTTTCCTGTTTCTTTTCTGTATATGATCATAACACTGAGCCTTATAAAGAAAATCTTCGGGCTGGAAAGATGGCTCAGAGGTTAAGAGCACTGACTGCTCCTCCAAAGGTTCTGAGTTCAATTCCCAGCACCCACATGATGGCTTACAACCATCTATAATGAGATCTGGTACCCTCTTCTGACATGCAGGAATATATACAAGCAGAACATAATAAAAATAAGTAAATATTAAAGAAAAGAAAGAAAATCTCATCTTGTGTACTTACAGTCAAACTGCATCTCCTGAGCCATAGTCTCAGAAGTGGTGATCTGAACTTCTGTTACATTCTTCTGGTAGACAGGTTAGCTTGAGATTTCCCTTTTCAATTATTTACTCATTTACTTATTTTTATGTGTTTAGGCATTCTGCCTATACGTATGCCTGTGCATGAAATGCACAGAGCGCCCACGGACACCAGAAGAGGGCATTGAGTCTCCAGGACCTGTACTTACAGGTGGTTGAGTCACCCAGTGGGTGACAGGAATTGAACCTGAGTACTCTAGAAAAGCAGTCAGTGCTCTTAAGCACGGAGCTATCTCTCTAGTCCTGAAAAGGCTCTAATGAATGTGACCAATGGCTACTCTGCTCTCGGATTAATAAAATTTATCAATAAAAAATTTACTATGGGGGATATAAAAAAAAGACACTAAGGAGGACTATAGGAAAAAAGGAGATAGTGGGGAGGGAGAGAGCTGAAGGAAGGTGATGGGGGAAGAGGAGGGTCTTGGAGGAAGACGGGCAGTGACTGATCAAGACACATTATGTGCAGGCAGGTCTATGTCCCCAGTGAAAGCAGCCTTCTGTGACTAAGACACACGAACAAGAAAGGGTATTTTAAAAGAGATCAACCCCCTCCTTCACCACACACCACTGAAAGTGACTACTAGAAGCTGGAGAGATGGCCCAGTGGTTAAGACAGCTTGTTGTTTTTTGATTTCCAGCACCCATATCGGGTGACTCAAAGTGCCCCTCAGCCCAGTTCCAGGAGATCTCTGGCCTGCACAGGCACCTGTATGTACACAGTGCACATAACTCAAGCAGGGAAATACAACATACATATACACATGAATATAAATCTTTGAAAAAGGATTATAAAACTATTTAGAGGTAGGAAATAGTACCAAATTTTTTCTTTATTTCATGAGTGTGTTGTGGGGGGGGGCGCTTGCATGCCATGCACGTGGAGATCAGTAGGCATGGTTTTGGAGTTGGTTCTCTCCTTCTACCTTACTGTGCAGGGTCTTTCTTGCTAGTTCTGCCATTGAGGTGCACGCACTGGCTGGCTGGCCCTGGGGCTTCCAGGCAAGTCTCCATTTTTTCCCATCTTGCTGTAGAAACACTATCACGTGTATTCTGAGAATGGAGCTTCAATTTGGGTCGCCAAGCTTCACATTGAGCCATCTCCCTGGCCCCAGAATATTTCCTTGAAAATGTGTATTTCTCTTCTTAAAGACCTGCTTTAGTGTTGTCCATGTAAATTCAATAAGAATAATGAAAAATTTAACTTAATTTAGGGCTTTAAAAAATGAAATGGTTTCAAATTTGAGAAAGTACAATTGTACCCCAAATACTACTGGGAAAGATAATGTTTTCAGTCTTTGGGTAGAATTCCTAAGAAACATGGATTATCTATTTTTCTCATAAAATAATTTTCTACAAGTCAAGGAATCCTAATTACTAGTCTGAAAGCCAATATGCAAATACCTACAATTTAATTCAGTCAGAGGGGCCAGAAAGCAAGCACAGAGTGCTGAGACAAACATTTTACCCTAATCTTGTAAAACCCGTACAGCTAGCTCTCCCTAAGGCGCAAAGAGCACAAAGGAAATGTGTTACATAACTGCTCCTCAGAGCCACTCTGCTCAGAAGCGCAAGCTGCCCAGAAAGCGTCTCCCTCCAGTATTACAATTGTTTTCTTCAAATGCAGAATTTTAAATATTTAGTCACAAACTAGATGTCAAAGAAGCAGGCAAGACTTCTCTGGTCTTTGGCTGCCCAGAAGATAAACAAGCACATTTGTGTGTCTGAATTCCTTGGCCTTTCCGTAAACAAACGACACGCTCCCATCTCCTGAAATTATAAGGTGGACTCTGAAGGAATCCAAACATTGCGATGGGAGGCCACAGCATGAAGCAAAGCCAGTCTACACCACAGAAGCAAACCGTGAATGAGCTGCCTGTGAGCCGTGGGCAGGTTCCTCAGGAACGAAAGCTGCGAAATGTTTCAAGTCTCTAGGAAAGTCTTTTCTTTCTTCATAGCAGACACCCTTCTTTTCAAACAGAATTATACAATGCAAGATACCCTCAGCACTACTATGCCACGTACAGACTTTGATACCCCACCCCTAAATCTCTTGAGAGCTTAAAATCTGGGCCAGTGAGGTGGCTCCAGAGGTAAAGAATCTAGCTGTCAAGTTTATGTCCAAGTTCAGTCCCCGGGACCTTCACAGGGGAGGAGAGAGAATGGACTCCTGTTAGCTGTCCTCTGACTTCTACTAGTATACCATGGAACACGAACACACACACACACACACACACACACACACACGGAGGGAGTAATGGAGAGAGGGAGGGAAGGAAAATGAATGAACAGGGGCTCGAAAGATAGCTCAGAAGTTAAGTGCACTGGCTACTCTTCCAGAGAACCTGGGTTTCATTCACAGCACCCACATGGCAGCTCACAGTTACCTGTAGCTCCAGACCCAAGGGATCTAAAACACCTCTGACCTCATGAGCACCAGGCATACACATATAGCATGTGTACATTCATGCAAGCCAAACAATCACACATAATAAACACAACAAACAAAATATTAAAAAGTGTACATCTAAAAATTATTATAAGGAAAAAAGAGACAGATCAGAAGCAAGGTTAATCAAACAGGTGGATGCATATTTAAGAGAGGGTACGTAACAAGCTTCAGTTACCAACTTAGGGGTCATCTGTATTTTGTGACTTGAAAAAACAGCTTTCTTTCTATTTTCAGACATCCCCTCACAAAACAAAATTTCATTATTGCATTTGGTATTTATTATACTAAAAGCTTTGCTAATTCACTCCCTGCTCCAGAACGTTCTTCATCAAGGCATCCAGGCTCATGAGCTGGAGTCCAGGCCTCAGGGAGGTCCTGGTTTCATAGCTCTTGTGGCGTTCAGAGCAGACTCTCAGCCAAAGACACAACTGAGGAAGAAAGCACACACAACAAAGAACCTTCTAGAACAGTTGGGCAACACACACACACACACACACACACACACACACACTATGTGTGGCTGAATGAATGGTGCTNACACACACACACACACACACAATGTGTGGCTGAATGAATGGTGCTCCCTTCAGATGAACTCTGCCACCAAGGGGACCCCAGGAAGGCGGTACTTTGTCTTTTCAAACCTAGGGAAGAAGCCCTATGGCTGAGCCAGTGCAGCCCCACTTCCCCACAAAAGAGCAACCTAACAGATCCATGGATCTGCGCCTCAGGTCACAGGTCACAGCTCACTCCTGGGGCTCAGTGGTCAAAGCCCACTTTACCCCAATACTTTCTTCCTCCACACACCCAAGGGTGTGGAGCTCTATCCAGGCTTGGACTTTCTGTTATTCCTGCCATCCATGAAAGTCATGAATTTATACTTATTTCAAATAAACACAAGAAAAGCAAGAAGAATTACACATCCCAAGAGTTTCTTTTATAATATGACAATTCAATATAACATATAGCAATTTTAATATAGTAATATGTCTACATATTTAGCTTTACAAATACTAAATTATTTTCTTATTCTTAAGGAAACTAGGATATGGTTTTGAAAAACTAAAAATAGTTAATGATATAATTATAATAAACACTTGCATTGTTAACTATTGCATTTCTTACTTTCTAACCTTTAAGACGAACAACAGCCACTCTACAGAAATATCTCCAGTGGGAAAACTGCTTAAGGGACATTTGGTCAAATCAACATCCCAGTGATTTTTACTGCATGTGTTAGTTTCTCTGTACATTATTTTTCTACCAAGTATGTAGAAAGACAGCAGACAGCTCCTTTGGCAGCATAAGCAAACATCTCTGGGACTCTCACCTCTAGTTCCTCAGCTTGATCTGCATTATCATCTTCTGAGCCGTTGGATTTAGGTAAATAAGTCATCTTCAGTCTCAGATACCCTTTAACTCTTGATTTGTGGCTGTGAAAAAGAAATAATTATTCATGAAACTTGAATACCAAGAAGAAAGTATTTGTTTGAGGATGTACTAGTGGGGGCTCAAGGTCAAGTTTCTGTGAAGAGGATATTCATCCAAGAGAACAGGGGTGGAGAGAAAGGAAGGGGAAAAGGGAGACCACTACATTACAGGTAAGGGACTCAGGATGGTTAGGGGTAGGATCAGAGACAATCCAGGACCTTCAGTTGGGCTCTAAGCTGCGGGGGCTGGGGATAAGATGACATGATCCGTGATCAGAGACAGAGCGGAAGCCCAGGTGGCTTTGCAGCATAGTCAGTGCAGACAGGATACAGAATTTTTGTTGTCGTTGTTTTGTTTTTTAAGAAAAAGGTAGTATACAGAGTTTCTAGCAGTTGAAAGGCCAGCTATCAGGGTAAGCAAACATGGAGGAAAATATCTCCTTAGCTCTTCCCGGTATGCATACATTGCAATCAGTCCAAAATTAAAGGAAGAAAAGAGATTGAACCCCAAGACTTCTACAGGAATTACATACAGGACTGTTCTCAAAGAGAATAAACAGTAACAAAACCATAAAGCAAGGGCTCCTTTATTTTGTTTTAATATTTGTATTATAAATAATAGGTTTAAGCAGTCATTTTAAATGAAAAAAATTTTTTCAAGTGCCCATAACACAATGCTCAAATGCATTTCTCATTTTGAAACAAAAATAAAGCAAATGCTATGGTTTTCCCAGATGTCCTCAATCTGCTATTTGGACTCATGATGGTAAATCACACATTCTAAATCGATTTTACTTGGACTATGTGGCACAAAAGATCAAAAGGAATTTCATTTACAACCTAAAATTTAAATTTTGGAAGACTGGAGAGACAGCTCAGTGGTTAAGAGCACTTTCTGTTCTTGCAGAGAAACCAGGTTCAGTTCCCAACACCAGCATCACAGCTCACAGCTGGCTGTAACTCTAGTCTCAGGGATCTGACGCCCTCTTCTGGCTTGCCTGAGCATTGTATGGATGTGGGGTACACATATTCAGGTAGAACACCCCTACACATAAAATAAAATAAATTAAATCTTTTAAAAATATTACACTTGACCAGGTGGGGGTGGTGGCATGCTCCTTTAATCCCAGCACTTGGGAGTCAGAGGTGGGTGGATCTTTGTGAGTTCGAGGTCAGCCTGGTCTACAGAGCGAGTTCCAGGACAAGCTCCAAAGCTACAGAAAAACCATGTCTTGAAAATCAACAACAAAAAGATTATTTTTTTGTTAAAAAAATAATAAAGGAACCATGTAAACCATGTAATCCAGTTCAGAAAAATGGAATTGTAATTATGTTATTTGGGTTTTAAAATCTATGCTCTCTTCATGCTATTTTCTCTGAATATGAGTCTTCTAAAAATATTTTAATTAATATTTGCACAATGTAGTTAGATTTTTCCTTAATTTGCTTTTGTGTATATTAGTTTGGACATTTGTTTTACAGGAATTACAGTTATCTATGTGATAAAGATGGGGGGCTTTTCCTTCCTACTTTCTGTATCTATTTTAGAATTTTATTTGCAATGTGAACCAAGTACTTTACATTTTTTAAAGAATTATTTTCTTTTTATTTAGATGTACATATCTGTGTAGGTGTGTGCTTTGTATGTATGTGTGACCACAAACACCAGAGGAGGGAATCAGATCCCTTGAGACTCATTGGTTCAATTCGCAGCAGCCACATGGCAGCTCACAACAGTCTGTAATTCCAGCCCCAAGGGCTACAACACCCTGTTCTGGCCTCCCTGGGCACTGCACACATGTAGTACACATTCAGGTAGACATGCATATACATAAAATAAATAAAATCTCAAAAATATTATGCTTAATATGCTATAACTATATATTTACTGACCTTCTTGGATGAAGAACGAAATCCTTAAATGTATATGGTCTCTCCATTCTTGGGTTCTCTGTCTAAAATGAGAAAAGGGAGTCAGGTACTTTTCAAGAATATTTATGAACCACAATGAAAGACATAACTGAAGAATGAGAAAAGGCAGTTTGAACTTGTTAGGAGGGTTAGCTGGTAATCACATGGTTTTGCTTCCTGCACATGAACTGCAGCAATACCAGAACTAGGTGGGGACCCAGCAGAGCAGGTGGATGTGGGGTAGGAGTCAGGAGAGCAACCGGGCACTGTGGGGCAGAGCCCTGGCATCAGAGAAACGTGATATGTAGAATGCCAGCTCGGAAAGTCAGAGTAGGTCAAATGTAGTCATGAGCTTAGGAACACTAAACACTGCATGGAGCTACGAGTCTCAAACAGGACCAAGGAGCACATCTCCCTTCTCTTCCTTTAAAGTTCAACAGTCCTTTGCTTTTTATTACATCTCTGCTTCTTTGCATTAACTACTCTGTATGCCTTGAAACTTATTTATAAAGTCAGGCTGGCCTCAAAGTTGTAATCCTCCTGCCTCAGCCTCTCAAATGTCACAATTACAAGGATGGGCTACCACACATAATATGAAACTATTTCTTTTCTTTGGTTCTGTACCCCTCTACCTTCTGACTTACCTTTGATCCACCCATGCTGACTATGGTTTTCCATCTGGTTATTTTGCTTATTTGGACAGTGAGAACAGAACCCTGCCCGTTTCTTTCCCTACACAATTTACTTGTGTACTGCTACTAACTGCCTCTTTAAACGTTCATTCCTCCAACTTTAAATGTGCACCACACATGTGCAAGATCCATCAGAAGCCAGATGAGGGCACTGGATCCCATGGACCTGTGGTTTCTGGCTGTGCCAGAGGCGTGCTAGGAACTGAATTCAGGTCCTCTGTAACAGCCCTCTTAACTACTGAGCCACCTCTCCAGCGCCCCAGAGACGTTTGATTCTGGAAGGTTTCCTAAGCCCTTCCTCTGGCTGTACTTTCAACTCGGTTCTTAGGGTTCCACATTTGCACTGTGGCGCAGTCTCTAGCTTCCCTTCCATGAGCCTCGGCTCTTGCTGCTCCATTTAGTAAGGTAATTCCAACCCCCCCCTTAAACCCTGTTTCCATCTTGCTAACCAATCCCAGCAGTTCTGTTTCTTGTTGGAGCTCATGTAAGGAAATCTTATAGACGAGTGAACAGAAAACTGAGATGAATTTCTGGAAAGCGCTCATATATTTAAGACTCATGTTGGTTATCATAATTAAAAATCATAAACACAAACCCCAAATTATGAATACCTATACTAACCGGTAAGGGATAAAGTGGGACATCCACTTGACCTAGGAAATCATCTCTTGTCTGGAAAAGGAAGGAGAAACAACATTACAGATACATTCAATTTCATTACTACGCTTTGAAGAGAAACTCATCATCCCCCACCCCTACACAAAAGCAAGATGTTGTTTAATCCACTGCAGCATCGAGGGAATTCAAGTAATGCAGCGCAGCGTCTGGTGGTGACGGGGCAGCAGCAACGAAGCTGCCCTTCTGCAGAGGACTACGTACTTAGACAAAGCACAACACACGCAAATGCAGAACAGAATGGCAGTGGCAGCAGGAGGGGGCAGTCACACAACTACACAGCCACATGGAAATGTTTAGTCCTAAAGCGCACATCTGCAACATTCTGGCGTGAGGGTTGGGAAACCCAAGTGTAGAGCTAGCAGTGTTACTGCAAAGTGAGTGAGGACGTCTCAGAAAAAGACAATGACTCTCCAAAGCCCTACAGAAAGTCTACCTGACCTTCGCTGATCCCTGGACGGCCGCAGTTAAAGGTACGAGGCTCAAAGGACTGAGCACAGGTAGCAGGCAATGCTCGTCTGAGCGGAGGCAGCATTTGTAATCCAGCTGGGTTCGACTGCTAGAGTGAGAGTGAGTGCACTTCAAGGAGAGAGAGCACAATGCGCTCTCTCCATTAACAATCATAAGCAGTGAAATTTACCAGGTGTGAAACAAAGGGCAGGAAATCATTTGAAAAACTAAAAAAAGCCAAAGTTTCTCCATGTTTGGGAAAATAGAAGCTTATGTTTTAATAAACTCCCCAGACCTACACCTGATAAATATGAAGACGGGATGAAAACGCACATCTTTATTAAATGCTGGAGATATGGAGAAAATCTTGAAAGTTGCTAAAATAAAACAAGAAAGTTGCTAAAATAAAACAAACAAAAAACACTGTACACAGGGAACGAAAACACACATGGCGGGGCTGAAGAGGTGCTTGGTGGTTAAGAGTGCTTGCTACTTCTCCAGAGGACCCAAGTTTGGTTCCCAGCTCCTACACTGGGTGGCTTACAACTGCCTATAACTCTAGTTCCACGATATCTGATGCCTTCTTCTGATATGCATGGCCACCTGCACTTACAGTATATACTTCCCTACACACACACACACAATTTAAAAAATATTTCATTTTATTTTAAGCATATGGCTGTTTAGCCAGCATGTATGTAGTGCACTGTGTGCATGCAGTGCCTGGGGAGACCAGAAGAGGGCGTCTACTCTCTTGGAACTGGAGTTGCTGACAGCTTTGCCATGAGGGCCATGGGAACCAAATCTGAATCCGCAGGAGGAGCAGACAGTGCTCTTGATCATTTGAACCATCTCTCCAGCCCCCATATACATAATTTAAGAAATATAAAATATAAAAAACTACAAATGATAGCAGGCTACCCACTAAGAATACTGGAAATTGAATGCTGCCAATCAAGGGCTCAAAGTACTTAGAATTTTTATCTAGAGAAAAATATTTCTCAAAACTAAAAGGAAAACAAAAAGGCTTGTGGCAGATGAAGGGAGAGAAGCTTGCCCTAAGCAGGCTGGCAGGATAAGTGGGAGGCAGCACTCAAGTGGTGGAAGGCCCCGGAGAGACGTCGGGTGCAAAGAGACTAAGGAAGAACATCGAAAACAGTAGCTGTGGAACTGGGTGGTGGCTGAGGGGGTCAAAGCATTTGCTCTGTAAGTTCAGGACATGAGCTCAAATCCCAGAACTAAAACAAAAAAAAAAATGGAGCGATAAGCTGGGAGGTGGTGGTGGCAGAGGTGAGGCCAGTGTCATTCCAGGGCAGTTAAGGCTGATACACAGTGAAGTCACATCTTGGAGAGGAGGAGGGGAAGAGAAAGGGAGAGGAGGAGAGGAGAGGACAGGAGAGAAGAGAGCAGAGGAGAAGAGAAAAAAGAAAAGAAAAAGAGAGATGGCCCAGCAGTTAAGAGCACCTGAGGCTTGATTCCAGTACCTACATGGTGGCTCACAAATATCTGAAACTCGAGTTCCAGAAGATCCTATGCCCTCTTCTGGCCTCCTTGGGAACCAGACAAACATTTGGGGGCACAAACATATGTGCAAACAAAACACTCTTATATATAAGCTAAACATTAAAAAAAAAAAGAGTGCTGCTTTTGCAGAGGCTCCGAATGAGGCTCCCAGCACCCAGTGGGTCCACTAACAGTCACTGGGAACCCCAGCTCTAGGGAATCTGACACTCCCAACCCCTGCCCCTACATACGTATGATTGAAAACTATAAAAATAATTTTTAAAAAAGCTTTGACATACAGCCCACACAAAGTTTACCCACTGGAAGTGTGCTGGGCACACACTTGTGTGGGTGAGTGCATGTGGAGGCTGGGGCTAGTGTCAGCTGTCTTCTCTACCTTGTGTTTTGAGACAGGGTTTCTTGCTGAACCTGGGGCTGACTTGGTATAGGCAGGCTGGCCAACACGCTCTGGGGCTCTTCCTGTCTCTGACCCCTCAGTACAGGGATGACAGATGCACGCTGACACACCCCCTTTTTATGTGGGTTCTGGGTTTCCAACTCAGGTCCTCCTGCTAGTACCCCAGGCAGGCACTTTACTGACGGAGCCATCTCCCCAGCCCCAAGATCCTCCTTCTTTAAAACAAATAATCTGGACTGAGTTTCGTTTGTGTGCGCATGCATGCGTGTGTGTGTCACACTCAAGTTTCTCCAGAGCTGTCTGCCTTGTTTTTTTGATCAGCCTTTCACTGATAGGTCTGGAGCTTCCTGGCTTACATGCCTAAGGAACCCACATGGCTCCAATTCAACTGTGTTAGAACTGTAAACCTGTGCCGGTTTTTTGCTGGGGTTCTGAGAACCAAACTCAGAACTCCATGATTTCATAGCAAGTACTTTCATGACTGAGCCATTTGTCCAGCCTGAATTGAGGTCTTAAGTTTGTAAAACTATTATTGTACGTATGTATATGTATGTATATGACTGGAATGGGATGAGCACATGCGGGTACACGCACACCACCGCACACAGCATTGAGAACAACTCTGTGGAGCAGGTTCTAGAGACTGAACCAGGGTTTCCCAGCTTACGCCACAAGCGTCTTTAATCTGAGCCATCTCTCTGGCCTCTGAACAGTTTCTGAACTTCTATATAAAATAAAATAGTTGCAAAGAACTGGACTTCCAATACCAGAAGAATGAACAATTTCCCGAAACTAACGATCTGTTTGGTGGTCTGAGAAGGAGGATATGAACCAGAGGCCTCCCCTGGAAAGTCCAGGCACATGGCTGCTATAAATACAAGGCAATCCGAGGTGTTTTTTCCATTTACAAAGGAAAAATAACTGTCTTAAACTCATTCCTATGAGGGCCAGTGCATCTGTGATCTTCATTACCATGTCCCTGGCCAAGCAATTGTTCCACACCCTGAGTATCAAGTATGTCTCTGTGGCAGTCATTTCCGACATTTGAGGGGCGAGCAGCTTGCTTCAGGAGCAAGCCCACACTCGGGCAAATGTATAATGTATGTTATTTCGGAAGACCTGAAAATATGAGCAAGAATCCAGGTTGCAGGTGACCCTGAAGAATGTCATTGGTAGTGGGCACAGTCTGGTCACCAAATAACTCTCAAAGATGATTCCAATTTCATGTTCCCCAAAATACTTTTTAGGACATAAAAAGGGGAGAAATCCAATTTTATTATTAAAAACAAATTTCTATTTTAATTACAAATGCTTTTTTCTCTTTCTGTGTAACTGTGGTATATGTGTACATAATTTATATGTGTCTGTGGCATTTTGCTATATGTATAAAACACTCTCTACCTTATTCCTTTGAGAAGGTTTCTTGCTGGACCTAGGCTAACTGTGGAAAAATGAACAGAAGGTGACTGCTCTTGTTTCAAGAGTATCCAGTATATTTTTTAAAATAAATCAGAGTTTTAAAAGTTGTTAAGTTGAAGTGTCACAGTTTTGAGGAAAACTTCACTTGAAGAACTTGTAGGCAGGTGTGAGAGCACAGGCCTGGAATCCCCGTACTTGGGAGACAGAATGTGAGGATTATGAACTAGAGGTTAGCCTAGTTCAAAAACACAGCAAGTTCAAAATCAGTCCAAGGCACACAGTGAGACAACCCCAAAACTCAAGGGCTAGGAACCTAGCTCAGCATTGCAGTGCTGGCCTAGCACACACAACTCTCGGTTTGAATTTCAGGACAGAAAAAAAGTTTCCAATAAACCTCAGTTACATATAACTTTCTGCACTAAATGGATTCTACAGAGTGAAGGCTTATGGGAGCATGGGAGTAATCAGTTCTCACAAGTCCAGCAACACACCCTGTGCCTCCTGGTAAGACATTACACTTTGTTGCAATAACTGATAAAAACTAAAGATAGGATAGCATGTTGGGTTTTCAAATGTCAGTACTTTTTAAATCAAGAATTTTAAAAAGAAATTTCAAAACACAAGTAACAAGAAGAACAGATGGTTCAGTAGTTAGGAGAACTGGCTACCCTCACAGAGGACCTGGGTTTAGTTTCCAGAACCCACATGGTGGCTCACAACCAACCACCTGTAACTCCAATTCAGGGGATCTAAACACCATCTTCTGGCCTCTGTGGGCACTACACACATGTGGTGCATATACAGATAAGCAGGGACACATTTATATATGTTAATTAAAAAGTTTTTTTTTAAAGCAACTGAGAGGAAGGAGGGTTCTTTAGTCTCATGGTTTGACAGGACACAGTCCATTGTGGCAAAGAAGAAAGGGAGGCAGATGGCTGGGACTCTGCACACCCTTACAGTGTGGCAGAACAGAGAGAGAGGGGCCACACAGGGCCTGGCTAGAAACCTCAAAGTCTGACACCAGTGACTCACTTCCTCTAACTAGGCTCCACTTCTTAAAGGTTCTATAGTCCCCCAAACCAAGGCCACCAGCTGGGGACCAGATGATGTGCTAGTGAGGGCATGGGACATGACGACACATGGACAATGACATGACACATTTCAAAAACCATAAAATCAAGGAAAATTAACTTATTCTTTTGCCTTTCCTTTATACTCAATACTTAGAGATAAACACCAAATTATCAAGTAATTTTGCTTTGTTTTTTGAGACAGGGTTTTTCTGTGTAGGCCTTGCTATCCTGGAACTAGCTCTTGTAGATCAGGATGGCCTCCAACTCACGGAGCCTGAAAAAAAAATCACAGAAATTCAGTTGCCTTCACCTCCCTAGAGCTAGGATTAAGTACCACGCCTGGTTTAAATAGTTTTTAAAAACTGAAAGGGTGTGATATTGAATAAAATCTTTTTGCCATCTGTCTCAAGGTAGCCCCTCCTTTGTTAAAACTAGCTACTTTGTCCCAAATGAGGCATTTTACATTATGGACAGAAGGCACCAACAAGGAACCAGTGATTTGAGATTGTAAAGTCAAATCACCAGTTATGACAGCAAGCGAGACCAGGCAGACAGGTAGCACTAGGTCTCCCTGACGTCTTAGGTGCTTTCTGCCTAAGCCCTGCTTGCCCAGTCCAAAGTGTCAGAATGTTCAGTAGGACTGGATCACTGAGCCTCACATGGCCTGCTCCGTTCTGGACATGAAGGAGGACCTAAGATGATCAGAGTAGCTTACCAAGCCTGGCCATGCTCCTCACACTGCCTGACAATGGGTTATGCTTTGGGATAATTCTCTGGTTTTCACATTTCAGGGTCTGAACTGGGTTTCATCTTTATGAAGAGTGGTCCATATGTTTCCTAGACATACCCATCTGTTTCTGCCTTCTAGTGACCGTGAGGCACACTTCTACACTTAACACATAGAATCCACGTATGGAATCTGCATATTGTTGGTAAAGCTGGACAGATTAGAAGGTTATATGTGAAATTATACATAAAGTTGATATATAATACACTGGATATCAAGTATGCTGAAATTATAACCCTGACCTCCTACTGATAAGACCTCCAACTAAAAAGTACATCATGGACAGGTAAAATTTACAGTTCAAGAGGTCTTACACTGAGATAAAACATTTAACAGTTAAATGTCATCTAAGAAGACTTAAATCATATTTTCCAAAAAGGTTGAAACAATTATTTCGACTTCAGAGATAGCTGAATTGGTAGTGTTCGTTGTGTAAGCATGAAACTCTGAATTTGGATCCCCGGAGCTGACATAAAAATATGGGCACGCTGGAGTAGCAAGATGGCTGGACCCAGGTTGGGTTCTCAGAAGCCACATGGTAGCTCACAACTCTCTGTAACTCAAGATCCAGGGTTATGGTGCCTCCTTCCAGTCTCCATAGGCACACTGCACACACACAGTACACAGACATGCAAGCCAAACACCCATACACATAAAAAATAATAAATCTTAAAAGGAAAAGAGTTGGATGTGAACCCATAATCCTAGCACTAGAAACTTAGAGACAGGAGGGTTGCTGAAGGCCACTAGCCATTAGGTCTAGCCTGACAGGTGAGCCCCAGGTCCAATGGGAGCAATAGAAGAAGACATTCAACATCGCCCTGTGGCCTCCAAATGCATATGCACTCTATAAACAGGAGCTCACTCGTGAACACTGCACATACAAAAAGTAAAACAAAGAAACAACCTGTAAGCCTCTCTGCACTGCACATAGTATGACCTCATTGTTTGACTGTGAAGCTAACTACACTTTCATCCACAGTTTACAGGAAAACAAATTTGAAATCCATAAACCACTGCACTACAGTTCACACTAGCAGTCTACACAACGCTGTTAATTTAAGAGCTTGCTATGTGGCCTGGTTCAGCCTTCTGAGGGCTGAGGTTACAGGCACAAGTGTCCATGTCTTGCCAATCTACAGTTTCATGAAGGAAATAAAGGAATTCTCTTCAACTCAACCTTCCTTGGTTTGCTGACATTCAATGATGGAACAAAATGACTGAAGATGTTAACGGTGTCTGAAACTGAGAGGCAGCCACTCACTGCATTATCCCTTCTGCTTTTTATGTATGTGTGTGTATGTGATGTAGGAGGGTCATCTGTCTATGTGTTTTCATTGGTTAATAAAGAAACTGCCTTGGCCCCTTTTGANGTGCGGGAGCTGGGCCGGACGAAAAGCAGGCCCGCTCCCCTTATTACTACATGTATGTCTGAAAATTTCCAAAATAAAAGGTTTTACATAGTGGTGGAAAATGGTTTTTAATGACACAGGCAGCTTTTATGAGGCACTAAGGGGCATGAGGACGAAATTAATAATTGGTGTTATAGGAGGTGAATCACGCTGGGTGGATTACAAGGCCAATAAGGTAATTGGAGGGCTGGGAAGGCGGCTCGGTGGCTGGAACGCTTGCCTGCAAATGTGAGCCCATAGTTCCAACCTCCAGATACCAAATACGAGGTTGGTGTAGCCACCCACCTGGAGCTCAGGTCTTGAGGAAGAGGCAGAGGCCTCCTCCAACACTCCCCCCACCCAAAATGGCTTGTAAAACTAGCCATGTCAGCAAACTCCAGGCTTAACTGAGGAATCCATCTCCAAGAGTAGAGTGGGGAGCCACTGAGGATGATGCTGACACCAACCTCAGGCCCCCACAAGCATGTGTACACATGTGTACCCAGATGATCCCAGACACCGACCTCAGGTCCCCCCACAAGCATGTGCAAGCGTGTGCACCCACAGAAAAAGTAATCAGAGAAAACAAATTCCACACCTTTGATCACAAGTTGGGGAAAGACAGGTAAAAGGGAAACCGACTCTCCACGAATGCCAGATAATACTCTCCAGCCTTAGTTGTCACTTAACAATGGCAGCACGAATGGACGCTACTCAGCCGGGAACATTATTCATCAGGCTGTAGTCATCCTGATGGAATTTTCCCTCCAGACACTTGTTTTTTCCTTCTGGTGTGATTTTTACCAAAATAACCTTTTCTAAGAAGCTTTCCCCAGTTGGGTTTTCCTACTGCAGGGTGAAAGTCCTGTCAGCCTGTGGTAGAGCAAGGGCACGTTAGAACACAACGGCTGAGCTTCAGTCCACAGGGCCCCAGTCGGCCTTCATTTCTCATGTGGAAGCATCTGGCCGGTTTTTATGGCATACAAAATCTATTCACTGATTAACTCTCTGTGGAAGAATACACTAAGCTTTCCTTCAAGTTAAAAGTCCTAGTTGAGGCTTTTTTAGACATAATGATGAGCATCCCACATCAAATTCCACCAGGAGGCCATTGTGATATCTTCTCCACCTAGCCCTACTCTTGAACACACTCTGAGGGATGCACATGTATGCACAAGCATGTGGTGCATGTTGCATGTGTGCAACTATGTAGAGACCATCAGACAGCCGTCGGTGTCATTCCTCAGGCACCACCCATCTTCGGTTTTTCTTTTCTCTTCAGACAGGATCCCTCATGGCAGTCTGGGACCACCATTCGACTAGGGTAGCTGACCTGTCTCTCTCTCCCATCCATCATGTGCCACCATGGCCAGCACATTACATGGGTGCTGGGAGTCGAACTCAGGTCCTCATGCCCACTCAACAAGTATTTTACTTTCTGAGCCATGTCGCTCCTCTCTTAAACACATACCCCTTCCTCCTGAGACAAGGTTTCTCTGTGTAGTCCTGGCTGTCCTGGAACTCTCTGCAGACAAGGCTGGCCTGGAACTCAGAGACCTGCCTGCCTCTGTCTCCCAAGTGCTAGAATTATAGGTGTGTGCCACCACTGCCCAGCTTTAATGCATTTTGAATAGAATGGTTCTATGTCTGTGAGAGACAGGAATGTATGCTTAGAGTTAGTGTATTGTCAAGAATGTGCACACTTAAGTCCTGGGACAGTCAGGGCTAAACAGAGAAACTCTAATCTCAAAAAACCCAAAACCCACTATCCCCTCAAAAAAAAAAGAATGTAAAAGGTTACTGCGTCACTGCATGTGTTAAGGAAATAACATTTTATATTATGACATGTTTGAATTAGTTGCTTCAGGAGCAGATATGCTTCCAGAATGTGCCTAGGTATATCAGACAATAAATGTGAAGGCCAGGCAATCTTATTTATTGCAAATTAATGCCACCAACACCTCAAAAATCAGATTAAGCAAATATCACTTTTAAGATTCTGTTTACTCTGAGTTAATCGTTATAAAATCTCCCAGAAAGAAAGCACCTCTCTGTGTCTATCACTGTGTGTATAACACGGGATCACAATATGAGGTGCCTTCTCTGAAGAAATGACCAGAGTGACAGGAGGCAGATCTGCAGAGATTACTTCCTGAAGAAGCGCTCCTCTCCCCCCAAAACATTACATTACAGAACCTACAAGCAACTTCACACTGATTCTCTTTCAAAAGTATATAACAGCTTGTCCTGGTAACCCAGGTTTTTCATCTAGCACTCAAGAGCCATAGGCAGGCAGAACTCTTGTTAGTTCCAGTCCAGCCTGGTCTACACATAGTGCATTCCACGACAGCCAGGGCTACATAAAGGAACAAACAAATAAACAAAGAACAACAGGCACATGGTGAACAGTGCCCAATAAAGAACTAACTGCAGTGAGCGTAAAGAAACAATGTAGCACCTCAAGCAAAACCAAACAAAGATTCTTGAACTGAAAGATTCTCAGGGATAGAAGCGATTGTACAAGCAGTAAGTGAAGTATAAGAAAATAAGAAAGAAACACGGTGCCTCACACCTGCACCCCCAGCCTTGAGAGTAAGAGGCAAGAAGACCGCTTTAAGTTTGCAGCTAGCTTTGTGTACATAGCGAATTCTAAGCCAGCCTGGGCTAGAGAGTGAGGCTATGTTTCTAAAAGGAGAACTGGGAAGGATGTAGCTCAGTTGGTACGGTGTCTGACTAGTGAGCAGGGAGCCTAAATTTGACCAGCAGCACAGCAGAAACAGGTGTGCTAGTGCACGTCTGGTTAAAACCAATGCTCAAGAGGTGGAAGCAGCAGAATCCAGCTCAAGGTCATTCCTGGCTACACAATGTCACCCAGGCCAGCTCTGAATATGAGACCCTGTCTCAAAACAAACAAGAAAGAAACACCAACCCCCTCTAAACTTTAATAATTAAAAATAATGAAAATGAAACCATAAAAAATTTGGAATTAAAAGGAAAACTTGGGAAATTTTCTGGAAAATAGAATAAATAAATAAACGAGAGGAAAGTCAATTATATGATCAATCTAAAAAGTGCCAATTTCAGACAGAAGGAATTCTAGAAACACAACAGAAAATTCTTAAGTAATATTTAACTTTTCAATTAAGCATGTTGTAATGTGATAAAAACTTAATTTAAAGTCTATGGGCCATCCACACAGTCAGCTGTTTGAATTAGGCATTTGGAGTTTATTCTATATTATATCATTTCCCCCCTTCTGGTGGTTGTCTGTAAATTTTGTTGTCCTCACAACTCTCAATTAAAAGCTCTTCAAACCCTAGAATAATTTTTGTTACTTACGTCAGGCTCACATTCTTTTTCTGGTAAATATTTTAGTTAAATTCATTTGCCATGGACTTGAATGTCCACTAAGCTCCATGACCCTGTAAGAGGGCTGAGCCTTGGTCATGAAGAAAGGTCATTCTTAGCTAAAACAGTCACTTGAAACTCCATTCACAATTAGGAGGATCCCAACTTCAGGTTCAGGAGAAACTCATATTATTAAACAATGCTAACTGTAAGCTAGCATGATGCTCTTTTGCAATGCCCTTTAAAGTCTTTCTCCATTCAATTTTCCTTGCAGAGAACTTGATCTAGGGTACCAGTTAGTGGAATGTGTAGGCTATGAATCACAGTCTACTGCGGAAACTAATCCTTGAGTCAGGATCACAATATTCCACTGGCACTCACCCCAGGGACGAGATATTCATTTAGGAGGACCGTTCAGTCATCACAAATAGCCTACTTTGGTTATCTGTCCCTGCCAGGCTGTCAGGTCACCCTCAGCCAGCAAGATCCTCTCTACCTCATCCCAAAGGGGTCACGACTTTATTCATTAAAGTCAATTGTGAACTACCTGTTGTGAGCTGCCTGATGTTGGTGCTGGACACCAAATGTGTCCTCTGCAAGGGCAACAAGCACTCTTAACCCATGAGCCACCTCTCCAAGCCCTGGATAAAGTTACTTAAGCTGCACAAAGGAAAAACAATTGTAAGATTTGTTTTTTAATGTCGATTTATACTTGAAAAGTAATACACAGCTTTCAGAAGCACTATGAAGGCATGATGTGGGACAATGGTCTGTATTCTGTCAATCATATTTTAAATAAACACTGATTGGCCAGTAGTCAGGCAGGAAGTATAGGTGGGACAACTAGGTATGAAGTAGAGGCAGGGAGACAAGAACAGGAGAATTCTGGGAAAAGGATTCTGTTCTTTGCAAAAAAAAATATTTATTTATTTATTTATTATGTATACAATATTGTCTACATGTATGCCTGCAGGCCAGAAGAGGGCACCAGACCTCATTACAGACGGTTGTGAGGCACAATGTGGTTGCTGGGAATTGAACTCAGTACCTTTGGAAGAGCAGGCTATGCTCTTAACTGCTGAGCCATCTCTCCAGCCCCAGGATTCTGCTTTTCGCAGTCCTGACCCGGCCACAGAGCAAGCAAGATGTAACTGCCTCACCGAAAAAGGTACCAAGCCACATGGCTAACATAGACAATAATGGGCTAATATAAGTTATAAGAGTTAATAAAGCCTGAGCTAATGGGCCAATCAGTTTATAGTTAATGTAGACCTCTGTGTGATTTCTTTGGGAAATCTTAACAACTGCGGGAACTGGGCAGGACAGAAAACTCAGTCAACAAAGGTATAGAAAAATAACTTTCAAACTTTCTCCTTTAAGGTAGCAAAAGAAGTCATAGTACATAATGTGTCAATTAATTACACTGTATTCTGTCAATTATATTTTAATAATAAGGTGAAGAGTCAAACAGTCTCAATAGTGTAACTGGCATGCCAGAAGTATCTTCCTAGGATTCGAGAGTTGCTTGAAGCAGCCAGAAGAAGTAAGGACAACAGAACATGAGTTGTGTACTTCTCAGTTCTTAAGGTGAGAAGGGGAAATTTAACATAAGAACCATTTAAAGTAACACAAATAGAGGTGGTTCAGTGGACACCAGGCATGGACATGGTGCACTTATATACACGCAGGCAAATCACTCGTACATATAAATAAAAACAAATATTTTAAAAATAAAATAACACAAATGTTTCTGAACGGCAGATTTTGGTTAATGACCAATTATTTCCATGAACCAAAACTGTGTATATAATACTGTTCAACACCATTTGGTAAGAACTCACATCACCACCTAGGAATGTATAAAGTTTGAATGCCATTATTTCCATTAAGATAGATAGCATAATAAACACAAAGGCAGCTTCTCTGTTGTGTGTCCACTTTTCATGGCTGAACTCAGGGTCTAAACATCTAGATATAAACTGGGTGTCAATTATTTTACACATAGTATCAAGAAACTAATCTAAACCATGTCTTATTTCCCATAGGAAATAATAAAATTCACAAAGTTACAAAGGTTCCATTTCCTTTCAAATTCCAGCTCTGGAATCACCACTTACTCCTATGTCTTAGCAGATCTGAACAGTAATAATCCATCCTTTAAATCTATTTTCTCTCTTCTGTGAAACTGTTTTGTGTTCAATAATGAATTCCAGCCTCCCACGTCCTAAAATCTGTAATGTAGCCAGTACTATATGTTGACAGAAACAGTAGATTCACTCCACCCTGGTGAGCCGAAGCAGAAGTTAAGCGCTAAGAGATATCTTTTTGTTTTGTTTTGTTTTTTTGGTTTTGTTTGGTTTTTTGAGATGGGGTCTCTCTCTATAACCCTAGCTGTCCTGGATTGATCCACCACCAGGTTCTGCCTCAAGTATGATGATTAAAGGTATATCTCATCTATTCTTTGGTCAAGAGGCATTTAGGTTGTTCAGAACCTGGAAAAAATTTAAATGCCCCTTGGCCGAATGGATAAGGAAAATGTGGTACCTTTACACAGCAGAGTACTATACAGTGTGTGTGTGTGTGTGTGTGTGTGTGTGTGTAATAATGACATCTTGAAATTTGCAGGTAAATGGATGGGATTTAGAAAACATCATATTGAGTGAGGTAACCCATACCTAAAAAGACAAATATAATATGTACTCACTCATATGTGGTTTTTAGACATAAAGCAAAGAAAAAACAGCCTACAATCCACAATCCCAGAGACCCTAGACATCAAAGAGCTCCCTAAGAGAGACATACATGGATCTAATCTACATGGGAAGTAGAAAAAGACAAGATCTCCTGAGTAAATTGGGAGCATGGGGATCATGGGAGAGGGTAGAAGGGGAGCGGAGAAAAATATATAGTTCAATAAACACAATAAAAATAAATAAAACTCATCTTTTTTTAATAGGTATGTCTCATCACACCTGGCCTTGATGAACATCTTTTTCAAGGGAACATTCTCTTCTCTTCTACTGTGAGATGTGCATGGTACCATCTGTCAAGCCTGGCTCCTCCCACCTCACCCCTACCCTAAACCTCTCCAGGCCGGGGGCTGGGCTTCCCTTCCCCCAGCTTCTGATTCCCTATAACTTAAACATTCTGAGTTTGGCTCTTTCTTGGTCCTCTTTCACTCCGCCTCTTCTCTTCCCCGTACAGGCCCAGTTCGGTATGGACCCTTTCAGTTGCCTCTGGCTGCACTCTCCCCCCTGTTTACAACACAGATCTTCTCAACTATACCTAGGTAGGGCCATGTCCTCATTTTTATTTGCCACTAATAGTCTTTGCTTGGTAAGATTTTTTTTTTTCTAGAAAGCACCATGGCTCATGGCTTTGCAGTATCTCTAAGTCCCAAGAAGGCCTGATCCTTTCTTCCTCCCACAGACATCAAGACTCCACGTAGAAATGCCGTGGGTTCACTTGGTCAACGTGTTCTCTGTAGCTGGTGAGCTGAGCTACGGGGTTCAATGCCACACAGGCACCTTTCTTTTCACGTTCAGACGTGCTGCTTGGGTTATATCCCAGCGAGTTTTTACATCTTAGCAATGATGAGACCGCTGTCAACAACTGCCTCTGCAGTGACAGACCCCCTCCCCAACCAGATGGGTCACACATCTGCTCCTCTGCCATTCTGGACATTTTTCTTTGATCTCTTAAGCACCTATCATCTTCTGACTCCAGCCTTCCAGGCTCCCACAAGAGCCGACATCAGAGCCTGAAGCAGACACCAGCAATGCTTCAGATACTCTGGGGATATGCTAAGGCACCTGCTTCCCCTTCTAGTCTTCCCTTCCGCTAATCACCTTTCCAACTTTAGCACGTGGCCTGGCCACGCCCAGCAACTCTGCCAATCCAGATCTAATCTTGTCTTGTCACCCCTCCTGATCCAGAAGGGTTTACAACAGCTAGCTCAAGCAGGCTCCCTATCTTACAAGAAACTGACGCAGCTGCCTATTCCCCAGTTTCTAGGAAGCAGCCTTTAAAAACCCTGGCTCACTTTCTACCTGGAGGCTCTACTTTGTTCTATTTTCCACAAATGTTTTATTATATTTATCTATGTGCATGATTGTGCACACTTGTGTGCCACAGTCCATATGTGAAGGTCAGAGGACACTTGTGGGAGTTCTCTTCTTCTACCATGTGACTTCAGGTCATCAGGCTTAGCAACAAGTGATTTTACTTGCTGAGCCATCTTGATGTCAGGCAAGAGGCTGAGAACAGCAGGACAATGCTGTCGGCCCACACCCACGAGCATATGGGCAGCATAAATTGCCATCAGTGGGTTATTAAAAAATAAAAAAACACAAAGTTATGAGGGGGAGGGGTAAGGGTGTGTCCATGGGTCCAGGAGGATTTAGAGGAAGTAGCAAGGGATGAATATGATCAGAGTACATTGTATGAACACATTAAAATTTCAAAACAGTAATAAAATACTATATTCTTAAAGATTGATTGTGGCTATGCGCAGCAGCCCTGAGCTCCCACCTGAAGTTTTCTGTTCCCTCACACGACATTGCTACAGCATCCAGTCTGGATTTTACCAGTCACACTCTCTTATCTAATTCCAAGGTGAAAGAACAGAGAGCCCTCCTATTCCTGGAAGAGAAAGAGCACTTTCTTTGTAGAGATGGAGCTTGTCTTATTTAATTTTAAAATCACCCAAACTGAGTCTTCTAGGTAACAAACAGTAAACTATACCCTGTCTACATTATTTCACCCTCAGCCTATAGCATTTAGTTGGCTCCTAAGCTTGCTGTTCTTAGTTCTTTTATTATTTCAACTTGGGCTTTAACCCTGGGATTATCCTCACTGACTCTTGCTCCTAACCACTCCATGGAATGGATAATTGACTTCTCTGTTCGAAGTGCATGCCATCTTCTGGCTCTTCCCTTGATTCTATGTCACCAACTTCTCCTGGCCTGTCTACTGGCTCAGCGAGTCTCTCTTTTACCTTCTTTCAACCTCTCCTCAAAATCAGTAGTCCTATGGCCTAGCTGAGCTGATCCTTACCTAAGGCTCTCTGAGCATGCTCCTACCTATTAGTCTAGATTGCTGGCTCCTCTCCAGGATCAGCTCCTGTTACTCCAGGAGTCCTAGCCGACAGCAGGACTGTCTCTGTGTATGGGCAACACTTCCTTCCTCTCAGGTCCAGTCTCGGGTCCCCCACCTCCTGAACTCCCTATCACGTGACAGTTCACACAAGTGTTTACCCAAACACACGAGGTAAGTTAAGATTCACTTAAAATCCATGGTGCCACAAATAATTATCTTTTAAAAACACAAGAGTGGGCTGGAGAGATGGCTCAGTGGTTAAGAGCATTGCCTGCTCTTCCAAAGGTCCTGAGTTCAATTCCTGGCAACCACATGGTGGCTCACAACCATCTGTAATGAGGCCTGGTACCCTCTTCTGGCCTGCAGACATAGACACAGACAGAATGTTTTATAAATAAACAAACAAACAAATAAATAAAAAAACCACAAGAGTGAACATTTTTGAATAAAGATGCCTATCGATGGAGCTGGAGAGATGGCTCAGTAGTCAAGAACACAAACTGCTCTTACAGAAGATGAGTTGGGGTCCCAGCACCCACATCAGGTGGCTCACATTCACCTCTAACTCCAGCTCCAGGGGATTTGAGATCATTGGTCTCTCAGGACATGGGCACTCGCATACACATATCCACACAGACACACACACACTTAAAATTATTTAAATAAAACAAAGATGTCTACTGACAATGCTCTGTTAACAGGATACAAAGGACTCTCAACTCCTATGCCAACCCAAGCATCACCTCCTTCCACGCCCTATGTGCCTCTCATTTGAGTCCTACTGAGCAACACGCACATCTCTGGCTCTCATGCACCAAGGCTTCTGCCTAAAGCACCATTTCTTACTAGAAGGCATTTCTGCCCTGAAGAACCTGTGACAATGCCTGTGACATTTTCAGCTGGTACTCTGACATCTAGTGTGTGATAGGCCCACTACAGTACACAAGACAGCCCCACCCCAACAAGAGAATTATCTGGCCCCAAACATAAACAGTACTGAAATGAGAATCCCTGCCCTGGAATATCGGTCTGGTAAACTTCAACTCACTCGTCAAGACCCAGCTCTTGTATTACCCACCTCCTCTGTGCAGACTCCTAACAGGTCCCTTCAATGCCATGCTTCCTTGTCACAAACCCTCTATCTCAGCATGACACACATTCATTAGTGACAGTTATATTTTACTGTTTGTCTCTGTTACTATAATGTTGTTGTCCCCTTAAACAAAGATCATACTTTATTCACCTTTTACTGTCAGTGCCCAGTATTTAAATGTGTGCTAATGAATGTGAAATGATCTATCTGCAGAGAATACATAGTATCTCCAAGCAAATACGCCAGGCCCAAATACGTCTGAAGTCATTATTGTAACTCTTCAGTTCTAAGAAACATTCTTTTTGACCAAATTCCTATGTTGCATCATAGTTCCAGCATTGATATTTATTTATAACCNNNNAGGGTTTCTCTGTAGCTTTGGAGCCAGTCCTGGAACTAGCTCTTATAGACTGGGCTGGCCTTGAACTCACAGAGATCTGCCTGCCTCCATCTCCTGAGTGCTGGGATTAAAGGTGTGCACCACCAACTCCAGGTCATTTTATAGGAAAGATTAAGTGTTTTTTAAGCTAGACTTAATGTCCATGAAATTATGTAAAATATAAAACACTGCAAAAAATGATGGATGCTAAAATATGCAAATCTTTTAAAACTGATCTTAAGAGTAATTGTTAAAGAAATTACTGAATTGTATCATCTTGAGATTAATAATGATGGAAATTAAGACATACAAATATTTTAAGATCTACTCCTTTAGGTTTAAGCGATATATTTATTTAGGGTACTTAAGTACTTGACAACAAGCAGAAAACCTTTATTTTTTTTTTAAAAAAGGAAAACAATAAAGTTTCTAACAGAAACGTGAAAACAGACAGACAACGGAAGGCACATCCAAGCCAGGGTTGAGTTCGAGGTTCACTAAACAGGGCAATGGAGCCTTTGGGCATCCTAACAACACAACAACAGAGATTCAGAACATAATACACAGGGAAAGAGAACTAAAAACAAACTAACTCCAGATTTTAGAATCAAAATTAAGTTCAGAACTGTCCTTTAGCTCCTCAATCTATTTCTTGATTAAGCTGACAAGACTACTACAGTCATCAATGAAACATCAAACCTCTCTTGGTGGGTCACGGACCATCATTATTGCCTTTACCTACCTAAGATTGCATTTCAAATGCACTCAGAAAACACAAAAGACATCATGATGAGGTTTCAAGAGCCCATCTCTAGTCTTAGCTGTAAGGACAAAGGATAGCCTGTGTCTTAGACACAGGTTACAAGTCTTCCCTGGACATTAAACATTAGTCATTTACGAGCTGGGATTCTTTTTTTTAATAATATATTTACTTTACGTACATTGGTATTTTGCCTGTATGTATCTGTGTGAGGGTGTCATATCTTGGAATTACAGACAGTTGTTAGCTGCCATGTGGGTGCTAGGAACTCAACCCAGGTCCTCTGGAAGAGCAGTCGATACCCTTAACAACTGAGCCATCTCTCCAGCCCCATGAGCTGGGATTCTAAGAGACCTATAAAACTCGACACTAGGCTGCTGGAAACGGGTAGCTGAACACACGAGAAGAGAAACTGGAGGCCTCTCTACCTCAGACTCCAGGGTCTCTGACCAAAGCAGTTATTTGATTTCACTGCTGCTCAGGACAGAGAGCTGACATTACCAAGAGCGACTCCAGTATCAACTTGTTAAATGTGAATGCAGACTCAGCATCTCTGAACATGAACCCAGACTAAGTGGAGACATGAGAAATATTTTGGGAGCTGTTTATTTATAAGTGAGTTACAATAAACCACTATAATTAGATTAATATATCATTATTGATAAACACAGTATTCCATGTTTAGAAAAGGAATTAGTATAAGCCCTCAATTTGCCATTTATCAGTGAGATCAAATTAGACACAGTAGACAATAAGTATAACTGTTACATTGCTTTTAGGATTTTTATAAGGAAATTGTTCAATTCATGTTGAAGAACAATTTAAAGTTCTCAGACACATAATACTTTTTGGACTCTCACAACCAACAGTTTGGGCAAAGCTAGGCATGAGGTTGTCATAAAGCAGTATTTGTTAGTTTGCTAGAAAGTTTAAAGGTCCATGAAAACATATACTCTTAGCAATGCCAACAGCACTTAGTTTACGTTTCAATGGCTACATTTAAAGTGCCCTTTGGAAAGTGTCCTTAACGAACGGTAACGTTTCCATAATCACAACTGTTTTAGGGTTAGTTCTATAATTTTTTTCAGGTTCATGACTTCTTCAGGTTGCTTTTAAATAAGTTTGTAACACTGATTGAGTCAACAGATTATAATGTTGCTTCAAGCTTCCAGTTCTCCTCCTCTTTTTGGTGTGGTGGTGGTGGGGGTATTAAACTGATTATAATGCCCTAAAAATTGCTTTAGAAGAATCTGTAACACAGATCAGAATTTGGAATTTAACCCCTCTTTATCACAGAAAAGTAGCTGCAGAGATTAACCTTGGGAACAATGATTATACTTAACAGATTTCCAAAGAGAAAAACCAATTACCTAATTCTCTAACTCCATTTGTCTAGTAGTTATCTGAATTTCCCCCTTAACACTTAATATAGATATTGGGTATTAGGAAAACAGATAAGGTGTTGTCCCCCACCTTCAAAAAAATAATAAAATAATAAAAAAACCCTATGTGCTGTCTGTCAATCTAGAGTTAATGTAGTCAGAAAAAAAACAATTAAATTTCCTGGAATTTAGCAAGACCTTCCAAATACAGAAATTTTAAAGGCAACTTTAGTTCAAAACACTTTAAATGCTTTGGAAAGGCCAAGTTACATAGAGAGCCAATCTGGCTCCAATCTGTTAAATAAAGCAACACTGTCAAAACAACAAACTAGTGTAGTAATAGGAAATTATAGGAATGACCTAGTAAGTTTAAACCAATTCAAACTCATAAAACTTAGGAATCAATAGTGTTGAAAAAGTGAGTTACATTTGGGATCCGGCACTAACCGGGAACTCAAAAAACCAGGGCGGAACAACGTTCCTGTGGTTAGGGTATATATAAACGCAAAACCCATTTATTTTTCCTCTTCTTAAAACATGCAGTATAACAGACTTTTTATCATCGATCTTACAAATACATGCATTTTAAAGGCATTTATTTCTTCTGCGTTCATGTATAAGCAGGCAGTCACATTTTTGTGTTTGGGGCTTACATTTTTTTTTTTGAAGGAACTCTATCGTGGCTTTATTTCACAATGATTATGGAGGGGAGAGAAGGAAATGGCCATTTTTTTAAGTTTGGAAGAGCACATGGGGCCATGTATGAAAAAAAAACACACCAGAATCAAGTGTTATATGACCCAGCCAGTTCTAGAAGAATTTTACGATTTAAATCACCAAGGAAAGGTTTTTTTTTTTAGTAGTTTATCCACTGGTTNGTTTTTTTTTTTTTAAAAAAGAGTGGAAAACGATGGAGAGTTCTTCAGATTTACAAATAGAAAGTTGATACTTTACAAATACTCCCATGCTAAGGGCCAAGGTAAGGAACAGATACCGTTATAACCAGTTATAACCAACATTTTCAGTAATTCACTCGAACAACATCAGTGTTTAGCAAGACCAAAAGACACTTACCTTGCCAGACAGCTCATTTGCCAAGTGTGTCTCTCTCCACAAACTATCAACTTTACCGTCATTCCCAGACGCAAACTTTATGAGTAACTGAGATGGTCCCCCCTTGGAACAATTGTGCTTCAGGCTGGACAGACAGGAAATATTCGGGTATGTCCCTCCCAGTGAAACACTTCTTTGTAAAGCAGCATGGCTTTTGCTTATCTGTGAATTTGGTCTTTCCAACTCTCCACGGATATTTCTACGGTAATCCATGTCTGGTGTGACTGGTGAGCAAGGGGATGCCCTCTGTGTGAGTATGGCATGGTCCGAATCGGGCTGGAGCTGGAGCTCTGACCTCTCAGATATGCAGCCACCACGTGAGTTTTCACAGCCTGACACGGTTGGTTTTTGTTGGGTCCAGTGCACCGACACACAGGAAAATCCCTCAGGCAGCTTCTCACACACAGTCTGTTTGGGCCTATTGTTCGAAATGACAATTTTATTTTGCAGTGAGCTCTTGATGTGGAGCGACCGTACATCTCTGGCTTCTCCAGGAGTACAAACCATTTTAGATAATCGAACCCCATTGACAGCTGTCGACAGAAAGCCTCTGGTGCCAGTGCCATCGTCATGATGTGCAGTTTCAGTAGGAGATACAACAAACTGGTGTGAGGTCTGGTAGGCAACCCTGTTTGTTGGGGATGCTGGTGGGGTGTTTGAAGGACTCCTGGGGAAAATGACCAAGGACGTGCAGCGTTTCAGTGGGACTTTTGGATTCCTGCTCACCGGCAGTTTCATAATCTCTGCTCCATGATCCAGGTCCTCCTGGGTGAAGGGAAGCCCACTGGGACTTCTGCACAGAACTTCACGGGGAATAGAGCTGATTGGCACACTGCTGTTGGAGGTGCTGTCGGAAGGTAAATTTCCACTAAAAAAGGTCTCATAACCACTACTGTCGCTGACAACACTGCTGGTGTAGGAGCCTCCACTTGTGATGCTTGCACACGACCCATAGTCACTGCCACTGCTGCTGTAAGACCCACTGTCGCTGGCTGAGAAGTTACTGATGCTGCCGCTGCACACGGCAGAAGCACCTAAGAGGCTGCCATCACTGACACTGGGCAGTTCACCATCAACCCCGGTGCTGCTGCAAATACCATTCTTCAAAGCACAGGTAAAGGAAGTGTCATCCCTGTCAGCCACGGCAGTGCTGGATGGAAGATCCCCTCCGTACCTGGGCTGCAGCGATATCTGCAGGCAGCTGCTTTTTTTGCCGTTACTTTCAGATGATCTTTGCTCTATCCACGGAGCCAGTGGTGTCTGTCTGGGGGTCAGCCTCATTTGAACGACGCTGGCCACTGAGATTCGGGGCGGTCTCTCCAGGTCATCTCCGGAGGGCTCCGACAGAGGGTAAGTCTTGCTTCTCCTGGCTGCGAAGTGCAATCGTAAACTCTGTGCCATTTGTTCTCATTTCCAAGCATGTTCAGGGCTGAGAGTCAAAACAAAGATCTCTGTCTGTAGACGGGCTAGCAGCAGCTGTGCTGCCCCCAGAGGAAAAACCATCGGTGGCGTGAGAAAAGCTGGTCAGGAGGCGTCTTGAACCTTAGAACGTGAGATACCAGATTTCATAGAAAAGGACGACCCATGCCGGGGACTGACATTTCCCAAGTGTCTAGAATCACCCGTAGTCAGAACGCCTTCACTGACAAAGCACTTGATTTCCAGCGACCTTTAAGCTGAGCTCAGCTGCAGCCCTGACTCAAACACAGCCAACCTTGTTTCAATTATACCTTCGCCAATTTGCATGAATGAGTAACGCAAGAACAACAAGCTTCTTGCATTTCAACTTGAAACCGTGTTTTTCACCCCAGCCCTACAAAATGAACATTTAACTCCAGAAATCTCAGTGCCTGTGCTTTCCCCAGCGATCCTGACCATTAATATTTTCACCCAAAGGTATAGGATTACAGGAAGTGGGTAGGAATAAAACCCGTGTGATTGAGTATCAAATTGAAGATTGAATTTCCAAATAGTAACCATATTGAGGGATTTAGTCAGGTTAGTTAATGCTGGGAATATGGACTGTAATTTTTTTTAAAGAGTAAGTGCAAACAGTTAAATACATTTGGAAATATGAAAACTTTGGGGGGAGGAACCTTAGCGTTAAATTAAACAGATAAATATTTTAGCAAAACACAATTATGAAAGTGAAAGTTTACAGGCTAAACTACAAAATGAGCCTCTTAACACTGCCGTAAACATGGAACAACCTCCTCAAGGGGAAATTTTAAAAAAAGGTCAAAGAGAAGCTGTCACCAGCCATTTTGTCCTGTAATTTTAAGGCTTTTTGCAGCCAAGTAGTACAGTCTTTAAATGATGCCGTTTATATTTTGACTATTAAAATCCTGCCAAGAAATGGCCTAGGCAAACATTCCAGTAAAAATATATGCAGATTAGACAGAAAAGCTATACCCCAATATAGTTTGAACACATTGGATATTTTATTCCACTGTGTGCAATTCATTCACTTAAAGAGAAAGTGTTGTGGTAAGTAAAGGAGTCTAAAGAGGATTTAACACATCAAATAAACATATCTCAATGCCAATTCTGTTCTGAAGGAGTTCTCTGCTGGCCCCTACTGGTGCTTTGAAACAAGCCATGCAGCTGTTAGATACCTATAAAGAAATACAAACCACGCCACATATTTCATTACATAAACAAAGCGGGCACTTGTTTACATTTTTGCCTGCTAGCACTGCCTTTGAGGTAGAATTACAAGTGCTGATAAAACTCTCACAGCAGTGAACAGTAGATGGCCTGTCCTCAGAGGTTGTGATTCTGTGTATATATAGATATATATTCCTGATTTGTGTTTACATAACCTTTACTGTATTTTCAGCTTACTTGGCAATAAAAGGTGAATATTTTAATCTCTCTCCCAAATGTCAGAGACCAAGGTCGGTATTCTATTTGAAAGAAACAAATTTATTTTTAAATAATACTCTAGGGTATATTTAAACCCCTTACCTGAATTTTATAGCAAGAACTCCAGCAATAAATATATACTGGCTCATTCATAGGAAAAGTAAAAAGAAAATGGTTCAGTTGCTTACACCACATGGTACTACACCCAAGTTGTATTTTTCTAAGTTTTTTTTTCTAAGTAAAAGCAAATATATAAAACATATACTTTGTTTGAAAAACTGCTTAAGTTAGATCTGTTTTTAATCCAAATTTTCTAAGAGTATTTTTAACCAGTTAAGACATAACAAACTAGAATTTGTTAAATTTTATTTGACTGGAATAACACATCACACTTTAGAAGGTGCATAATAGTTTAATAATACGATAATTATGCTCTAGTTTAATACAAGCCATTATGCCTTTACAGACTTCAGTAAATACTCCTTTATTATTACTCTTTCTGTAACAAAGGAAAAGTCCTACCCTTGCTTCTTCTAACTTTCTTTTTGGATTAAATTAGGAGTTTGCCATCTTAAATGTGTCACTTGTAATTGGATAATCAGTAAGATCGAAGTACACAGGCCTTGGGAAAGTTATTGAGAAAAAAAGTCTGATTATTAATATAAAACAATTCCAGATGTTTTCTCCTTGACAAATAGCTTAGCAATGAGATCTTAAGCTTCTAGACTGTAAGGACCATAACCAGACTCCCCCTGCCCCTTCTGATCCTATTGAGCATAAAACAGGCACCAAGTTACTCCAGCTGGGAGGAGGGTGATGGGTATATACTGTCACCATAACCATCTTGAATATCCAATTTTTTTTCTTTTAGTTTGGTGAGTTTTTGTTTGTTTATGTTGATCTAAGCCTGGGAATGTTGATCCAAGCCTCAGTTGATAGAGTGCTTGTCTAACATGCGTGAAGCCCTAGATGCGATTCCTAGTCCCCTATAAACCTGGTATGGTGGCAAACAAAGTAATTCCAGCATTCAGGAAGTGGAGACAGAAGGATGAGAAGTTCAAGATCATCCTCCAGTACATGGTTAGTTTGAGGACAACCTGGGCTACATGAGATATTGTCTCAACAACAAAAAGACAACCCAGCTGCAACTTCTAAAGCACTATTTAAAAGCTCTACAGGCAGATGAGAAGCAATGAATGACACATGATGAATTCAGAGAGAAGTTAGCCAAAGAAGAGTCGGGGAAGACAATCATGTGTTGACATCCCAAAATGCTGAATAGCCTGTATTGTGAGCTCAGGTCTAAAGTAGAGGGAGCCACACAGCACAGTTAGCAGGGCCAGTGTCAACTCTGACCTCAAGCCAGGGAACAGGATGTGCTGGCAGCCTCATCTGGGAGGACTCTGAGTGTGTCCTGTCGAAATCCAGAGTCTGGAAAGAAGGTGACGGTGCCTGAGGACTGGAGCTTGGATCCTCACTTGGAGCTGTTGATCACTGACTGGTGGGCAGTGCCGAGGCTGGCCCCNTGGCCCCGCCTCTAAGCTGTCTGGTTACTGATTATTTCCACATAGAATAAAGTTATGTACGTTGTGTGGACGGGCGCTAGCAAGGTGATGCTAACTGTAGATGAACCTTGAGGACTAGGATCTACTGTGGCAAGTAACTGTAACTATCAATTTGACCACATTCTGACACTTGGCTGTTTGGTTAAATTTCAATGTACACATTGCTGAAGATGTGAAGCTGAAGATCAGTAGCCTTTTAGTGAAGCAGATGGCCTTCTTCCGCAGTGTGAGTGAGCCTTATCCATCAGCTGCAGGCCTCAACAGAGGAGATAGGTTTCTCAAAGAGGCAATTTTGTTTGTTTGTTTTTAATCTTTTTCTGTTTTTTTTTGTTTTTGTTTATGTAGACAGGGTTTCTCTGTGTAGCCCTGGCTGTCCTGGAACTCACTCTCTAGACCAGGCTGGCCTCAAACTCACAGAGATCCACCAGCCTCTGCCTTTCGAGTGCTGAATTAAAGGCTTGTGCCAGCACTAGCTGGCTTGTTAGGGTTTTTAAAGACTTACTTTTAATATTTTAAATTTTGCATGTGTGTGTGCGTGTTTGTGCATATGCATGTAAGTGTAGTATCCTAGGAGGCCTAAGAGTCTCTGGGAGCTGGAGGGACAGGCAGTTGTGTGTTGCCTGACATGGGTGCTAGGAGCTGAACTCAGATCCTCTGCATCTACTCCTAACCATTATGCCATTTCTCCAGCCTCCAAAAGGATCTACTTCTGCCTCCAATAGAAAAATTCTACCTACATTCAGCTTCCCTAAGACCTGTCAGTTTGTACCCTCAAAATCTCCCCCCCAGACCTCAGTGAGAATAAGCACTAAGGTGCGCAGGTGTGCTTGAGACTGTTGACACACAGGTTCCTGGGCACTGTCTTATTTTTGTTTCTTGTGTTCTCTTCAGGTACATCATCCTGAAGGTATACTGCCCTCCAGATATCACTAAGAACATGAACCGCCATGACCACCATCACCTCACCTCAAGCCTTAAAACCAGCTACATTCATATACATATTTCTCAAAAGCAAGTATCATGTATGATTTGGGAAAGATTTCCAGATGACTGGAAATTATTTCTACTTAAGATTATACTTGTGCTCTCTACCCTACTTTTCCAAAGAGGTTTGCTAAGCAAATCAGTTTCAAGGACTGACGTTTACAGTGGTCGAGGTCTGTTGCTGGATGCCCAGCCTGGTGGTTATGGCGCCCACCACACTGTAGGTGACGTCTGAGCTTCAGTTGTGTGCTGAGGAGTGAGTGGTGCTCAGCACAACACTCTAGCTTTTTTTTCTGGCCCTGACAGATGCTCACATTCACTTCTCGAGAGTTATCTATTTCCAGCACACATGAGGATTGACACCACAGATACACAAGAGCAGGTACCATGCTAAACGTTAAATGACATTTTAAATCTGTACTATCATGAAGAAATTTCTGAGGCTGGGGATGAGACTCAGCTGGTGGATTGCTTGTGTAACATGCAAGAAGCCCAGAATTTGATCTGCAACTCCACAAATGCCACCTATAATCCCAGCACTGGGAAGGTTGAGACGGGAGGAGCAGAAGTTTAAGATCATCCTCAGATACCAAAGGAGTTTGAAGTCAGCCTGGAATACACACATGAAACCCTGCCTCGTAAGTAAATTAAATTAAACTGCAACAGCTGGTACTTTAATACACGTCTTTAATCCCAACACTTGTTTGTGAGTCAGAGACAGGCAGATGTCTGTGAGTTCGAGACTAGTCTGGTTTACATAATGAGTTCCAAGACAGTGAGAGCTATATAGTGAGATCGTGTCTACGGTGGAAAAAGAGATTTTTCTCAGTGTTTTTGAAGCCATTATCTTATGTGAGATAGGGAGGGCAAATACTGTTGTCTGCATTTTTATTTTAAATAATTAATTCTGAAATTTTGGGGTTTTTTGGAGGCAGGATCTCCTATGGGCCCAAGCTCGCTCCGTGGCTCCTTATGTAGCTGAGGATAATCTTGAAATTTATATCCTCCTGCCTCTGCTTCCCAAAGGTTGGGATGACAGGCATGCACTTCCATATCCTGTTTCTGGATCTTAATTTTCCAAAGGGAACACTTTCTGATTTTTTGGGGGTTACCACTAATGTAACAATCAGAGCCAAGACTCTAATGGTACTCCAGAGTTCTTGGAGTGGGATCCATTACATCCTTATTAATACATGGCTTTGGTTTTACCTTAAATTTTTTTAAAGATTTATTTATTATGTATATAGTATATTTATTATGTATGTATTATGTATACAGTGTTCAGCCCACAAGAGGGCACCAGATCTCTTTACAAATGGTTGTAAGCCACCATATGGTTGCTGGGAATTGAATTCAGGAGCTCTGGAAGAACAGCCAGTGCTCTTAACCTCTGAGCCAACTCTCCGGCCCCTTACCTTAAATTTCTTAATTATTTGGAGCAGGCTGGATAGATAATGCACCATTTAAGACTGTACACTGCTTTTGCAGAGAACCAGAGTTCGTTCCCAGCACCCATGCTGGGCAGCTCACAACTGCCTCAGGGGGAATCTAATGCCCTCTTCTGCCCTCTGAGGGCACTGCACACAGCTGTACAAACGCACATAATTAAAAGAATAAAAACATTTTTTACAGTGCTAAAATTTTAAGTGCTACATTTACCACCTAGAAGTGTTTAATCACTAATACCAAAGGCATTTTCTCCTCCCAGCTCTGCACGGTACATAGTAGAGCATCAAACACAAAGTGTTTGACAGTGATGTTGGGAGTGAAGAAACAGTCACTTGGACGGAAGGACTAGACAACCAGGCAAAGGGGAAGGCGGGCGCTGTCATTCCTTATTATTATTTATTTGTATATGTGTGTGTCTATGTGAGTTAATGATACATGTATGTGCAGATACACACAGAAGAGTGATGTCCTCCATCTTATTCCTGTAAGGAGAGTCTCCTCCCTAGTCCAGGTCTCATGGCTT
>LOEQ01001484.1:101584-117193 GCA_001685075.1 Bramus lutescens | reverse complement strand
TCCTGTCTCCACTCCCCTCTGAGTAGGGTACTGGCCTCTGCACGGCATCTGCAGGACCCTGGTCTGCTATCCCGGTACTGAGATCCACACTCTGGCTCTCAAGACTCTACAGCCCACTCTTTTAATACTATGCCATTTCTCACATCCTTTATTAGTTAAAAAAGTCAGTCAGATTATTTAATTCCTTTTTGGTAATTATATAATAACCAAAACAGACACCTTGACCCTACTTTTATGTGTGTTAAGGTTCGTATCTGAAGTGTGTTGAAAGCTCATGTGCAAAAGATGGATCTTCTGCACCAGGGTTCAGAGCCGGAATGTGACTGAGCATCCACACCAGTGCTCAGAGCCGGGATGTGACCGGAGCATCACAAGAACACTGATCTCATCAATGGATTCATTTACACATTCACAGCTGGGTTTGGAGGTAGGGACTCCAACAGGAAAATGACTCTGCCCCCACCCCTCATCTCACCCCCACGAAAGCGAGCCATTCTGTTCTAGCAGACGTTTCTCCCATGATGCTCCCTCTCATCACAGGCCCCCAAGCAGTCGTAAGAGCCCATGGACTAAAACCCCTAAAAGCATGAGCCAAGTAAGCCTCTCCTCCTTTTGGTAGATTTTTCTCAGATATTTTGTCAATGAGCTGGAAAGCTAAGTAACACAATCCACATGTTCAGACCTTACAGGTATAAAATATAAATGTAAGCCACCCAGGGGAAGGTTTGAAAAGGCGTCCTAAAGAGGGAAAAAGAGGAAAGTTACAGAGCTTCCAGATGTTTTCTCAGTAAGGCAGGAGGCAGAGTGATCATTTTACAAAAATGAAACCAGGCTGAGCACGGAGATTCAGGCCTCTAATCCAGCACTTAGAAGGCACAAATAGGAGAGTCATTGCAAATTCATGGCTAGCCTAATCTACAGAGTGAGTTCCAGGACAGCTAGGGATACTTAGGGAGACTCTGTCTCAAACACAAAAACACAAGAACAAAGGCAGTAAGGTCTGGCTCTGCTTGGCTTTGGGAGTGGAGCTCATCCTCTCAGTGTGCACAGGCTTGCAGAAGAGGTCGACCTGAGTCTCCTCTGTATGCTGGGACTACCATTAATGAATAAAAAAACTGCTCTGGACCTACAGCTGGGCAAAACTTGGCTAGGTGGGAAAAACTAAACTGGACACTGGGAGGAAGAAGGGCGGAGTCAGGGTGAAGATATGTAGCCTCACTGGACACAGACGCTGGAACTTTAGCCAATAAGCCACGTCACCTGGCGATACACAGATTACTAGAAATGGGTTAAATTAAGATGTAAGAGTTAACCAATAAGAAGTTAGAGTTAATTTTGTAAATATTATAGTTTCTGTGTGGTTATTTCAGGGCTGAGCTGCTGAGCAGCCGGGAACCAACAAGCGGCCTTCTTACAACAGGTAAACTCCAGAAAAGCTACCATCGGAGCTACGTTTTAGTCCCAGTGCCTAGATAAAAGGATGGGTGTAGTGGTGCACACTTGTAAATCCAGCACTGAAAGATAGGAGGTGGAACTGGGCAAGTTCCAGGACACTCAGAAGTATAGCTAGCCTTGACCTAGCAAAGCTCCAAACCAACAGGACCCTGTCTCAAAATAAAAAAGTTATGTGGCTCCTAAGGACTGACTTCAGAGGGTGTTCTCTGACCTCCACTGAAACTGGTGGGGACACACATTCACTCACACACAGGGAGGTGGGAGGACAGAGCACTGTAACACTGTGCAAATACACATAACTGTGCAGAGTGTAGGAGTCAGCGGACGTGGCATGGAAAACAGAAGAGGTGCTTTCCCTTCTCCGTCTTCTGCCACACAGGCTTTGAGGGAAACTTTACAGTCTAGACAGCCAAGAGAGCAGCTTAGGAACAGAATGGAATGGTAGGATCAACTCCAGGAAAGAGGAAAGAAGAACACTGCACCTCCATAAGCAGCCCTTCCATCTCTCCGTTCACAGGTTCCTGAACCCTCCTCCCCCACCACTCTCCCGCATCCTTCACACTCATGCTGCGTGACTCGACTTACCAACCGATTTTCATCAAACACTTCGAAAAGAAGCCGGTGTTGCTGCGGAAGGACCTAAGTGAGAGAAAAGGCCTTTCTTTAACATCACGGACATCGAGCCATAGAGGCCAAGAAACATCTTCAAAATGTGGCAGCTTGGTGATCCAGTTATGCAGTTAAATTACACAGATAGGCCAGACTCACGTCACCCATGGTATCCTGAGTTCAAAAACTTTTGTTGTTGCAACAATATGTAGAATTTTTCAAAGCTAATGTCTTCCATTTTTGCTGAAATATTCCAATAGTTAAAATCTACTTAATATCAAACATAAACAAAACTATTTTTTAATAAACCAGAGGTGATGTTATATAAAAATACATTTAGGCAGGGCACGATGGTGCATACCTTTAACCCCAGCACTTTGGAGCAGAGGCGCACAAATCTTTGTGAGTTCTGGGCTGGCCTGGTATACAAGATAACCAGGGCTACACAGTGAGACTCTGTCTCAAAAAGCAAACAAAAAAAAAATGTATTTAGGAAGGAGTTTAGTGGATACAGTACTCGCTATGCAAGCATGAAGTCCTGGACACTATACTTACACAGACTAGGATCCCTTCATAGGTCACGACGACACTAACAGTGGGATGAATCTTCCTGAATCAATTAATCATCAAGACAATCTCCCACAAACATGCCCACAAGCCAGCCCAATCCAGATAATTTCTCATTGAGATACCCTTCCCAAGTGACTTTAGACTGTATGGGGGGGGGGTGCTTAGAGACAGAGTTTCTCTGTGAATCCCTTGCTATTCTAGAACTCAATCCATAGGCTAGTCTGGCCTCAAACTCAGTGATCCTCTTGACTCTGCCTCCCGAGTGCTGGGATTAAAGAAAGGTGTGTGCCACCACTGTGGGGCAGACTTTAAGTTGTATTAAGTTGGCAAAGATAACTATCACATCAGTCAAAGAACAAAGTGTTAAAAATGAAGGGGGCCTCTTCTACAAATGAGAGCATGTTTCATGTAATATCCTTACCTCTGGATGATCACATAGCTGCACACACATGTGCGCACGCGCACACACGCACACACACTTGAGATCTCTTTGCATCTGATTTCAGGAAGGTAGTCAGCTCAGGATACACAAAATATAAACAGCAACCAGAACTGTAAAATGTAATCTCTGAACGTATATGCATTTTATATATAGAAGCAATGTGAAGTTTTTCATTTTATAACTGCTAAGTATGATTAGATCATCAGAAATCATAGCTGTTAGGGGCTGGAAAGTGGTTCAGTGGTTGAGAGCACTTGATGCTCTGCCAGAGGACTCCAGTTCAGTTTCTGGCATACACGTGGCAACTTACAACTGCCATAACTCCAGTTCCATGGATATAACACCCTCTTCTGGCCTTGCTATCAAGCTGTTTATGCCCCTAGCACTGGAGTTCCAGGGATATGTCATTTTATGTGGCAATAATTATATTTTTAAATGGTCTTATTGTGTCTATTTACATGTTTGAACTGTGGCTCTGCTATGTTGGACCAACTAATCTCAAAATCCTAGGTTCATGTGATCCTGCTGCCTCAGCTCCTGAATAGCTGATTGTAGGTGTACCATCACATTTCAGCCCAAGCTCGTCTTGAACTTCTGATCCTCCTGGCTCCACCTTATATACCTCCTCCTTCCACCTGACACCATCAAACCAGGTTTACGCTTACACTGTACATGTATATATAAGTAACTACACTAGAGCCTTGACTTTCCCTCCCAGCCCCAAGCACCTACATTTTTATACCCTGGACACTTAGGAAAAGTTTTCTGGGTTGCAGAAAGAGCTCAGTCAGTAAAATGCTTGCCTGCATGCACGAGGACCTAGACTCAATCCCTAGAAGCCACCTAAAAGAGCCAGTCTGGTAAGGTGTGCTTCCAATTCCAGCACAGGGCAAAGGAAATAGGCAGATCCCTGGGACTCAGTGACCAGCCAACCTAGCCTAACTGTACACTGTAAGCCAGGGATAGATCCTTTCCCAATGAAAAAGGGTGGATGCCTAAGAAACAATACCAGAGATTGTCCTTTGGTCTCTAGACACATGTTGTGCACATGTACTAACATACAAAAGGGGGGAAAGCAAAATCTGTTGACCCACCAAGGGACATTAGCTTCAGGGATATATTAAGTTCTCTCCTAACGATCTAGATGGTACTGGTATCTATAAGGGATATGAGAAGTCACATTTAAGGGACATTTTTCTGATTTTGTGGATTCACGAAGATGTCAGTCTAAAGACTTGAAATCATTTGGGACAGATTGACAACGAGGACTGGACATAAACTCAGTGGTACAGTGCTTGCCTAGTATTTTCAAAACTGAAGATTCAATCACCAGCAACACACACACCCACCAGCACCACCACCAGTTCACTGTGGGCTGGGTACCTGAACTATAGAAAGCAGTAGAATGTTAGATGAGAGCAAACAGCATGGATATTTCATTTCTCTCAGCTCTTGAACATTGATTTTATGTGAATTACCCCCCACCCCCTTAAGCTACTTTTGGTCAGGGTGGTTGATGGCAGCAAAGGCAATGAAACTAGAACACCAGCCATACTCAGTTGCATCCTCTCATCGTCCACATCTGGTTTTGGTAACAGAGCCCTGCTGGCCTCATGTATGAACAAACTGTGGGATGTTCCTTGCTCTTAAATTTTTCACCAGACACTGGTTGAATGTGTGACAGAAGTTAACAGTGGAACTACTGGGATTGAACTCTTCGTTGAATGCTTTTAACTTAAAGTTCAGTTTCTTTAAGAGATACAGGACTATCTGGACAACTTATTTTTCTGTAAGTTTTGATAGTTTATATCTTAAAGTAACTGGCCCACTTCATCTAAATTAACAAATTTATGGGTAGAGAACCGTCAGTTGGCATCCCATATCATCCATTTTTACACTGGTGAAGAAATAAGGACATTTCCGTACAAGCAATTCACAATCATCAAGCCAGTGTTACAGAAGATGCTTCAAGGAACACCTTACATAAGAGGTGGAAAGAGTCACTCACAAGAACACAGGAAAAGCTGGGCGGTGGTGATACATGCCTGTAATCCCAGCACTTGGGAGTCCAAGGCAGGTAGATCTCTGTAAGTAAGAGGCCAGCCTGGTCCACAGAGCTAGTTCCAGGGCAGCTAGGGCTATTAGACAGAAACCCTGTCTCAAGAGCATAGGAAAGAACATTGTCAAGAGAGAACTAGATGAACAAAGGAGAGCTAGGAAGGAATATCCATCATGTCTAACACGGTAACCAGGGAGATCCTAACATGAATGGGAAAAGAAAAGAACAAACAGCAATCCAACCAAGCACAAAAACAACCTTAAAATTACAGGACTCAGTACAGGTCACTCTATTATGACCTTAAATGTAACTGGCTTCAGTTCAACAATAATGAGACACAGAATTGGTGAGTGGTTTTAAAAACTAGATCTAGGGCTGGAAAGATGGCTCAGGGGTTAAGAGCATTGACTGGTCTTCCAGAGGGCCTGAGTTCAATTCCCAGTGACCACATGGTGACTCACAACCAACTATAATAAAATCTGATGCCCTCTTCTGGCGTGCAGGCAAACATGCAAACAGAACACTCAACACTATACATAATAAATAAATGAATCTTTAAAAATACAAAACATAATAAATAAATAAATCTTAAAAAAACTAAATCTAACGATCTGTTTCTTAAACAAGCAAACAAATGCGCACATCCTTCGTGAAACCAAGGATGGGGCACAGTCTACTGAGTGAGATGAAACAGTCTGGAAGCTGGCAGTTCTTCCAGTATCTGACAAGGTAGACTTCGCACCAAAATTAGTCAGCTTTGTTCAAAGATGACGACATACTAAAAAAGGGAACAATTCATCAAGGAGATGTAATACTTGTAAATATATTTACAGTAAAGACCGAGGTTCCCAATTCTACAAAACAAACACAAAGGACATAAACTGTCAGACAGTAATAGTGGGTGATTTGGTCAGTACCGAACCCTCACCTCTGGAAACTAAAAATCAACACAGAGAGCTCAGAGTTAAACCCTACCACTGATCAAATTGACTTAGCTGATATCTACCAGATATTCCGTCCAAAAGATACAGGATACACATTATTTTCAGCAGCCCATGGAATCATATCTAAAATAGATCACATTCTAGGCCATGAATCCAGACTTACCAAATACAAAAGAATCAACACAACCTCTAGCATCTTATCAGCCATAGTACAATTAAACTAGAAATCAGCAGCAAAAACACACAGAGCGATTACACAAACACTCGGAGAGACTCTTGAATAACCACTGTACCACTGAAGAAATCGGATAGCTTCTGGAGTCAAGTGAAAATGAAAGCACACTTTATTAGAGCCTTTGGGGTGCAACTAGGGCAGGTCTAAGAAGAAAGTTTACAGGTATGAGTGCTTACATTAAAGAGTGGGGCGGAGAGGGTCTCATTTGGCTCAGTGGCTAAGAGCACTTGCTGCTGCTCTTCCAGGACCTGAGCTCAGTGGCTCACATGTGGTTATAGCTCCAGCTCCAGGGAATCCTCTGGCCCATTCAATTTCCCATACATACGTACTCATAATTTAAAATAATAAAAATAAATCTTTTCTTGAAACCCAGAAAGGGGGTAGCGAGATGGGCAGCTCAGCAGATAGCAGGGCTTGCATGTAGGTCTGACAATCTGACTTTGATCTCAGATGGTAAGAGAGCACTGACTCCCGAGTTGTCCTCTGACTGCCACAGCACACCTACAGTGTGGAAGGCACGCGTGCACGTACACATACACATATATACACATTCACACAATAACTAAATAAGCATTTTTTAAATCAGAAAGATCTAAAACTCACAAAAACTTGGTACAAAATGGATAAATATCTAGGCATATCTGATCTGCTATTATTAAATCATGAAGATTTAATAATACTCAAAGCCATGTAATCAAGAATGAAGGGCGATAAACAGTCACCCACCAAGACAGTCCAGAACAAGACAGACCCACTGATGGATTCAGACAAACCTTTAAGGAAAGTCAACATTAGTGTTACTCAGTCTGTTCTATAAAGTAGGCAGGGAGAGAACACCACCAAACTCATTCTACAGGGCCAGTGCTATCCCAACACTAAATCCAGGAAAGGATAAAACAAAGAAAGTTATAGATCAATTCTGCAATGAATATAGACAGGCAGACACACACAGCACACATACACACACACACCCCTAAAATCTCTATAAACCAAATTCAAGAATATGACAAAAAGGTGCACCATGGCCAGGCTGATTTCATTCTGGGAATACATGCTTAGTTCAAAACGTGCAAATCAATTCACTTCATCAGAGCATACACGCAGAACTAAGGGTAGAAATCATATAATAATCTCAATCAATGAACATACACAAAGCTAATGGCAGAAATCATGTGATCATTTTAACCAATGCAGAAAGGCCTCTGGCAAGGTTCCCTGAAGAAGCTGCGAGGAAAAAGATACCCAAACATAATAAAGGCTGTCACGACAAAACTACAGCAGACTTTATGCTAAACTGATAGCACAGTCTCTAAAATCCTGAGAGAGATACGGGTGCCACTTTCCACTCTTATTCTATTTAGAGCTAGAAGACTCAGCCCTATCAGTAAGAGGAAGAAATAAAAGGTGAACAGGGAAGAAGTCAAACTATGGCTCCTTGCAGGTGACTGACCATTATCTAAAAGGCCCTAAAGAGTCATCAGAAAATTCTTAAACCTGGTTAACACTTCATCAAAGCAGCAGCTACAAAAATCAACATGCAAAAACCAGTAGATTTTCTAGATATCAGCAGAAAATATTTTAAAAAATGAATAAAAAGAAAAAAAAAAACCCGTGGAGCTAGAGAGAGTTGACTCAGCAGTTAAGAGCATGTGTTGCTCTTGCAGAACCCGGGTCCAGTTCCCAGTACCTCCATGGTGGGTTAAAATGAATTCCAGAGGATTCTAGTGCCTTCTTTTGATCTAGGGGCACCAGGCACACGTGTGCTTTACATGCATACATGCAAGGAAAACACTCGAACACATAAATTGAAATAAATAGATCTAACCAAAAAAAATTTAAATACCTATGAGGTAAAAGACCTCTACAATGAAAAGTTCAAGACACTGAAGACACTAGAAAATGGAAAAAAAAATCGCCCATATTCAAAGACCAGAGACGTAATGTTGTGAAAATGGCTGTTACTAAAAGCAATCTTCAAAAATCAATCCCAGTCCCACCAAATGAAATTCTTCACAGAACTAGAAAAAAAAAATCCTAAAATCCATGTGGAAATAAAAAGACTTCAAACAGTTAAATCAATCCTACACCGAAGGAATAATGTTACATAACAAATCGCCATGGTACTGGCACCTAAGCGGGTATGCAGGCCAAGGGAATGGATCAGACAACTAAACCCACACAAAGAGCCACCCAATGTTTGACTAGAGTTGAAAACATCCTCTGGAGAGAGCAGTTGCTTTAATCCTGGGTGGACTCCCAAGCAGAACAATCAATGAAACAGGCCCTTATCTCTTGCCTTGTGCAAAAATCAATTCAAAAATCTATTACAGACCTAAGGCAAATCCTGAAGTTTTAAAGCTGCCCAGGGAATAAACTTCAAGGAGCAGGAATAGGCCAGGATCTTCTGGTGCTAATAAAGATGCTAAGTATGTAAGAAATAATCAAAAAAATTGACAAATGGGATTCTACGATGTTAAAAAGCTTCTGCACAGCAAAGAACACCATTGCCAGAGTGAAGAGATCCTGGAGAGTGGGTAAAATGTGTGTCAGCCACATGTCAGATGACACCAATAACTCACACATGGAGCCCCAGAAAAAAAGAATCAACCCATCCAGCCAGGAAGTAGGAAGAGATCTTAAGGGGAGTGGGAAACGGAAAAAGCACTAGAAACCCTGCATTCAGAAAGCAGAAAGAGAAAAGGGAGAGTTACTGGGAAAAGGAAGGGTGCCAGCCGGGCAGTGGGCAGGGGCAGGGAGTGCCAAGGAAGGTCGTGGCGGATAAAAGAAAACACAGAATGATGACAAGTTTGAACATACCACTATGGAATGATTTATTTTGTATGCTAACCTAAAATATTAATTAAAAAAAGATTGTCCTATATTCTGAAGTCATCAAGGATATTTTTATAGTCAATTTTCACATTTTCTTGTGGTTAAAAAGCAAGAATAACAAATAATCTCAAGACAAGCAGAGATGAAGACAAACAGAAGAATTTTATTTTTTAGTTCATTCCTTTCTGTAACATCTTTATGTTAGCGCTTTCATGGAAGTAAATGAATCAAAAATAAAGAAACTGCTTTTAATCTATACAGAGAAGCACTGTATCTAAAAACCAAAATAAGGAAATTAATAAAATTGCAAAAAAGACAAATTAGCATTCATCAAAACCATGACTGCCATTATGATGCCAATGAGAAGTTAATACTACAGAAAGGCAGGGCAAAGCATGGTGACACACACCCCTAATCCCAGCACTCAGGAGGTAGAGGCAGGTGGCTCTCTAAGAGCGGAGCCTGAGTGACATCCTCTCTCAAAAACAGAGAAAAGCAATGCACAAAGAAAATTTTTGTACATTGAAAAATGCACAAACTTCTGAGCAAAATACAGTAAGGAAAGTAATAATAAATTTTAAATAAGTAACTGAGCCACTTGGGAGGACTTTGAACATTCCTGAGCCATACACATGCCAAGGAACCCGTTCAAGGCAGCCTCTGGCTGAAAGAGTAAAACCAAAAGTTAGTTTCACTTTTCTCCAAATAGCTCTAACCAAGTCTGTGCCATTTCTTCAAGAATCCAAAATCTGAGACCTGTTTCAAATGCTGGTCCTGCAATGCTGAGTGGGGGAAGGAGAGCTGTCTCTCACCATGGACACCAGAAGCACTTTGCTGGTGCTGGGCCTTCAGAGAGGCTCCTGTGTCCATCCTCAGCAAGGTCTTCCCTTCTGTTCCCCTTCATGAGAACTGAAGAAACCGCATAAACCTCGGCCTGTCCAATGCAGACAGGAGGCTTCTTGTCCCTGACTGAAACCATGTGTTCCACAGCTGCAGCCACATACATTTTTTCTTGCTTTAATAAAACAAAACAAATATTTACCCAGAAGAGCATTGCACCAAGGGGAAGAGATTAGAGGAGCCTGGTAGATGAGAGTCATGGTGACCTTGGGTGTGAGCTAGGTCAGACAGGTGAAGAGCACATTGGAAGAGCAGAAATAAAATGGGAAAATGTTTTCTTTAAGAACACTGGCCAGGCGGTGGTGGCACATGGCTTTAATCCCAGCATTTGGGAGGCAGAGTTTAAGGCCAGCCTGGTCTACGGAGTGAGTTCCGAGTGAGTTCCAGGAGAGCCAGGGGTGTTACACAGAGAATCCGTCTTGAAAAATCATTTAAAAAACAAACAAACAAAAGAACACTGGCCACATGTGAGTTCACAGGCAATGGGGAAACTGAGGCAGGAAAATTACTTTAATTAAAATACAAGCAGGAAGGATTCCGCCAAGAGATTACAGGAATGCACCTCCACCCTGCGTGGAATGGTAAGGACTTGAGAGACAGGCCCCTCAGAGTCTCCTGAGAGCTGGGGTAAAGGGGATGGAATCTGAGGTGGAGTGAGAAGGCTGGCAGGTCAAGAAAGGGCCTGCAAGAGCGGCGTCTACCGAGCCACAGTCCCCACAGCAGTCTCCACGCCCATGGCTCTGTGAAGTGGAGGAAGAGCACTGTGTCTGCTTCACTTGAGTTGAGGACAGGGCGGTCCCAGCCTCATGATCATCTCTCACCACTATCGCCTCACACTTATTTCTCACAGTAAGATTAGTGATCCTACCATGTCTTCAGAGGGTTCCTATTTTAACTCTCTTTTAAAAGATCTGTTCAGTTTTACTTTAGGTGTATAAGTACATGTGTGCCTGGCATACTCAGAGTTGAGAACAGGGCACTGGATCCCCTGGAACTGGAGTGACAGCTGGCTCTGAGCCACCATACAGGTGCTGGGAATTGAACCCAGGTCTTCTGCAAGACCAACAAGCGCTCTGGACCTCTGAAACATCTCTTCAACCTCTAATTTTAACTCTCCTTAAAATTTTTGCCGGGGCCAGTGGTGGTGGCTCACGCCTTAATATCAGCACTCGGGAGGCAGAGGCAGTCGGATCTCTGTGAGTTCGAGGCCAGCCTGGTCTAGTGCCAGGACAGGCTCCAAAGCTACACTGAGAAACCCTGTCTCAAGAAACCAAAACGCCTCCCCCCCAAAAAAAATTTTTGCTGGGTATCTGGGCATGGCCACACACACCTTTAATCCCAGCACTCAGAGGGCAGAGGTAGATAGATCTCTGTGAGTTCAAAGTCAGTCTGGTCTATATAGCTAGTCCCAGGCCAGCCACAGTTCACAGGGAGACCTTGTCTCAGAAAAAAAACTTAAAATTTTTTTTTAAAAATTTTGGGCCTAGTGAAATATCTTGGCAGGTTAAAAAATTCTTTTTATGCAAGTATGGAGCTTGAGTTTGATCCTGGGGACCCACAAAAAGGGGGAAGAGAGCCAAGTTCAGGATTGTTTTCTGACCTCCACACGTGTGCTACATCAAGTGCATGTCCTCACTCACACATATATCACACACACACACATGAATAATAAACAAAATTCAAAAATCTAGGCAAATTCCAAGATGTATTTTAGAATATTGTAAACGAGTATTTAATATAACCTATGGAGAAAAAAACAGTTTTTTCTTTTTTAATAAAATAAAATGCATACTTACTCTGAATAGTATTTCTTCGTTCCATTTTGGATTCAAAGACTAAAAGACAATAAACATAGTGTAATTTATTTTTTAATAATTTGTCATATAAAAAGCAAAGTTTATGAAAAACTTTTGGAAGCTGGCTAAATCTAACCTTTTTGATAGTTTTCGTCTGAACGCTGGTAAGGACTCCACTCATTGGGTCGTACAGTGTCACTCTCACATAAGGGTCACTGTTAAAAACAAAGGTGTTTAGTGGCAGCTCGGTCCAACTGTTCACGTGATCAGATTTCCATAGTTTTCCTTGTTAACAGTTGCTACTATTTTATTATTTCTATTACTTCATATCCTTAAAATCCAGGGATCTGTACACAGGCTAAGTATTTGCAGAAACTTACATTTTGCTAAAAAGCTTGCATACCAAGTCAGTAAAATAGGCAAGAGTTTAGAATGCAGATCTCTTACCCACAGTTCTGGTATCTTACAAACTTTTTAGATATTTTAAAAATGTCTTTGATCCTTACCGTCCCTTTTGAATGCAGGTGGCTAATTGAGGGGTTGTGAAACTAGCTTTTCAAGACCACAACTGTTTCCAAACCATCTCACAGTATAAACCTTGTTACATAGGAAAGACCTGCACACACGTGGTACACATCAACTCACACAAACATGCACAAATACACATAACTGAAAATAAATAAATCTTAAAACTTTAAGTCTTCAAACTAAGTTAAATCTTTAATTACATTAAAATAAGATGAACTGCAGTTAAAAATGATTACACCTTTCCAAGCATGGTGGGGCATACGTGTGTGTGTGTGTGTGATGTATGTAGGTCCCCTGGAGCTAGAGTTACAAAGCTCCCTGACAAGGTACTGGGAACCAAACTCAGGTTCTCTGCAAGAGAAGCAAGTGCTGTTTACGTCCCGGGAACCCTACTAAAGGAAGACATGGAAGAGGACATCTTGTGACACATGGGCTTTGCAGAGCAGAGACCGAGTGAGGACATCTTAGCCAGCCACAGTCAAATCTCCCTTTCTCTCTGAGTATCTCAGAGCTAGTGCTGACCCTTTTCACCACTTACTCCCCCACCCCATTCCTCATAAACCTTCTCATCCTGATTTACAAAGCCCACTCCCAACATTGGCACTAATTAGAACCCACCTCCTTCCGGTCCTCCTCCTGTGTGGGGCGGATTCACTTGTCCAGCGCCCTCCACCTCAGAAGCCCGAATCAGGGCACTTCACCAACTCCTTTATCCTCCAGTTTTCCCTTTGACCTAGTTTTTCGAGGTATATGAGTGTGTTTTGACACTCCTCCGTTCCTGACTCCCCTCCTTCCTCTAGCAAAGTGGAACATGTTTTTTCTTCCTTTGTCAGCTAAACTTCACAAGACAATGTTTGGTAATAACACTTAAGACAGCAGTTACTCCACATCAAACACTGTTCAAAACAGCTTTTGTGGATCATGGTCAGCTATTATTCTTTTCTCCAAGTTGTGCAGACTACATGGCAGGATGATGGCTGGGGCTGAGACTACAGCATCTGCTCCACAGAAAACAAGTCTCAACCAACACAGTGACCTCCCCTTCCTCCCTTCATGCCCATGGCTCTCTAGAACCACGAGGTCTAGATTGTCTCTGTCCTCAGATCTATTCTGAAAATGCTTTGAAACACTCATCTCTCGGTTCTTACACCATTCTAAATTCCTTTTTTCTTCTTCTCTTCCTGATGGGTTATTTGTAGCTCAGATGGCCTTAACCTCTCTATGTAAGTGAGAAGGACCCCGATACTCCTGCCTCCATCTCAAGTCCCGGGATTACAGGCGTGCATCACCTCATCCAGTTCACTTGGTGCTGGATGGGACCAAACCCAGAACTTGGTGCATTCTAGGTAAGCTGACTTATATGTCCTCAGTCCCTGTCTTTTCTATCATCTGCTAATTTTATGGTGATAGTCCCTGGCCTCCTGTTTTCTACATTTCCCTTCTAACCTTATCTATAGCTTTTACAACTAACTATATAATGTCAAATAAAACCTATAAAAATTGCTGGGCATGGTGACCTTTAATCCCAGCACTTAGGAGGCACATCTCTGTGAGTTCAAGGCCAGCCTAATCTACATAGGAGCTCTAGGTCAGCCAGGGCTACATAGTGAAACCATCTCGAAAGAAAAAGAAATCTAACTCTAAACTACCCAGACAGAGATTGTCATTTAGCTATTTTATACTGTCTGTCCCATTCAGTGATTATGCTCATTTTTAATTAATTTTTTTTATTTTATTACTATTGAGTTATATGACATAAAAGATAATTAAAATTAAAGGTCTTGTCAGATGTGTGACTGCTTCCTGACTGGTATGAACATTTCATCTGAGCTACCTCTTAGGTCTTTATACAATACAATACATTGGTAATAGTCTGGGGTCAGCAAGAGGGCTCAGGTTGACAACTTGATTTCAAGTTCCCCAGAATCCACACAGTGAAGGAGAGAACTGATTCATATGAGCTGTCCTCTGGCCTCCATCTACATGCCATGCCATGGTATGTGCATGTTTACACATTACAGAATAAACAATACAGTAAGACGGACTTCTATTTCCTTCCTTTTCCTCAGTGTGGCTGATTTACATATTTACTTCCTGGGGACCACACACCGCAGTTGGGCAATACATGAGCTCCCAATGAACCCACACTCAGTATGCAATGTGCAGATATGTCACAGGGACCACAACTCAGGAACACCATGACACCATGATAGTTTGCAGCAGCTTGCTCTAAACTCCATCAGTTAGAACTCCATGATAGAAATTAATGCGGGTTATATATGCCCTGAACCCCAAAGTCCTCGGCCTGCAATGCCCTCACCCACATACACTAACACATATTTATACTCTGAGGGCCTCCCGTTATCACTTCCCAGGTGCGGTCCACTTCATTCTTCCCTCTGAGATCTATTAAGCTATAAACTGTTTCAGTAATTTTGGTTTTTAATGTATCTGGTTTAACAATTTTGAAAGGCATGAGTGTTATCCATTATTATAAAACTTTCTATTTTCCCTTTTATTCTGTCAAATTTTGAGCTCTACATCTCCAAGTTCCATTGGCAGGCATATATCCATTTCTAACTATTACAAATTTCTGATTTTATTATTATTGTGAAATATTTGGAAACAGTTTCATGTTGAACCCTTATTTCATCAGATTTCAATGTATTCACTTTAATCTTTATCATCCCAGTTTTGAATCCATTTTTCCCAATTTAGGTGTGTCACTCTTATATCTTTCTTTAGAGCTGTTTCATTATTTATATGTACGCGCATGCAGTGCCTGTAGAAGCCAGAGAGGGCAGTGGATCTCCTGGAGTGGAGTTATAGATAGTTGAGTCAGCTGACGTAGGTGCTGGAAACCAAACTCCAGCCCTCTAGAGCTCTTCAGCCCCTTAAGTTCTCTAACACACCCTCTACTTCATGGTAGGACCCTTCTGCACTCCCTGCCCCCAAACATCCCTCACTACCAGGGACTCAACACAGACCATGCCAGCCCTGGATTTTTGAAGTTGTCACTATACAGCATAGGCTGGCCTAGAACTCACAATCTCACTAAATGCTGGAATTATAGGAATGGGACACCATGTCTAATGAGTCTTACTTTCTAATTTATTGTAATAACCTCTACTTTGTGCTTATTTCTTTCCACTAATGTTTCATGTAATGAATGGCATGACTGGATACAAGTCTGCAACTCCTTATGTCTTCCTTTCCTTGTCCTGCCTCCTTTAAAAAAA
>LOEQ01001484.1:91308-101372 GCA_001685075.1 Bramus lutescens | reverse complement strand
AAAAAAATAAAAAAAAACAGAAACAAAATTTCTGCTTTTGAAAAACCTTTAATTCTTTGCATTACTGTGGATGGTTTATTTATGTCTTCTATTATATGCCCTTAATGACTCCCTTTACACCTATGCATTCTATCACACCATTCTTCCATACAGGGTCACAGCAGACACATGTACAATGTACAGCCCAGTAGTATAAGCTGTAATTGCCATGGGCATTCCTTTAATCTATAATACAAATCTGTAAGACAAGGTTGCGAACGATTCCAATAGGCCCAGTATAAGGTCTTGCAAGGGACCCAGGTTTGATTCCAGCACAAACACGGCAGCTCACAACCATCTGTAACTGCAGTTACAGGAGATTCAACACCCTTGCTGACCTCTGTGGACAACAGGCACATACACGTACATACACAAAGACAAAACACCACACATATAAATCAAAATTTTAATTAAAAAAGAGTGTGGTTCTAGATATTGTTTCTGAAGCTCTTTTCCTTTCTGAGGACCTGAGTTTCCATCTGGCATCAATTTTCTTCACAAGGAGCAAGTTGTTTTAACATTTCTTCCTTAGACTTAAGTTATGCATGTGCGTGTGGGTGCAGTGCCTGTGGAGGCCAGATGAGGGCATCAGATCTCCTGGAGTTGGTCACAGGAAGTCCACTGGAAATGGTCTTCTGTAGGAGCAGTACAGGCTCCTAACTGCTGAGCCATCTCTCCAGCCCGATATTTTCAATAATAAAAAATTATATGTATCACTGATTTCACTTAATTCTTTTTGTTTGTTTGTTTGTTTTTGCAGTGTTTCACTGAGTAGCCCTGGCTGTCCTGGAACTCACTCTGTAGACTAGAACTCAGAGACCCACCTGCCTCTGCCTCCCAAGTGCTGGGTTTAAGGCATGCACCACCACTGCCTAGCTTGAACACTTACTCTTCAAAAGTGTTTTATTTCATTATTTAGCTCTCCATCCTTTCTAAATCTTAGTATGACAGATTGTTCCTTTATATCTATCATCTTCTAATTGGCAAGACTCCTCTTGATGTAAGTTCAGGTCATTTTTGCTCTACATTCTCCTACCACAACCACCCAAGCATTTTAATTTCAAATACTGTTCTTTAGCTGCAGAATTTTCCTTTTATTTTATTATTTATTTATTTTGGCCTCTACTTCATTCATGAGACTTGTAATGTTTTGACTAACAATGAGCATACATTCTTTCTTTCTTTTCCTTTTTTTTTTTGTTTCCTTAGATAGTGCCTCTCTATGTAGCCCTGGCTGTCCTGGAACTCATTCTGTAGACCAGGCAGGTATCAAAATCAGATTCATTCCTGCCGTTTCTCCACCACAGGCCCCACCACTCCAGATCTTCAGGCTATGAAGATGACAATCACTGCTCCAGTTTGTGATTCTATGCAGCTTTAGAGTCATTCTTTCTTTTTTTTTTTTGCCAAACAGTGTTTCTCTGTGTAACTCTGGCTGTCCTGGAAATCCCTCTGCAAACCAGGCTGGCCTCAAACTCACAGAGATCCGCCTGCCTCTGCCTCCCAGTACTGGGATAAAAGGCACACAATACCACGGCACGGCTCAGACTAATTTCCACATTGGGGAAGGACTTTCCACTTCTTTTCTGCAGGTGTGGATCCCCACTAGTATTGCCCTGCTCTGTTCAGTCTATGCTCAGAACTACTTTTTATATTGTATCCAGAGATTATGGTTGCTATTGGCTAAAGGGTTTGGAGAAACAGAATCTTATAAATTTCTGGGAGCAGAACTCAATAAATCCATATTTATCACTGTCTTTAATTTGACAAATACAGTAATTCAGATACCAAGAAATATAATCTTCACTGTGCATCAAAATTTGCTAATATCATTCAAATTTTCATTTAATCGAAGTTCAAGAAAAAAAACTAAGAAATGCCAAATTTTAAAATCTCAACTCATATACTATACTTACCTGGCCCCCAGGATATCCTTCTTGGCCAGGCCTATGCCAGCTATAACCTTCACTCTCACAACTCGCGTGTTATCCTAAAATACACAACGTCTGTCTTAGTTTTAGATAATTATGAGTTATCAAATACAAAAATAATCTAATACAATAATACTAAAATTAGAGAAATCTTTTAAAATAATCTGATTAAAAGCTACATAAAAGAAAATAAAAACAGAAATTGCCATTTTTAGCTATAGTTGATCACATACAAAAGAGCTAGTTATTACATTCTAAGAATTTGACATTTTTACAAGAAAATCTAATGACAAACTGTAACTAATGAAGTTACCACTGTTGCTGTGTTCATAAAATAAAATCAAAAGCTCACAGTCATTTGTAGTAACTATCAAAAAAAGGTAATTATTCTTAAAGTCTCATCAAATAGGTATAAATAATAGCATAGTAAATACACTGTAATATGTCAAATACCAATTACTTTGTATATCATAGTGGAATGAGATCTTATAGGAGAATGTCTTCATCTTAAGAAGGACATATCATCTGAGGGAAGCTGGGGGAGGAGTTAGTAGGGTAAATGTGATCCAAATATAATACAAATATATGGCTGGGTGTGGTGGTATACCACTTTAATCACTGGGAGGGAGCACTAGGCAGATCTCTTTGAAATTTGAGACCAGCTTGGTCTAGATAGTGAGTCTCAGGCTAGCCAAGAATATACAGTGAGATCATATCCCCAAAATTATAAATAAGGGAAGAAAGAAAAAGAAAACTATGGGGCTGGAGAAATGACTGAGCAGTTAAGCTCAGAAGTTAAGAGCATTAACTGCTCTTCCAGAGGACCTGAGTTCAATTCTCAGCACCTACATGGTGGCTCACAACCATCTATAACTTCAGTTCCAGAATCTGAAGTCCTCTTCTGGTCTCTATGGACACTAGGAACACACATGGTATACAGACAGACATATACAAAAAACACCCATACACATAAATAAAAATTTAAAAACATACATTGTGGGGCTGGAGATATGGCTCGTCGGATAAGAGCAAGTGATCCTCTTCCAGAGAACCTGGATTCAACTCCCAGCACCCACATGGTGGCTCACAACCGTCTGTAACTTCACTTCCAGGGGATCCGACACCCTCTTCTGTCTTATCCAGGCAAAACTCCCATACCCATAAAAATAAAAAAAAAGATTACATGAAATTCTCAATCAATTAATAAAAACATTATACTTTCTCAAGAGATACACATCAAAATATTTAGGAAGAAACAACACAAATTCTGTAACTTACTCTCAAATGGCTTAGCAAATAAAAAGTTGGATGTGAGTCTGTCTGTTCATGTGTAAATAAAAAGGAATGAACACAATGTTACCATGCTGTGGCCTGAGTTCATGGATAGAAGCATGTGTCATACCCCTTGTAACTGTCCTATAGTTTAGAAATAGTTCAAATCTAAAGAGGGTAGATACAGATTCATTTTGGCTAATGGGGAAAAGTACCAAACAAAAGCAACTTAGGGAATTTACTTGGCTTACAAATTTTTCAGTCCATTGTGGAGGGGAAATCAAGACAGAATTCAAGCAGCTACTCAACACGTCACATCTACAGTCAAGAACAGAGACTGGGTAAACACAGCCTTGCATGCCCTGAACCACCTTTCCCACTCTCACACTGTTTGGGACCCCTGCCTAAGGAGCCTGCAGGACAGTTTGGTATAACACTTACTTCCCTAAACTCAGTGCACAGCCTGGTAACACTGTGTTCATTCTCTTTTATTTATATACACAGACATCCACATCTATCTTTTTATTTGCTATATATGCTGGCTAGTTTTATGTCAAGTTGACACAACATACAGTCATCTGAGAGAGGGAACCTCAACAGAGAAAATGCCTCCTTAAGATTGGGCTGTAGGGCCAGGCAGTGATGGCAGCTGGGCTGGGCAGTGGTGGCGCACACCTTTAATCCCAGCACTTGGGAGGCAGAGGCAGGTGAGTCTCTGTGAGTTCGAGGCCAGCCTGGTCTATAAAGTGAGTTAGTTACAGGACAGCCAGAGCTACAACACAGAAACCCTGTCTTGGGGAGGGGGTTAGTCGGGCTGCAGAGAAGCCTTTAAGGCATCTTCTTAGTGATCGATGAGGGAGGGTCCAGCCCACTGAGAGTGGGGCCAACCCTCGGCTGCTATAAGAAGGTGGTCCTGGGTGCTGTAAGGCAGGCTGAGCAAGCCATGAGAAACAAAGGCAGTAAGTGGCCTGCCTCTACAGATCAGCTCCTGCCTCCAGGTCCCTACCCTGTTTATGTTCCTGCCCTATGCCCTTCACTGCTGGACTGTGATGTGGAATTGTAAGCCAAATAAACTTTTCCTCCCCAGCTTGCTTTTGGTCATAGTGTCTCTTCACAGCAATAAGACAGTAATTAAGACACTAAGCTGTTTGAGAGTAAGTTACTGGAGATGTGAGAAACCAACAATGGACTGGGTCTTCTTACAATAACTAACAGTCAAGACAACCCCCATAGACCTGTCCACAGGCCAACCTGATCTAGATCATTCCTCATGAAGAGCCTTCCCCCGTGTTAGTGCTTGGCTTTAATACCAGCACTCAAGAGGTAGAAGCAGGCAGATCTCTGTTCAAGGCCAGCCGGGGCTACCCAGTAAAATCTAGCCCCCTCCACCCCAAAAGTATTTAAATTGTACAAGAAACAGAAATAAAATTAATAAAAATGCAGACTTCAATAAGGTTAAACATACTGTTGAAGGACACAAGGAATATAATAAATGGAGATATTCTCTCTGCTTGTGGGTTCAAGTATTTAATAATAAGTTGTCTATTTTCTCCAAAATAATATAGAAATCCAAAACAATTTCAATCCCCAACACCTTGAATTTTTTGTGGTCTTAACAAATGATTTGAGAGAAAACAAGAAGTTAAAGAGGGCACCTGTTCACTATCTTACACAATATGCACAAGAAACAAAATTTGCTGGTCAGTGGTGGCACATTCTTTTAATCCCAGCACAGAGGCAGAGACAGGCAGATCTCTGAGTTCTGAGTTCAAAGTCAACCTGGTCTACAGAGTGTGTGCCAAGACAGTCAGGACTGTTACACTGAGAAACCCTGTCTAGAAAAGAAAAAAGAAAAAAGAAAAGAAAAAAAGTGAGAGGCAGGGAAAGGGTGAGGGAAAGGAAGAGAGGGGGTGGGGGGACAGAGGAAAGGAAGGAGGGAAGGAGGGAGTAAGAAAGGGAGGGAGGGAGGGAAGGAAAAACAAAATTCACTTGTCAGTGGTGGCACACCTTTGATCCCAGAACTCAGGAGGCAGAGGCATGAGGATCTCTGAGTTCGATGCGAGCATGATCTACAGAGTGAATTTCAAGACAGCCAGAGCTACACAGAGAAACCGTCTCAAAAAAAAAAACCAAAAAAGAAAATAAACAAAATTTCAGTTAAGACTAAAGTGAAAAAGAAAACGTTAAAAGTTCACAAGAGCTGGCAAAATGGCTCCACGGTACTGCTGCCAAGCCTTCTGACTTGAGTTCACATCCTGGGTTGGGACCACACTGTGGGAGAAGAGAACTGACTCCCATAAGTTGTCTTCTAACTTCCATGCATGCACCATGACACACGAACACACACACACGTTAAGTTTAATTTCTAAAATTTCAGAAAAAAATTACGAGAGTTTTATAATATTTCTATGAAGTTGAGTGGGAAAGAAGCAGGGCTGGAGACACAGCTACACTGGTAGAGTGCATGCGGACACACAGAATGCAGCCTGACACATCCTGAGCTTTAATCACCCTGCCTCTACTTCCAGACTACAGATGTGCACCATCACCCCCATAAACCAGGCAGGCACATGACCAATAAACCAATAAACCTGTATCTAAAGCCTCAGACACTGGCATTCTTTTTTGCTATGGTTTACTTTTATTATTTTTAATTATATGTGTGTGTCTGTGTGAGGGTCCCTGTGAGGGCCAAAAGAGGGTGGTATGGGGGTCCTCTGGAGCTCAAATTATGGGCAACTGTGAACTGCCCTACGAGAGTGCTGGGAACTGAACTCAGGTCTTCTACAAAAGCAGCAAGGATCTTACTGCTGAGTCTTCTCCCCAGCCCTCAACACCGTAATTCTTTTGTAGGAAAAATCAATACGCACACATGGATGCCTGTCAGCAGAAAAAGCCAAGAAACAAAGTGGTGACCTTTTTGACTCCATCCCTATCCATATCTGCAGTAAGTACATCTAAAAAACCTACTGCTGTGGAATAATCCTTTTGTACACTGTAAAGATTTGTCACTCAAATTCAATAAAAAGCTGATTGGCCAATACGATTTTTTGGGACAGAGGAAATGCTGGGAGGAAGGAGGGTGGAGTCAGAGGAGTCACCAGCCATCACAGAGAGAAGATGGACATGCCATACTGAAAAAAGTTACCAAGCCATATGACAAAGCATAGATAAGAAATATGGGTTAATTAAAAATGTAAGAGTTAGCTAGAAACAAGCCTGAGCTATTGGCCGAGCATTTTTAATTATTATTAAGCCTCTGAGTGGTTACTTGGGAGCTGCTGAGGTACAGAAACTTCCCTACACCTACTTCTCACAAACACTAACTAATAAGGAAACAGTTACCAACTTCAAAAGACGTGGCAGTGCCCCTCTGGAAGAAGGCTGGAAGGACATCAGGTAACAATCCCCAGGTCCTCTTCCTTTCTCTCCTACCAAAGACTGGTGAGAACTGCCTGGCACCTTTAATCCCAGCATTCTCATGCAAAGCAGAGACAGGCAGATCTCTAAGTTCAAGGCCAGCCTGGTCTACAAAGAGTTCCAGGCTACATAGTAAGATCCTGTTCAAAATCGAAAAGGGTGATGAGAGTTGTTTTCCACTGCTGTTAATCCTAAGTGACCATCGGAGCAAGCTGTGAAAATTACATTACACTTCTTCATGTAGGCTAATGCTCCAATGGTAAAATGTCTGCAAATAGGACCTCTTTCCACAGGACATATTGAAGACCCAAAACTCATTATAAAGTGGAAGAGGAATTAGATCCAACTTCAGCATGCTTTAATAATCACTGGCCAGTGAATCAGTGCCTAATGTCTGTGGAAGATTAAACTACAATTCTCTACATTCCATGCCATTTCTATTCATTTTTCTCCTTGGTTCAATCTGGTTCAAATCCATTTCCTTTTAAATATTTATTTATTATGCATACAATGTCCTGATTGCATGTATGCACGCGGGCCAGAAGAGGGTATCAGGTTTCATCACAGATGTTTGTGAGCCACTGTGTGGTTGTTGGGAATTGAACTCAGGACCTCTAGAAGAGCCATCTGGAGACAGCTCACAGTATAGCTTTGGTTGGCTCTCAGCTTCCCAAGTGCTTCAATTACAGATGTGAGCTATGATGGCCCACTAGATGACCTTAGACTCCCCCCACCCCCAAGACAAGGTCTCTCTATGAAGCCCAGGCTGTCCGGGGCCTTGCTATATAGACCATACTGGTCTCAAAATTCACAGAACTCCTCGTGCCTCTGTCTCCCTGGTACTGGGATTAAAAGCACGGGCTACCACATCTAGTATATGCAGTATATCCATGGCTTCGGGCACACTAAGCAAACACTCCACCAACTAAGCCACACCCTCAGCCCAACCCCTTTTAATCAACAGCAGAGGGCTGCCTACTCCCAGACTTGTCTATGAGTTCAAAAGGTAACACAGCTGCCATGTTTCCATCTCTAAATAAAGTGGGGGGAAGGGTGGTATGGTATGTGTTCCAAGCCCCCATTTAGTTTTGTGATAAATCAGAATATCAATGCCAAATGATATCAATGAGCTGCCAATTACAACCAGAAAGCAAGTCTTCTGTCTTTTCCACCAGACAGTAAAACTCCTTGGAGGTCAGCAGTCTTTTATTCCCTCAGACTCCCTGGTGCTTGGCACAATGCACACAGAACACTTAATGAACGTCTGCTGAGTAAATATTAATAACTCAATTACCACCGCAAAGGAGGATGCTCACCACCATGTCTGTCTCTATCCTCCTCCCTCACTCTGTTCCTCAATGTGTACAAAGTAGACACAAGAAGATGGAAGGAAATCTGAGTCACGAGTCACATCCAGACCTTCGTTGTAGGGCTATCAGAGTCCTTACTGACAAAGTGGAGTTCTTAGCCCCAGTTGCTGCTAAGCAACTACAGCTGCGGTATGGATCTTTAGTTCAGCTGGGCAGATGAAAGCGATAATGAGGAATGCAGATACTGGGCCAAGAGGGAGAAAAGAGATGGCGAAGATAACTTAAGCAACATTTAGTCTGTGATCAGCTGGCTCTGCTGGAAGGAGGTGAGAAAAGCAATCTGGGAGAGCCAGTCTCCAGAAAGCAGCAGAAAGCCCAAGGATAGGGTGGGATGGCAGCTTGATGTCCTCCACACTGGATGGTTAGGCAGCAATGCATGATCTCCTTCTAACTCCTTTGACATAACAGTAATGGGTACTAGTCAGACTGTCACACCTAGCTAGGGCAGGCTGAGCACTGCTCCGGGGACTATGGTGCTACTAGAACCATCCATCTGCTCGCTACCAGAGTCTCAGCATCACCTGAGAACTGAACTTTCTTCTAAAGGTTTACTTATTTGAGTCTATGAGTGTCTTGCCTACATGTGTTCACATGCATCTTGTCCATGCCTGACTTCCACAGAGGTCAGAAGAGCATCTTTTCAGATGGCTGGAAGCCACCATGTGGGTGCTGGGAACCAAACCCAGGTCCTCTGTAAGAGTAGCAACTGCTCCTAACAGCTGAGCCATCTCTACAGCCCTTCCTGGAACATTCTGAAGTATACAGACATTCAACCCACCATGCATTTAACAGTCCAGCAGAACTAACTGTTCCCAACTATGACTCAATACCCACTATTTTGCCTTTGCCTGTCTCTCTCCCCCACTGCTCTTCTGGGTCTCTGGTAATCATCAATCTACTCTCAACTTTTTAAATAGAGAACTATTCGTGTGTGTGTGTGTGTGTGTGTGTGTGTGTGTCTGTGTGTGTCCGCGCTCTTGCACAGGTGCCACAGAAACTGGAAGATGCTATCAGATCTCCTGGGGCTGGAATTACTGAGTCGCCCCATGAAAGGGCTGAATACTGAACTCTGGTCCTTTGTAAGCGCTCTTAACCACTGAGCCATGTCTCCAGCCCCTCTCCTCTCAATTTCTAGGACTGAAACTTTTTAAATTTCACGTGAGTAAAATCTTAAGTACCCATCTTTCTAAGATGGCTTATTTCACTTAATATGGCTTCCATTCCACCCATGTTTAAAAAAAATACAATCATCGTCTAAGAAATCAAATTCTAACTGCAGCACAAAAAAAGTTCTCAAAATACCCTGCAATAATTAGACATTAATAAAGTGCTCTCTGTTTATAAACAAAAAGCTTTCGGGGAAGTGGGGGGAATTGGGGGGCGCCGACCATTACAATAGTGTTTGGAGGTAGCTGAGAAAGGAACAGAAATTGGGGGGTTAGGGATTTCCAGCTAATTGCGTCCAATCTTCATAAAAAGCTACATGCGATCGCTAGATTAAGTAACAGGAATTCGCAGATTTGATTCACATACACTACACGCACACGCACGCACAATCTGAAAGGGTCACTGTTAAACACTACGAAGCCTTTAATGCCCCACCCATCTGAGACAACCGCCAGCTCCATCGAAGCACTCCTCAAGAGGGCCTCACTTTTAGTAAGCGCGAGGCAAAGTCGCGATTAAGTTGTTCGACTGTAACAGACTGCTTTGCGTGCTTCAAATCCTGGGACTGCAGTTTTCAAAGCCAACAGCTGTGGGGGGTTCTTTCAAGTATTTCTACTTCTTTTGCCTTCGTTTTTTGAAAAAACCCTAACAAAGGCCTTGAAACAAAGTGTGAACTCCCCACATCTGACACTTGCCGCGGAGTCGAAGGAATCCCATCTCCCCGCGTTCCTACCCGGGCCTTTGGGAAGCCTTGGTAGGAAAGTCGCTAAGTTCTGTCGGCTCCCGCTGCGGCAGGAGCGGGATGCTGGGCCCCGGGATGTCGCCCCACCCAAGCCCTCGCCCTCCCCGAGAGGCTGCGCGCGCC
>LOEQ01001484.1:57499-69917 GCA_001685075.1 Bramus lutescens | reverse complement strand
TTTGGAAGAGCAGGCAATGCTCTTAACCACTGAGCCATCTCTCCAGCCCCATGACTGACATTCTAAAGAGACACTGTGTCCTTCATTCTGGTCATCAGACTATTGGAAGAATGGGCCCCAATAAACTGGAATTCCCCCAGGAACCTCATGCTGGGAGAAGAGAAAAATCTAAAGCCTGGGCCAGGCAGAAGGAAAATTTCAGGAAAGAGATTAGCAATTTGTCAGACAGGCAATAACAGGATCATGGTTGACAGGACCACAGCCTGCCCAGGGCTGTTTAGCTTGGCTTCTACTTAAAACTCAGCCTTACTTCAAGACCCCAATGTAAACTTGAGTGGCTCACTAGATGCCTTTGTCTCTTTTTTCAACGTGGCCACATTAAGTAAAAATCTTTTCTCTCTGCTTTTATCATTAATTTGGCTGCTTTAACTGGCTTACTGAGGATAGGCGGCAAAGTCTGGTTTGCTGAGGCATAGGCTGGGACCTCAAACCCAGTAACATTGTGGGCCTTATTTAGGATACTCAGGACCCTTAAAAGCTCACGAGCCCCAGCCAAGCTCCTTTCTGCTCACCCAGCCCACTCCAGCCCTGCGGTTCTGTTTGCAACAACCCTACTTTGGTGTGGGGTGTTTCTTCCAAGTCCCCAAACAGAAAGAATGCCTGAGCTGCCTTTCTTTGAAGGTTCCCTTTCACCCAACTGGAGAATTCCACGCTGCTGGCCTTCTCTCTAGGCTCCTCCTCCCTAACCAGGAAGGGCTTTTATTGCCTTTTTTGTGTGACAGGAAATTACCATGACCTCATGTCTTATGGTTTATATTAAAAACTATACTACCCCTTGCCTCAGATCTCCAGATATTTGAAACTATTTTGTACGTTTCAAACAGGACAAGTTGGCCCTTCTAATCAGCAAGCATGTTCCGAGCCTGTGAGGTGCAGGCCATTCCTGCCCTTGCCCTATCCAGCTCTCTGCTCTGGGGCTAGATATTTGCAAGTCACATGATCCATAAGCTCTAACCCAGCCCTTGGAGACACCAGTGCGAGCAGGCTGGGAGAGGTCTGGGCATTCCCTGGAGCTGGAGCGGTACTTGTTGGACACTGCTGCGCTCGACCGTGGATCCAGGTTCCTCCTAGGATCATCTCCCTGCCTCTCTGATCTTGCCGCTGTGACCAGTTTTTAATAGAACTTCAGCACCCACTCTGCTTTCTCCCTGCCTCCATTTCTCGTGCATCTAATTATCTGTTCACTATTCCCCTCCTCTGTAAGGTTTCTGTTGTTGCTGTTTTGAGACAGAGTCTTCTGTATCCAAGGCTGGTCTCCAACTCACTAAGGAGCTGAGGGGGACTGATCCTGGTCTCCTGAGATTACAGGTATGCGCCACCGCTGGTTTATATGGTGCTGGTGCTGGGGAATGAACCCAGGGCTTTGTACATACCGGGCAAACATTCTATGAACTGAGCTACATTCCCCAAAATGTTTTCTTGGTTAGAATCTAATGGAGAGATCTGGCTTTGAAGATCTTTACTTTTGAAATGAGGTTCTAGAGGAAAAGAGTAAATCTTTGCATTCCTGTTGTAAAAATCCCAAACTTTTGAAGGCAGTGATGTTTAAACAAGGGGGAAAGTCACGAGCAAGATGCACAAAACCAAAAAGCACATCAACGTATTTCAAAACTGCTATCAAAGCCCCCAAGGGTACTGTGTTCCTCATGTTGCTTCATGAGCAGCTGTTTTGCTGGCCTATCTGCTCATGTGCAGCGTTCTTATCTATTATCATGTGACTTTAAGTCTTGTACACCTACACTGGATCCCAAGTAATCAGTTTTTAACCCATGTCCTAACAGGACATTTTATATCGGAGCAATATACATTAGATGCTCAGGCAATGCCATCTTTTCTTTTTTCTTTCTTTCTTTTGATTTTTTGAGACAGGGTTTCTCTGTGTAACAGCCCTGACTGTCCTGGAACTCACTTTGTAGACCAGGCTGGCCTCGAACTCATAGAGATCTGCCTGCCCCTGCCTCCCAAGTGCTGGGATTAAAGATGTGAGCCACTACACCCAGCGGTATTTTTCAAGCATCTCCAGTCAATAGTATGAATACCTATTATAATGGGGAAAAGGTAGGGAAAATCAGTTTGGGCCTGGATTTTCACTCGTCTTCTATCTGTTTATTTTGACACATCTGAGCCTGCCTTTCACGTGTCTCTGCATCATCCCCATTGCAGCCTCCTAGTTCAGTCATTACACGTTACCCTCTACTAAACTGGTCCAATGCCTTCTCGCTTCTCTAGCTTCCCAGGCTCTGCATCTTCCTTCAGAGCAGCTACTATAGCAGGCCTTCAGACCTTAGCATGACTGACTCCATGATGGGGAAAGTACCATTCAGGCCATAAAATTCAGCATGTAGACAGCACCACCAGCCAAAACAAAAACAAAGGCCTAATCTATCAAAGTCCATAGTTGTGAGAACGTCTCTAAATGAACTAACCTTGCTTGTTGGCATCTGTAGTTCTGCTTCTGGGTAACTGTTATTGCTAACTGAAGTGTGTCAACTCAGGATATGGCCTTTATGCTTAAAACTCACCCTGAGAAAGGCTCAGGACTACACTGGGATCCTAAACACCCAGTGTAGTCACCAGCTGGCTAACAAAGACTTGCTATTGCCTTAAACCCATGTCGAAGTGGTCTTCTATGGTTGATATCCATAATTCCACCATGCAGCAAGCACAATGCTGTGAACTCTCTGCCCACAAGACATCCACATCCTAGTCACTCCGGTGGGGAGTGTTTGACGCTGTGTGGAAAAGGCAGCTCCTAGGCATCCCAAGGATGGAACATGGAAGAGTGGGGCCCGATCATGCACTGGTACCTCACAGAAGCCTTCAGCAGCAGTTTCACTGCTGACTACATTAATTACTGTCTCTGCACCTCCAAATATCTACTATTTGTCAAATCTCACCCCCACCCTGAAAATGTATGCTCATGCTCTCTCTGATGGCTAATCTTGGTTGTCCACTTTACTACATCTAGAATCAACTAAAACCTAAGTAGCAAAGCACTCCTATGAGGGATTTTCTAGACTGGACCATTTGAGGTGGGAAGACCCACCCTAAATTTGGGTCATACCTTCTGATGACAGCCTATGTAAAAGGATATGGAAAAAAGAAGCTTTGGCTTTTTTCCTGCTTGCCTTCATGCTGGCTGGCAAATTCATCTGTCTTGCTGCTGAGGGTAGTATTAGAACCTACTTCTTTGGGATCTCAACCAGACTAAAGAGCGGCTGAGACATCCAGCCTCACAGACTGAACAACTACTGGGTTCTTGGACTTTTTGTCAGGAGAAAGCCATTGTTCGTCTACTCAGGCCACAGACGTAAGTCACTTTAATGAAACTCTAACGATTCCCTTTTAATATATATTCTCATTTTAATATATATTCTCATTCTACCAGGCCTGAATCCTGACCAATACACTCTCTGCTCTGTATTGTATGTGACAATCTTCACCTCAACCTACAGGAATACTACTTGACATTCAAAACCAGGTATGATGTCATCCAAAAGTCTGCTAACATTTTGGAATTGTTCTTTTCTTCATTGTATGTCTTGTTTACATTTTGCATTCATAGTACACACCGAAGCTGAGTGTGTTGGCACATACTGGTCCATCCCAGCTATCCGGGAAGCTTAAGGAGGAGGATTGTTTGAGCCATTCAGTTTCAAATCTGCCTGGATAGTATGGGAAGAAAAGTATCAATGTTTTAAATTTAGAAATAGATTGATGTAAGCCAGGAGTAGTGGCACATGACTTTAATCCGAATACTCAGGAGGCAGAGGTACGTGGATTTTATGAGTCTGAGGCCAGCCTGGTATAGTGAGATCCAGGATAACCAGAGATACATATTAAGACATATCAATACCCCATCTCCAAGAAAAAAATGAAAGAAAAAAGAAAAGAAATAGACTAATGTAAATAAAAATATAAAAATTGCAAATTTAGAAGTATAAAATGAGAATTTTAAAGCTCCATATTGCTCTGAGATACAGATTCTTGAGCTCCTATCTTTCTCTACTAGACTAGTATGTCACTCTCGCGGTGTCTGCATTGTGTATTTGGTCTCAAGCCGCCTCAAGTACTGCACTAGACAGACACAATTCAAGATCTGTCTTGAGCTGGGAGAGAAGATAGATTCTCCATCTAGTGGTCAAACTGGAAAACAGCATGCAGCTCTGTACTTAACCTAATATATCTGTGAAGCAATGCGAATGGCAGCCAAGCTGCAGAAAAACTAAAGTAACACCTACCTGGCGCCACAGTTCCTTCAACCATGGCCTGTTTTGGAGAACTCAAACAGGTACAAATCCTTCTTGATGCATTTTCCACATAAATTTCCTACATGATAAAAGACATCCTTACAACTATTTTCAGTGCCTTTTTTCTTCCCCATTTCTTTTTCTTCTTTTTCCTCTTTCCCCTCTAAGAAAAGGATTCAAGTATCTCAGGCTGGCTTCTCACTCCATATATAGCTGACAATGACCTTGAACTTCTATCTTGGTGCTTCTACCTCCCAGTTTATGAAGAGACTGAACCTAGAACTTTGTCAATGTTAGGCAAGCGGTCTGCCAACTGAGTAGTATCCTCAGGCCCTAGGTTTACTTTAAAAAAATCAAGAGTAGTTTCTGATCCATGACTAGAGACATGATCACAGACTCCTCTAATTCAGCAATTTTTGTGCAATTTGTGAACTAAAGGTTTCTCTACGACATCTGATTTTCCACGTTACTCTAAGAAGCATTCAAGGGCAAATCTAGGAAATCAAGGCTAACATTATGACATGCGCAGACATCCCAGAGCAGGCCTGTGAATATCGCGGGTCCTGACCATTGGCCTAAAAAGGGCTTCCGTCCTCTGCTGCTCTCTCTCCTGCTCAGCCCTTACTCTCTAGTCCTGACCCTTACCAGGATTTCAGGTGAGGGAAGCTCTTGCCTGCAATGGCTTCTACCCGGCTCATGAGACACGAGGCTGAAGGCCAGAGCTGAGGAAGGCGCAGCACAGCATGAAATACTTCGCAGATTCTGTTACCCTGCTTGGTGTTCTTTTTAAAACTGGCTTCAAAAGATGTGGGGGTGGGAGGGATGGAAGAAGAAAGGAAAGCAGAAATCAGGATGGGCTAGACGGAGGAAGGAAGAAAGAGGGGAATTGAAGGAGGGAGAAATTGAAGGTAGTTTGACATAAAATAAGCAATAGTATAATGCTCCTGGGAGAGGGATCTGTTTCCAGTGCTTGGGAATGAATACAGGCCTCACATATACCAGACAAATACTCGATCACTGAGCTATATTTCCTGTCCATAAGGAGACTAATCTTTTTTTTTTTTNNTGTGAGACAGGGTTTCTCTGTGCAACAGACCTGGATGGCCTGGAATTTACTTTGTAGACTAGGTTGGCCTCAAATTTATAGAGATGCATCTGCTTCTGCCTCCTAAGTGCTCAGATTAAAGGTATGTGCCACCACTGCCTGGCAAGGCTAATTTTTATTTATATATTTTTATGTGCATTGGTATTTTGTGTGTGTATGTCTGTGTGAGAGTGTTGTGAAGTCAGTATTTTTCATCAGGATTTATGGCTCCCCAGTAATGACATGGAGACTTATATTATTAAAGCTTGGCCATAGCTTAGACTTATTACTAACTAGCTCTTACAACTTAACCCATTTCTATTAATTTACCTATTGCCACATGGCTAGTGGCTTTACCTGTCTTCCAGCATATCTTGCTCCCTCTGTGTTTCCTGGCAACCCTGCCCTTCTTCTTACTAGTGTTCTCTCTGCCCTGAAACTCCTGCTACCTATTGGCCGTTCAGCTTTTTATTAAACCAAACAGAGTGACACATATTCACAGTGTACAAAAGGATTATTCCACAACAGTGTCAGAACCCCTGGAGGTAGAGTTACAGGCAGTTGAGAGCTGCCATGTGGGTGCTGGGAACTGTACCAGGGTCCTCTGAAAGAACAGCCAGTACTCTTAACTGCTGAGCCATCTCTCCAGCCCCCAGACTAATTTTTCAAGTTATCTATTTTATTTTAATCAATTCTGTCCTATTTAGCACTTACATTGCTTCCTCTTTTCTTCCTTTTTGGCAAAAGGAAGAATTTAGTTAGGTTTATGGTATCAGAGGATTAGAGTCCATGATGGTAGGACAAAGGCATAGCAGTAGGATCAGCTGAGAGTTCACATTTGGACCCACAAGCAGTGGGGAGAGCATGCTAGGAATGGCAGGAATCTTTAGAAACCTCAAGCCCCTGCCCTGTGACACACCTCCTCCAGAGTCTTCCAATAAAGCCACACCTCAAATCCTTCCCAAGCAGTTCCACCAACTGGGGACAAAGCATTCAAATACATGAACCTATGGGGGCCACTCTCATTCAAACCACCACAGGCCAGTTCGTTCTGCAGGTTGACAAAGTGAAGAGCATCTGCTTTGCTGGGTAGAACCTTTGGTCGTAATTCCAGCTGCCAAGTTTTGTTTTTCTACTTTTGAAGTCTTATCTAGAATATCTACGTGTGCCAATACCCTGAAATGTTTTCCTTATGTCTTACTTTGTCTCCAGTATGGTTTTGCTGAGGTTTCATTGATTACTTGAAGTCTTTGTGTTCTTACATGAATTTCGGGACATTTTCTTGAGTTATGCAAAATTATTCTTGGTATTGAAGTCACCCACTGTTACAGTGTAGCCTAAACTTACTTTTTATGTCCACTAGCATTTTGTTTTTAGAAAATTAGGTGCTGTTCAAACATTTGGCATATACATTTACATTTCATAATATTCTTCATGTAGCTTTGAATATATTTTGCTTATTTCTTCCTATCTTGTAAATCTGATGGTTTACTGTAATATTTCTTTCTTATTCCTCATTGGTATGTCTCTTTCCTAGTGGGATTTATTCAATATTCTTAATGATAGTGCTTACTAAATTCCTTCTCTTTTGGGAATAGGATTCTCTTAAGGATCTGCTGCACTACTGGTCTAGTGGTCATGAATTCCCTTAATTTATTCCTAAAACGGAAGGTCTTTACTTCTCCTTCAACTGAAGTATAGCCTTGCTGGGTACAATAATCTTGGTTGGTAGTTATTTTCTTCTGTGACCCAAAATACATCATTTCATGCCCTCTTGGTACTTGAGTTCTTTCTAATAAGTCTGTTAATCTGATGTATTTCCCCTTTATTACTTGACATTTCCCTCTTGTAGATTATATTACTTTCTTTGTCCTGTATTTTTTTTAACAATTTAACTATAATATGCCATAGTGACGTACTTTTATGGTAATGTGTGTTTGAGGGTCTAAATGCCTCTTTTTTTTTACCTGGATGGTCATGTCTTGCCAAAAACTTGGGGAGTTTTCTACTGTTATTTTACTGAAAAGGTTTTCTATGCCCCCGATCTTTACTTCTTCTCCTTCAAGTATGCCAATAATCTTAAAATATTTTAATTTTTAAAGGGTATCCCAAAGCTCTTGCATTTTCTCATCATACCTTTTTTTAAATTTTTTATGATTTATTTATCTTTATTTTATGTGCATTGGTGTGNTTCTTTCTTTCTTTCTTTCTTTCTTTCTTTCTTTTTCTTTCTTTCTTTCTTTTTTTTGTAGGAGGCTGTAGGTCCTTGTGTTCACAGATAGGCACTAGGGAAACAAGGAATGTTAAACACACGGGGCTGTTCCTTCAAAGAGAGATGTACAACCCGTTTTCTGCCCAGAGGACTGGAAACAGATGTCGTTAAGTTGGGTAACCTTTGCATTATCTGTATAGCCAGGCCATACCAGCTCCCCCAGACCCTTATCTTGAGGTTGTCTCAACCAATCTATGGCACTATCCTTCCCAAGACCCTTATCATGAGGTTGTTTATCTTGAGCCTGTTTCCTCTGTTAACCTTTAGAACCTATCTTTGTGGAAGATGTCACTTGTACTTTACAAGAGTTTCAATGTAATCATGGTTTAAGCTTTGGGACTGAATTAATTATCACCAGGAAACTTTTTTCCAAATTGTGCTGTGCTTAAATATGTCTAAAATAATTGAGCTGGTGTCAGGCTCTCAGAGTTTAAACCACTGTTGTCTACTGAGTCATGCTGAGCTGGACTTCCTTCTTGCCTCTTGTAATCAACACTCTGCTGGCTGTGGTGTTTGCAGAGACCCCCACATTTTTTTCACTCTGCCTAATATAATTTGTTATTGAGGCTGCCAACCAACTTTCCCATCTGACCTTTACAGTCTCTCATTTTCTCTGTGATTCCTGTTCTGTCCTCATTCAGATCCTGTGTGGCCTTTTTAAATTCATTTATCCGTTTGGGTTATGTGGAGAATTGTTCATTGTTAGGTTGGGCATGTTATAGAATATTATGTTGTAGAATATTATTTTAAGATATGTTACATTTTAAAGCTATGTAGCATTTGCTTAATGATGTAAAGATGTGTTGCTTTTGTTTATGTTGCATTTGTTTAACTCTGAAGTTAAAGCTGTTGATTCTTTGCCTGTCTATAACACCTGATGGTCTAATAAAGAGTTGAATGGCCAATAGTGAGATAAGGAAAAGGGTAGGTAGGGCTGGCAAGCAGGGAGGATAAATAGAAGGAGAAATATGGAAAGAAAAAAGAGCAAGAGAACAAGGAGAGGAAGATGCTAGGGGCCAGCCAGCCAGCCAGTCAGCCAGAGTTAAGAGTGAAAGTAAGATATACAGAAGAAAGAAAAGGAAAAACCCAGAGACAAAAGGTAGTTGGGATACTTTAAGTAAAGAAAAGCTGGCAAAAAACAAGCCAAGCTAAGGCTGGGCATTCATAACAAAGAAGTCTTCATGTGAGTGATTTATTTGGGTGCTGGGTGGTGGGCCACCAAAGAGCCAAGAATAAAAGATTAAAAAAAAAAACCAACCAACTACAATATTATGGGATGGCCTCCTTAGTGATGTTCACTTGAGAAAGTCTTTGGAGGTATCCATTCTGGGTTTCACTCATGGAGATTCTCTTATTCTTGCCATAATCTCCAATGCTAAGCATTTTTCTCCACAGAGAGTATCTCTTTATGTAGCCCTGGATGGTCTGGACGATGTAGTCCAGGCTTGCCTCACAGAGATTCACCTGTCTCCTTCTCCAAGTGCTAGGATTTAAGGTGAGTACTACCCACACCTGGCCTAGCACTTACATTCATAAAAAACGAAACAAAAAATAGTTTGACAAGCTGGAAAATGATAAAGCAACTGAGGTAGGTTTTTACATGTAAGTGGATAACTAAAACTAAATTAGTACCTGAAGTGGGGTATAATACTATAACTATGAATTAATATATATATTATTCCTACTTTTCCTAGTCCTTTTAGAGTACTGATTCTCAACTTGTAGGTTGTAACCTGGGGGTCCCTGAGGTGGGTAACAGGTTACTAAGAAGCAGGAGGAAATAGTTTCTTACTTTGAGAGCCCATTCAAAGCCTCAAACTTGGTATTCTGTACTAAGTTAATGGAAGATTCTGCACAGTGCTCAAGAAATGTTAGTTAATTTTCCTCTCCTAAGGTGTTCACCTTCTATCCATAAGACCACCATATCCAGAGTGGAGAGAGGACAGGAGTTTATCTGATTGTTAAAGTCAAACACAGGCCTACATTGAATATTCTTGGAAAAACTGAAGCACTTATAAAAAAATTAACAATATGTTTGGATAGCACAAATTCACAATTGTGACTGTATGCTGTGGACTCAGTCATCAAATTAAAAGCACAAAATACTTTCACTTAATTGTCTTTCAGTTTGAAGATGTTCTTAGATTATACAGTAAAATGGTGGCTTAATCAAAGATAAGTTTAACGCAAATATTTAGCCTCCTCCCAGAACGACCATATGGCTATTGTCACATCAGTTAAAAATTCTGTTAAAAGCAATAAGGTTGACCATCTGTTGGGGCTGGCGAAGAAAGTAACATATTTCAAAACACATCCAAATCTCCCCCTGCAGATCTGTAAGCAGGCATCTTGGCTACAGATGATTTGGATTGAATATCTAGTTTGGGAATCTCAGACAATGCTCATTCTATTTATTTAAAATTACAGAGAACAATTTCTTAGTGTAATACTTTTCCCTCCCCACTGGTGAGTCTTAGTTACTTTTCTACTGCTGTAACAAGATACTATGACCAAGGCAGTTACAAAAGAAAGCATTTAATTTGGGGTTCATTGTTCCAGAAGATTAGCATCCATGACCATGGTGACAACGAGCATGGCAGCAGGTAGCATGGTGCTGGAGTAGTAGTGAGAACTTATGTCTGATCCACAAGCACAAGGCAGAGAGAGGGAGGGAGGGAAGGAGGGAGGAAGGAGAGGGGGAGAGTTAACTGGGAATGGCAAAGACTGCTGTAGAGTGTTAAAGATGTGTTACATTTATTTATGCTGTGGAATATTTAATGATGCAAAAATGTGTCGCATTCTTTTATGTTGCATTTGTTTAACTCTGTGAAGCTGTGTTACTTTGCCTGTCTAAAACTCCTGATTGTCTAATAAAGATATGAACGGCCAATAGCAAAGCAGGAGAAAGGAAAGGTGGGGATGGCAGTCAGAGAGAATTAACAGGAGAAATCTGGGAGATGAAGGAGCAAGAAAATGAGCCAGCCACTCAGTCACACAGCCAGACACAGAATAAAAGAAAAGATATACAGAAATAGAGAAAGGTAAAATCCCAGAGGCAAAAGGTAGACAGGATAATGTTAAGAAAAGCAGGCAAGAAACATGCTAAGCTAAGGCCAGTCATTTATAAGTAATAATAAGCCTCCATGTGATTTATTTGAGAGCTAGGTGGTGGGCCCACCAAGAAAGCCTGAGTAAAAAACAATGAACTAAAATAGACTTTTGAAACCTCAAAGCTTACTCCCAGTGACGCACCTCATCCAGCAAGGCTATACTTCCTAATCCTTCCAAACAGTTCTAACAACTGTGGATCATGCACTAAAATATATGAGCTTATGGGGGACATATTCAAACTGCCTGCCTTTCTCTCTTTCTCTCCCTCCCTCTCTCTTCCCCTCACTTTCCCCCCCTCTGACTTTGTGAGTTTATGTGCATCACATACATTCAGGAGTTCATGGAATCCTCTGTTGGATTCCCTGGAAATGGAGGTATTTGTGAGCCATCATGTGGGTGCTGGGACCTAAACCAGGTCCACTGTAAAAGCAGCAATCACTCTTAAGCATTGAGTCATCTTTCCAGCCTTCTTTGTACCCTTGCTACAGGAGTTAATAGGCCTGTTTTGATGTGTACCAGGGAAGGAGACTTTAAGACACTTCTCGTTGCCAGGCAGTGGTGTGCACACCTTTAATCCGAGCATTTAGGAGGCACAAGCAGGCAGATCTCTGTGGGTTCAAGGCCAGGCTGGTCAGAGGGAGTTCCAGGACAACCAGGACTGATACACACATTAACCCAGTCTCAATAAAACAAAAAAACAAAACCTCCAAACCAACAACGACCTCCCCCCCACAAAAGCTTCTAGTTCATTAAGTATAGGGATACAACAATATATGCCCATGCAGGGCAAAATATAAACACCTAAATCTGATACTGTTAGAGTCTTTTTAATGCCAGGGGCAGAGACTGGCAAAGGCTTTCTCCTCAGATGACAGTTGATGTGCTTTTAAAGAAAAATTTTTGTTCTTATTTTTTTTTTTAAAAAGACATGGTTTCTCTGTGTAGTCCTCGCTGTCCTGGAACTCACTCTGCAAACCAGGCTGGCCTCAAACTCAGAGATCTGTGATGGAATTAAAGGAGTGTGCACCAATGCCCAGCTTAAAAAAAATGTATTTTCATTTCTTGAGACAGGGTCTTACACATCCCAGACTCCTTAGTTAAGCATCACTTTGAACATCTGATATCCCTGCATCCACCTTAAGTGCTGGGATTATAGGTGTGCACCACTATGTGCAGTATGGCTCCAACCCATGCTTTGTACATGCTAGGTAACCACTCTACTGATTAAACTCCATCCCCAGCCTGAGTAAGATCAGAGGCAAGAGTGTGTGGTTTATCCAGGAAACAGCAAGTTTGGCAGAACAAGTTTTGAAAGATGACAATGGCCATAAGTATGTACTGTGCATGGCTTTCTTTAGCACTCAGTCCTACCCCCTTCCCAATTCAAAAGTTTTGAAGGAGCTGACTACTCAGCACCCTCAGTAACCTTTAAAGGAGCCTGGATTTTGAGTTATGCCCTTTAAATCTATTTGATAGAAAATGGCAGATGACAAAAAACCCCAAAACTGTTTTTACATGGAAACATATAGTGTAAAAACCAAATTTGATCCATGATGAACCTGCACAAAATCACATGCAGATTGCCATGATTTTTAAAAAATATTTATTTATTATGTATACAATATTTTGTCTGTGTGTATG
>LOEQ01001484.1:41633-55312 GCA_001685075.1 Bramus lutescens | reverse complement strand
CTCTCTCTCTCTCTCTCTCTCTCTCTCACACACACACACACACACACAATATTTAAAACTGATCTTACTCAGCTGTTGTTTTCCTTTTGACCACTAATGGTCACCTCCCAGAGATGAAATCATTGATATTTTTAGGTTATGAAACTTAGAATCACAGTATTTTTATTTGTGTGTGCACATGTCCATCACAGAGTGCCTGTGGAGCTCAGAGGTTGTGGAAATCATTCTCTTGTCACCACATGGGTCCTGGTAACTGAACTTAAGATTTGGGGGTAGGTACCTTTACCTGTTGAGCCATCTCAATGGCCCTCAAGATGACCACACGTAGAAAGCAGGCTCCTCTACCCACCATGAATAATGAACCAATAATCTAACAAACTGGCTTTTTAGATTTTCGTTTGTCCAATGAAACTGGATGTGTACATTGAGTAACTGGGAGATTCTGGAAAAGCTTTTTCTGATAAAGGCAGTAAGAACTGCCCTTCCTATCCTTGGGATGAAGGAGGACATACTTATGCTAAGGGAACCACAGTGACTATGATGTAACACAAACCAGTGATGAAACAACTGAAGAAACAGAAGGCAGGACCTGTCCATGCAAATGAACCATTGAATGAACTCCTTCCCAGGGGTGAAGTTTCAATCTATTGGTCAAGCTTGTCTCAAGCTCCTAGGCTGAGGAAATCCTCCTGCCTTAGCATCTCAGTAGCTGGGACTACAGTTAAGACAAGAGCTAAATTTCCTTAGACTGTCATACTTAAAGCAACACCCAGGAGGCTCACTGCTTTTATCTTGAGAAATTTATCGTTTTCAGGGTTACTTTCATTTTCAAGTGCTTTGGAGTTTTGGTTTGTAGGTTCAATCTATGTGGGGGCCTTCCTGGACAGTTCACCCACCTACTTTCTCAATCTTTCTCTTTTGTGAGTGACTACCCACCTGTCTAATGTGGGAGTCTTCCTGTATTTTACCCACCTTCCTTTCTCAGTTTTCATTCACTTTGTGATTGCTTCCACTTGTCTGAACTCAGGGATCTATGTCAGGGGTGATAGTGGGGCTGTCAGATATAATGTATATACAGGTAAGTAGGCTGTTTCATTTAGAACATGAATATGATATGTTATATTTCCAGATACTGGTTCTTGCAGATTCTGTATCAAATTGATCAAATTCCATCTTGGACCCTGGTTCCATGGCTTTGTAGAAGCTGAAGTTTCTGTTATTTTCTGCCTCTTTGTAGACCTATGGCTTATAATTTCTGTACATTTTAACACATCTGGGACTTGAAAATCTTCATCTTTGTATTTAATGTTCCTGAAACACAGCAACCTAGATAGTCCTCAACCTAACACCTGAAAGCAAATACCATGTGAAAGAACAAAAGAGAAGATGGTCTTCTACAAAACATACACTCTACGCCATGTACCAATGGCAATAAATTTCAAGTGAACAACACAAATCTAGAGAAGGGAGGGTGGCAGGGAGGGAGAGAGGGAGGGAGGGAGGGAGAGAGCACAAGCATGAGAACAAGCTGTCAGTTCTTTTGGATCAGCAGAGATGTGGCACACTATGCCTTGTACCATATTTACACCCCCCCGCTCCACACCGTTTCACCAGTTTGAGGGAAATATAGCATCAGGTACATATTTATAAAATGGCAATTGTCTATAAAAACACATCCCATAAATCATCTTAACATCCAGTCAGTATAATATAAAATGTTTTTAATTGTTTTTGAAAACATTTAAAAAACAATTTGAGCACTTTGAATAAAAAAGAGAACTGAAATGCTACTGCGATGTTCAACTACTGTGATCTCAGCAGGTACAACAGACAACAAAGCACCGGGATCTGACTCTGCACTAAATGAGACACACAACAGGGCTTGCTTTTGTCACCTCTGGTGTAGCAAGCACACTGTAGTACAAGACTGTTATCTGAACCTCAGATGCACTGCACAAATACGCTCCTTCTTGCTCAGTTCAAAAGTCAGTGCTTATTGCAATTATATGCAAAAGTATTTACTTCATGAAGTCTTATCATGATAAAACAGTATGCAAAATGTTTTAAACATCAAAACAATGAAAAAATCCCAAGAAAAGAACATATTCAACAACTAAGCAGAATTAGTAAACATTAAAAAAGCAAAATAACCTGTGAATAACTATGCTCACCTGGTTAACACAGAGCCAGTTTCAATACAGCCAAGAGGAGAAAAAAAGTGGTTACAGGATTACCTAGTACTGTACAAGATAAGTCAAGAACACTCATGCACATTTTGTGATCATGTATTAACATGGTGAAGCAAACTAAACTTAATTCTTCCTGCTGGAATATTCTCGTGTAAGAGAATAAGAAATAGAAATATCTCATTGAGATCAGTGCACATTGCTACATAAGACAATTTCATCTGTCACTTTGATGATATTTTGTCTTTTCATAATGAAACACATTTAAAAATTTTAATCTGTGGACTGTACTGGTTGCATTTATCCTAAGAGATGTGCCTACCACAGGTTCAACAAATTTAGTGCAATATATGAACCCAAAAAGTTTGCTGGACGAATTCAGCCAAATTTAAAGAGTTTGCTGCAATACTGTACATGGGGGGTAGGGGGGTAAAAATCCTCCAGTCTCTATACTTTTTTTTTTTATCAAAAAAGATTTCCATTATTTTTTCATTAGTAGGAAGCTAACATGTAAACAGGGATTAGAATGGCCTCAAAGTCTCCTTTTCAGAGTATGTCACTGAGAAAGGCTCCCGTCATTTGTTAGAAGAAATCACACAGTTTCCTTTGGGTATTACATACTTTGGTGTGCAGTAGTGCTGTATCTCAATGTACACTGAAGAAATAACTAGTATCAAAAAAACTAACAAATCATTAAATCAAATTAACAGCAAACACACACATATGCCAGGAACTACAACAATCCACAGATAAACCTCTGAGCCAACTCTAGCACCATTGATTTATTAGAATATGTTAATACCCTACTTTTCAAATCTGTTGAACAATGGACCCTTACTAAATTAACCCATCATATTTGTTAAATATTTGGATTTCGGTCTTCTGATTTATTTTTGAATTAAGGTAAAGAAAAGCTTGGCTAGGTTCAGGAGAGTATAGTGAATGGTTTCATGTCAGCTTTTAAGAACTTAAGGTTAACTTTAATATCTCTCTGAAAATTACCTTGAAACTCACTTAAATGAAGCTGCCCACTAGTTTTGTTAACATGAAATTCATAAATACTATTCATAAACCAAAACAGGAGCCATAGAGAAACACTTTAAAACAAATCCTGAGTGCTTTGCTTCTTTTGCAACTGTGTCCATCACAATAAATAAGTTAAACAAGTAATAAGACGCTCCTCCTTTTCAAGTACTATTATCACCCCTTTGTTTTATCAGAGAACAAAGATCTGAGGCTTCACACCTCATATGAGGAAATGCTTTTTCGCTGGGCTATTAATATTATCTTTCCTGCTTGGTGTTTTGCAAAGGATCCATGATCAAACTGCATCACTACATTCAGAGAAGCAAAGGAGCGAGCAAACTGAGGAAAAAAGCTGATTACTAAAGGATACCATGGCAAAAAGCATTAAAAAGAATTCTTTAGTAGCTTCAGTATGTACACAGAGCTATGGTGAAGAAACTAAGAAAAAGCCTCTACTTCCCTTCTAACACTCCAATCTCAACAAGCAAATAATAAAACACAAGACATTTTTCTAACATGCTTGTATTTCTGCTATTAAATTTCAATGTCTAGTGTATGTGTGTGTCTAAGTGATGGGGAGGGGAGAGAAGAAGAAAAAGGGACAGGAGAGATCGGACTAGGAAGGAGAGGGGGTCAAGAGGGACAGGAAGAGAGGGAGAAACAAAGTGTGAGAGCTAGAGAGCTCCATTTTAAAAGTCACCTTTTAAAACTGGACTAATGCAATGTCACAAATAAATGGCTACTAGTTTTCCTCTTAAAATTTTTAATGCAGCTTTTACTTTCCTTAAATTAACATTTGCTTTCCATTATTTTCTCCTCCATCAGCCCTTCATTGTGGGAGTAAATGGAACAAAGCCCCAGAAAGTCCTACAGAGATTTCTCATCCTACAGTAGCTTCATGTTTCAAGCTTAAATATTTATAATAACCTGAATATTATCCCTGTTTTAAGGAAGACTCTCTTGCCTACAGTATACCTTAGCTATGATTTCATACCTAAAAGATAATGCCAACAATAAAACAACCTATGACTAAAAATGGATGGTTTCTACGTAGATCAACTGATGAATTAAAATAAACGTATACAAAATGAAGACCCAGACTGCTCTTGTAAAAAGCTGGATTCTTTACTAGCAAATTAAATGGGGGGACATTATAAAATTTAAAACCTAATACTTGCTCTACAGCCTACTGTCTTCAGAAACCTGTCCAGAACTGAGGCAAGTCTAACCATTTCCTATTGAAGAAGAAACCACTTCTGCAGCAAACGCTTTTAAAATGTCACAATTAATAGTGTTTCTGCTGCGGGAGGCACTTCCATTAAGACAAATACAATACATATGTCTTTAGATACAGTGTGCTACATATTATAAAACACAATTTATCCCAACATTTCAACAGTAGGATGGTCCTTGCTTTCTATCCATTCAAAACCTGATGAAGTCATAGAGTTCATTGACTCACTGCAAATCTGTTGAAACAGTGGGTCATTCTTTAATTCTTCCAGTGTTGCTTCATCATCCTGTCCCTGCTGACGACCTGGATCAAACAGTAGATTCGGGTCTAAGGTGTTCAAATCATTGATGCTGCCTGAGAGGTCAGAAGACAACCTGATGTCATTAGGGAAATCAGATGCAGTGTTGGTGAGATCAGATGCGACCTGACCTCCCAGGGGCTGGCTGGTTTGCAGGTTGTCTCCACTCAACAGGTCTTTAACAGTGCTATTAAAATCTAATTGCTGTTCTCCAATTTCAGATTGTGCTTGATTATCTCCAGGAGAAAAACTGATCTGATCGGTGCTATTACTTTTGGTGAGGTAAGATGGTGTTTGAAACTCATAAACTGAAGTGCTGGAATCGATCATATTTTGTGAATTGGCACTAGGAAAAACAGGGGAAGTTTCCAGAATTTGAGTGAGATTCATCCGGGCTGTGTAATTGGAGGGCATGTTGTTCATTCCCAAACCTCTCACTGCATCATCATTGTCAGAATCCAGTTTGCTCAACAAAACATTAGTGATTTTTTTACTGTTTGTTTGCTTTTGCAGAGCATTTGGGAAAGCTGTCTGCATCATGACTGTCAAGGGGACTGACTGACTTCTTTGAGCTATGTTGTTGGCACATGCATCTGTGTGAACATTTGTGAAAACATGAACTTCTGGGGTTACTGGACTTCCAAAGGGGGTTACATTAGACCGTGGGATATTAGACACAGGATAGAGGGTGCTTCCGCTAAGATTCCGTTGGCGATGGACAGCAGGGCTCACACTCCGGCACCTGAAGTTGTTGCTGGCAGATGAATTAGCCCCTTTATTATCAAGAGGAGCGGGGACTGCAAACCCTTCTTGTTTGTTGGTGTTTACAGTGGCACCTTGATGCTGCACAGGAGAGACGGGAGTCAAACGACCAAAATGAGTGTCATGGTGTCTGGACTGAGACTGATATGACTGTCCGGGCACAGCAAAGGCATGGGGTTTCCTGAAACGATCTTCTACTAGTTCCTGATAGCTTGGGAGAATGCCATGGCCAGAAACTGATGAACTACCAACCCCACTATAACCATTATTCATCCATTCAAGCTTGGTTTTATCAGGGTGCGTGGCCATGGGTCTCTGCATTGGCTTCACAGGACTGCTTGAGACAATGCTGGCATCGTGATAAGCCATACTGGAGCTTATTGGGGTGAATGCAAATGGATTCCTGCATTCAACAGGGCTTGGAGGGACACTACTGCTACAATTAGAATGAGGAGTACCAATGGGTGTGTGTCGGCTACTTCCTAAAGCACTATCCACAGGTGTTGTCTGGGCAAGCCTGGAGCAAGGGCTCTCCCGTGATAGACTCTGAGACCCGGCAATCATTTCAGATGTTGGAGTTGGCGTTGGCGTTGGGGTTGGTGTAGGAGTGGGTGTGGGTGTAGGTGTGTGAATTGGAGTGCCATTGCTATGGATTGGATGATAGAAGTGGGTGCTGGAAGCATGAGATGACATCGGAGCTCCTGGAGTTACCGACTGACTCTGAAGGGTCATTCCCAAGCAGTTACCATAAGAATGTGAATTATTTATTGACATCTGCTGCTCCATAAGTACCAGCTCTTCCACAATGCTATCTTGTGTAAGTTCATCATCAAAAGGAAAGTAGCTTTCATTTGTCTGGGAAACAGAAGACTCAAATTCTTTCAGTTCAGACTGCAATGGTAACTGATCTGAAGACTGTGCTTGTATTTGATTCAAAGAAGATTCTGGAATCCGGCTATGCAGCTGCTGGCTGTATGTGTCCTGTGGTATCCCTTCTAATTCCCAAACAGATTTCTCTAGATCATGGATATCAGAATGTTCGGGAATTGTCATAACACTAATATCTTGTTGTTCACAGTTGGCAGCTATGAAGTCAGAATCCTTAGTAACTTGTTGCCATTCGTTAGGATTAAAGCTGCCATCTGATTTTGCCTCACAGTCCAAGAGAAAGACAGTCCCTTCAAGTTTTACTTTTACATCTGGAGACAATGATGGCGTTGTTTGCTGCTCCAGAACTGATTCACTGGCTACAAGAGTAGGGTTTAAGGGCTCATCCTCTATAATGTGTGAACTGACACTGATTGACACCTTGTTAGGAATCTGAGCACCTGCTGTTGAGCTTTCTGTTTTCCCTGAATGTGGAACCTTTTGGTCCTTCTTGATAGTACCTGGTTTCTGACCTTCTATGGTAACTGCAGAAAGCTGTTCCACGATTGGTTTCTTTACAGGAGGCACCTGAGACTCTTGCAGTGTAGCAGACAGTCGTTTTCTTGGACTTTTAGTGCATAATTTAGGGTCTTTATTTATTGAGTCACCATTTGGTGGTGAGCTGGTGCTGGTGAAAGGTAAGTTCTGAGTAGCAACTGAGAGAGTAACAGTGCTTTGATTATTGCCTGCTGAGATGCCTGGCAGAATTTCATTACAGCGACTTTTACATTTGGTCCTCTGGTCACAGACATTAGTTGCTTTTACTTCAACAACACCTTCATTGGAAGGTTTGGATACTGCTCCATCTGTATTACTTTTCTGTCCCCAAAGGGCACTAGGTGTTGTTAGGGGAGCTTTAGTCCCCTCAGAGTTCTCTTGGCACTGTAGAGGATGCTCATCTGATGAACCTTCTGGTTCCATTTTGACTTCCACAGTGGAAGTTCCCCCAGTGCTGCTGGCCCTAGACCCAGGAGACTGAAGGGAAACAACAGAACCATTCTTGATCTGAGGAATGCTCCTTGATTCCTCTGTTGTTCCAGTAGCACTGCTGACTGAGGCAGAATGTTTAGGAGGGGCATTATTGTTACTGGGCGTGAGGGATATTGTTGTCATTTTCACCACATTCAGAGAGCTCACGTGTGATGCAGGTACAACGGCAGTCTTTATGGGACTGCTAGTAAAGAGCACAGTTGTAGGAGAGCGGATGGTGAGTGCACTGGTGTTTGCTGGCTTGGGTAAGATCTGAGGGTAGCGGTGCCGGGCAGAACGGTCACCACCAGGACTGGCTGGAACGTTCTGAGGAGTCTTTGGTGTCTGTTTCACAGACTGCATGTGCTGAGTGACCACCTGCACATTGAGGGGAAGAACCTTGCCATCAGGAGAACTCATGGGACTCGGTGAAGTTACTAACTGCCTGGTTCGCTGGACCTGCAAAAACATAGAAAACAAAAAGTCCATTCTAATAAATTCAGGATACAACAGAATGTTGTACATCTGTATAATATTAAAGAATTTATTAAGTGTTAACTAAAAAGAAATAAGGTAGTTTTAATATTAGAAGAGAATTCTTTGGGGTATTTTTATATATAAATAGGCCATCAAATATTTTTAACAAATATTATAATAATGCAATAGTTATGAAATATAGTAATACCTGGGAAAAAACTTGGTTACTTCCCAGTTAACAAGACAAAATACTTCATACTTATGATAAATACTTGCCTAACTAATGGGTTAATGAGGTTACAGGGAGAAGAGATACAATCATGAAGAAAGGAAAATTCTAAAGTATCTACTGGAATCTGTTCTAAGAAGACAGATGAACAGAATCTAAGAAGACTCTTGGGAGACTTTGAGAGTTTTAAAAACTAACGTGGATAAGGAGGTCCTAGATAAAACTAAGGTCTCCCGAAGTCTGCTCCTCAGTGGATAATATGGCCATCAGCTATTGGAAGTGGGTTTTTTTTTTTTTGAGACAGGGTTTCTTTGTGTTAAGATGCTGGCCTGGAAATCGCTTTGTAGACCAGATCTCCAACTCTCCAACTCACAGAGATCCACCTGCCTCTGCTGGTATTAAAGGCATGCACCACCGCCCGGAAGCATATATCAGAAGTTTTAATGAAATAGCAATGATGAAGATACTTATAATAACAAGAAAAACAAGAGAAAGTATCCCCTTAGTAATAATACCAATAATAGTGTAAGTTTATCATTTTACTTTAACAAAAACACTTGCATCTGAAGAGCCCCTTCACTATGTTAGTTGTATAACAGTTACCTGAACAATATTCTACTCCTCTATCCATCCAGCTAACCACAGAAGTAGGCTCCATTAAATTATAAAATCATTAACACTATAATTTGATTTACTTCAATATTCAGAACAACTTTAGGCTCCCAAAAGTTCGTGGTCATGTTTCCTTGAGTTAGCCAGAGATAAAAACAACTTTTAAATAAATTAATTCTTACTAAAGTTGAGTGGTTATATGCACACTTCATCCTTTATATATTCACTTCTGTTAGGTTTAGAGTTTGCTTTTCATTAGCAATACACATTTGAAATGAAAGACAAATGACTGAAGGTGAGTCTGATCATAAAACAAGTTTATGATTATAGCTACACATACGGTTGCCTTCTTCTCACCTTTCACTTTTAGTAAAATAAATGACTTTCCACTATCTCAGTAAGGCCAAACTAGTAATAACATTACCGGAATGGGACTAGGGACAGCTGCCACCACAATCCCAATGGGCTGGGGAGAAAGGATCGCAGGGTTTCCATTGGGTAGATTAGCCACTCCGTTGGCTGTAGTGCCATCTGTTTTTTTTGCTGACGATTCTCCTGGCAATGGGGATTGTAGTTTCTGTTCTTGCTGCTTTTTTTGAATTTTCCGTTGCAACTGTTGCTTAGCATCAATTGGAGATGGCAAAGTCTTTACTTGAGGTTGAAAAGAATTACTTTCAGCTGTAGGTATAAAAGCAGAAGGCTGGGGAATTCCTTTAAGTCCTGAAAATAAACACAAAGCTAAAATAAAAGCTGTATTTTGTGGAAGGCCATATGACTCAGTTTCTTTGAGTATGTAGCCATCTACTGGACAAAACAACTAAGCAGGATATTCTAATCCTCACCTTATTTACAAAGCAAAGTAACAGACCTCTGCTTATAAATCTGTCAGCAATATTTTGACATCCTAAAGTATGGTTTGACCAGAACAGTTTCAGGTAAGTAAACAATGGCAGACAATTTTTAAAGGATTAACTATATCATAAATGTGGGGACACTAACAAAAATACATGCCAACAGAGCATTTTTACATTGTATTAAAGGCCAGCAAATTTTCCTATCCCTTTCTGTAATTAGGATAAAATTAATAAATTTTCATAACTTTAATATTCAGCCCATAATAACCTAATAAATATTCACTAAAACCACTCCACAGCCTAAAAAAATTTATGTGGGGAAAACAAGTTTTTAATCTTACCAGAAATTCACAAAAATATGAACCATTATTTTAATTGTTATTATGATTATTCCAGTGTGACCTAGAGAAATTAAGAAGCAGAATTTCTAATGTTAAGGCATTTTGAAAAGTGTTACTGAGAAAACTTTTAAAAAGAGTAGTAAGACAGCAAAAAAAAAGCAAGATATAAATTTTAAGAAAACTGAGTATGTAATAAAAGTACTTTTACAAAGCTCATTTCGTACTTAGGAAGTGGCACTAAGTAGTAAGGAAGTCCCAGTGTGCTGAGGAGGAGCAGGATAGCCTGCTCTCGCACCTCGCCTCCTGTTCCCAGCCAGGTTCTGCTCTTCATCACTCTAGTTACAGCCACAACTTGGTGCAGGTGGGGGAGGAAGGCTAGAAGAAGAGAGAGACACAGGAATTCTCTTCTGCAAACTCTGGTCGGGAATCCTTCATTTTTGATCCTCTCCTTTTCTTTTAAATAATGTAATTATTCTTTTATTCTCTTTGAACTCAGCCTCACTGCTTTCTCTGGCTCTGTCTCAGCTTTCTTCCCAGCACCGGCACCCAGGAAAGCCTCTGCCAATGGCTCACATCTTCCTTGTGATGCTGCCTTGTCCTCTTGCCAGCGTCTCTGGACAGGAATTAAGATCCAAGCAGCTGACTCACAAAAAGGACATTTGTAACAACCTGTCCTTAAGACAGACACTATATTTATAAAAAAAAATAGTTTACCTTCAAAGGATGAAAATATTTACCATAAATACTCTTTTAAAAATTTTCTAAGAGTTAAGAACAAAATTTCAAGAGATTTAAAGTTTTCAGTAAATACAACTGGCAAAAAGTTTAGTGTCCCTAAAAATTTCTTTTAAATATGGAAGTTACCTGTTTGCTGTGAACTTTTTATTACATTTTAAAGATTTATTTATTATTTTATGTGTATGAATGTTTTGCCTTCTTGTATGTGCATTATGTGCATGCCTGGTGCCTGAAAAGGGCAGAAGAGGGCTTCAGATCCCCTGGGACAGGAGCTACAGATGGCTGTGAGCTGCTGCATGGGTCCCGGGAACATAGCCTAGGTTATCTGCAAGAGCCACATGTGCTCTTAACTGCTGAGCCACCTCTCCACTTCACACTTATTCCTCAAAAATTCCTTCATTCTCGTTTGGTCAGTTTTGCAAATAATGGGAAACAGATGGAGCTGCCTCCTCTAGTTCTGAAGGCTCCACACTCTTCAAAGTCTTATTTTTCCAGAAAATAAGTATGTAGTACAAAATAACTCAGGATACCTGGGCTTTACAGACAGTTAAGCAGTATTTAAATCCTAGCTTCATTACTTATCTGGCCAAGGATAAAAGATTTCACTTCCCAGAGTCTGTTTCCTAGAATGAAACAATCTATCTCACAGGCCTATTAAAGGAATTAAGGGAGGTAATATATATGTGAGCTACTTAGCTACAAACATGGGACTTACTAAGGACCACCATGCTTCTGCCTAATTTGAGTGCATAGTAAGGTTTGGTCACATACAGTTTATACTCACAAAGTTCTGAAAAGTTGTGATTAGCTACTGTGAGTGTGGGAGGCTGTTTTGCTGATGCTGGTTCTCAACTGGTGGTAAAGTGAGCAGGAGACATTGTATACACACATACACACCACAAACAGTGATTCTCTTCAGGATAAATGTACTGCAGATTTTAAAATATTTAGATTCAACTTACAAGAATTAGCTTGGAAAACAAGTTTTGTTCTCTGTTCACAGAAATAATTTTCTAAAGTAATATAATTTATTTACTCTACAGTGTCAGGTATAACTGAAATAAAGCATAAAATTTTCCATCAGAATTGATACCTTACACACAGCTATTAATTTAGGAATGCAGTAGATATTTCAAAAATAATATTAATTGCTAAAATTGTCAGTTCTAAAACTTTCTCTTTGAATTAAAATTCTCACTTAAACTGCCATTTAAAAAAATTTCTCAGGTTGGAGTGAAGGCTCAGCAGTTAAGAGAACTGGCTGCTCTTCCAGAGGACTTCAGTTCAATTCCCAGAACCAACACGGTAGCTCACACCTGTCTGTTAACTCGAGATCCAGAAGATCCAACACCCTCACACAGAAATACATGAGGGCAAAACACCAAAATACATAAAATAAAAATAAATTAAAAATTTTTTCTTTTGCAGCCACAAATAGTGAACACTTTGGACAGAGGTAGGAGGATTTCTATGAGTTCAAGGTCAGCCTGGTTTACATTACAAGTCCCACAGTAGCCTGGACTCAATGCAGTAGAGACCCTGTTTAAAAACAAATAACAACCAAAACAAAAACAAAACTCTTGCTATTTTATAGTACCACTTAACAAAGTTTGTTATTTATGAAACCAGGTAACCAGTCATAATGCTCAAGATTGTTTTATTTACAAGCTTAATTTCTGGGATAGGAGCCTAGCACATAATTTTAAAATTTATTCTTATTTTACTTTTAACATCTAACTAGATACATAGAATATTCTTTATATTTAAAAATAGTTATGTTTTATTTTTTATGATTTATTTATCTTTATTTTATGTGCATTGCTGTGAAGGTGTCAGATCCCCTGGATCTGGATTTTCAGACAGTTGTGAGCTGCCATGTGGGTGTATGGGAACTGAACCAGGGTCCTCTGGAAGAGCAGTCAGTGCTCTTAACCACTGAGCCATTTCTCCAGCTCCCAGTCATTTTTTTTTATTAAAAAAAAAGTATTAGCCTGGCGGTGGTGGCACACGCCTTTAATCCCAGCACATGGGGAGGCAGAGGCAGGTAGATCTCTGTGAGTTCAAGGCCAGCCTGGTTTACAAGAGCTAGTTCCAGGACAGGCTCCAAAGGTACAGAGAAATCCTGTCTCAAAACCTCCACCCCAAAACAAAACAAAACAAATCCCCTCAAATGTAGGGAAATTCAAATAGTTTACTCTAGCAGAGCATCATACAAAAGATAGGATTAAGATCTACAATTTAACAATATAGTTTTTATTTTGTTGGCTTAATAAAACATCTGCATTTAGTGTGAAATGGAGTAAGAATAAACTCATACAGGCACTAAAATGATGAAACTCTTTGGTCAAATGCTTCATTAATGAATTCTTTAAATTTTAATCATTTATTCATGAGTGCACTTGTGCCACGGAGTGCATGTAGAGATCCTAGGACAACTTGGAGGAGGAGATTCAGTTCTGGTCAGAGGGCTTTGGCAGCAGTGCCCTCACCTACTGTGCCATCTTATTGGCCCCAACCTCTTCTCTTGCTACGAGCTCTAAATATAGTAATGTGGTCAGTTTCCATACCTGCTGGTGCTGCTGCCATCACAGTCAGAGCTGCCATTGACTTGGTGCCTATATAATGACTCTTAACAAGGAAGTGGGCTAATTCCAAGACTGTGTCAAATGGCTGGCTTAACACTTTCTGGGCCCACTCACACACAAGACGGCAAGCAGAAGAGATAACTTCCTCATCAATATTTTGAAGCTGCCCAGATGGTTCAACTCCTTCCAACTATAGAAAGGAAAGAGGAAAAGTTAACTTTACAAAATAATAATAATGATATAATTTCAGAGAAATTAAATTGAAGTACATTGAAGATATGTATTCTTATTGGAAGATACAGCATATATCTCTTGGGTCAAAACACTATGATGGAGCTGTTGACAGGTAACAGCTTTGCATATATGAGTGAATCAGTAAAGAATAGCCAAGTGGGGGCTGGAGAGATGGCTCAGTGGTTAAGAGCATTGCCTGCTCTTCCA